>OX387417.1:2410000-3010000 GCA_947563765.1 Anarsia innoxiella
TAAGGCTGTGTTCATAATGGTGTTTGAATGATTACTTATTATTTTGATTTCATTTTGTGTTGTGTCTAGTGTTGTGTTTGTAAGAAATAAATGTGTCTGTCTATTATTTTT
This sequence comes from Anarsia innoxiella, assembly GCA_947563765.1. NCBI lineage: Eukaryota > Metazoa > Arthropoda > Insecta > Lepidoptera > Gelechiidae > Anarsia > Anarsia innoxiella. The sequence continues at coordinate 2,410,112 of OX387417.1, forward strand.
TTATAAATAAGTAGGTTTACTATAAATTCAAATTATAATAAAATAATAAGCAATGTTTGTGTCAAGAGTGAAACAAACTCACAGCCTATGACATGGCAAGCATTTTTTATAAAACTTTCTTTTTTGCCTATTTCGTCCCACTGCTGGGCAAAAGCCTCATACTTCTCCACACACTCCTGTTATTAACTGCTTCCCACCAATCTTCCCTGAATGAGCGTAGGTCGTCACTCCATCGTTTTTTGGGCCTACCTCGGCGACGTTGGCCGTCCGGCACCCAATTTGTAGCTATTCTCGCCCAGCAGCGTTTCATATGCATGCATGCGACTTACATGGCCAGCCCAGTCGTATTTTAATTTGGCGGCTTTTCGTCCAACATCTGCGATTCCAGTATTGGAACGCAACACAGTGTTCCTCACCCAAACTTTAAAAACATAATTTATAAACGTAAATGACATGTACATACATTTATAATCTTTTCTTTTGTCAATAATGTAATGAGACTTCGTATTTTTTATCTTTTGCGTTAAATGTGAGAGCAACATGATATGAACGAACCTTTACTAAGAGCGTGTCAATAAAGTAAACAGAAAGCGTACATCACGTTTCAAATTACTAAATCAAATGCGAATTTTTAATACTTTTTGTGTAATTCGGTTTTACACTGTGTAGGTATTGTCTACTCATTTTTTATATATAGGTAGTAGGTACCTACCTATTTTAATATGTAAATCATAGTTTTGTAAAATATAAGTTGTAATGATAGGGAATTCCTATTGTAATTAAAAATTGTCTAGACAGTGCTGACCTTAGGTGCTGACATTGTTATCGCCTTGCTTAATGCATTTTCTATGGATATGTTCACACACGTTGTCATGACGACGTATTGGTTTCCCTCCTGACGGGCCACTGCCCGGACACGTCCCGGGCACGGCTCGGATCTGTGTAGATACCATAACATAAAGCCAATAATAATATTGTTTTAAGATATTGTGTAAGTTTTTCAAGATATAAGCTTAAATAGGTACCTATGTACGAAGTGAGCCTTGTTATTGAAAAAGTTACCACAAACTAACTTTAACTTGCCCCTAACGGAAGCTTATCAAACTACAAACTTGTTTAACATCGTGTTAACATGTTTTTTTATAATCCTTCCCGTTTTACTTGTTTACTTATAGATAAGGAATAGATGTTCCTCTCTATCTTGACTGATTATAGTAAGTACATACTATACTTGTCGTGACAAGGGTGCTTGAACTTTTGAGCCCTAGAAATTTTAAAATACTTAGCGCCAAAACACATGATGAAACGCAAATGCAACGCAACTGAAACTGCTAGTTACTTTTGAGTTGCATCGCAGTTTCTGCTATAGACTGCCTGCTATAGTTTCAGTTGCGTCGTGTGTGGGTTTCTAAGGAAGTCTATAGCAGATACTGCGATGCAACTCAGAAGTAACTAGCAGTTTCAGTTGCGTTACATTTGCGCTTCATCGTGTGTTTTGGCGCTTAGAGCTTTTAAGGCCTAGACCAGAAATTACACACTAGGCATTATAACGCAAGGCCCTATTGTTATGTCAGCTCGTGGACATCCACTGCTACAAAAGCCTCTTTCAAGGATCTCCACAATGACCGGTCTTGAAGCTGTCCACATCCAATATTAGTACTAATATTTTGATGGTCATTCAGACTTAACATTTTGGACGTATTTTTTTATGTTCTAGTTTCTCATTAAACTCATATTTTTTGAGCATGTTAGGTTATTGGTTCTGGTATTAGGAAAGCGCATTCCAACGAGGTGCACAGAAATTTTAGACGGGTATATAACATTGTATAGCAATTCCAGTAAGATTCGTAGGTAGATGTGGGATAAATAGATTATTTGCTTGTAAACGTTGGGTCATTTTCGACATAATAGGATTCCGTGGCGAAACAGTGGTATAGGCAGTGACAAAAAATACTGTCCAATGAGAATGTTTGTTACTCCTTCAAACAAACTACGGAACAGATTTGAATGCTAGTTAACAGTATTGTAGCTCATACATCAGAATAACACATAAATAGGCTATATTATTTCAAAATATTCTGTAGTTTATACTACAATAAAATGTTCATGTTTGTGCCGATGGATTTACGCAAACCACTCAAGAGATTTGAATGAAACTTTACAGTATTGTAGCCTATACATACATACATTGAGGTAGGCAGAGACCACTTCCTTCCACTTGCTTTGATCCAAACACACCTCTACAAGAAACAAGAGAAAAAAAAGCAAGAGTACCCAAAACCGGCGAGCATGTATGAAGCGACTGATGACTGTGGATGAAGCGAAAGAGGTGTGTTTGTAGCCTATACATCAGATTAATACAAAAGCTATACTATTATTTTAAGATATTGTGTAAGTTTCTGAAGATATGACGATAAATGCGAACGAAGTCACGGGCAGCCACTAGAATTCTAACCGTCAAAGTTTTGTGCCAGTGGATGTTGGGTTACGAAGCATAGACGTTTGTTACTTTGCCCATTATCATCATATTAACTTCTAATCTAATCTAATTTAGCCATTTGTGTCCCACTGCTGGGCAAAGGCCTCTCTCCTTTTCCGCCATGACCTTCTGTCTCCAGCTTCCTCCGCCCAGCTACTTAAGAAGGTGTCCAGCTCATCCCGCCACCTTTTCCGTGGTCTGCCGCGACGCCGTTTGGCAGTTGGTAGCCATTGGGTAGCTGTTTTAGCCCATAAGTCTTCTGGCATGCGGCAGACGTAGCCGGCCCAATCCCATTTCAGCCTGGTAACTTAGAAATGTAATTTAATATTCTTAAAAAACTACTGCCTATATGTTATTCTGGTGTTTAAACTACAATATCTTAAAGTTTCATTAAAATCCCTATAGTAGTTTACGTGAAAGATTAACAAACATCCTCATATCCATCGGCACAAACATTGACATTTATAATGTTAGTAGTACTCCTGAGTAGGATAATATTTGGTAGAGTGTCCCTCAGTAATAGGTTTAGTGTGACAGTCTGAGGAACTGGAGCGTAAGGAGGGTGACCACACGTCGTTGGTGGAGGGGGACTCTTGTTTAATTATTAGGATTTTGATTAACCGGGTAAAAGGAAAAAATAAACTTAAAATGTTTATTTAGAAAAAAAAATCAGTTTTTGAAACGCAACATCGTTATACGTAGTCAGTTACATTACAGTCTGTAAGTATTTGTTTAAATTAGAATAATTAAAACTTCTTTTTTACATACCTACCTCATTAAATTATTCAAAAAACAAACATCAATTATTACTGGTATAACTTTAAATAACTAAATTATGAGACTGTGGTTCGACATAAAGTATCTATTAGTTTAGCGGAATGTTGTTGTTTTTTCTGATATTTTTTCTGTAAAAAATAAATACTTACCGTACAAAAATATATAAAATTCATATTTAACTTACTGACCAATATGTTTAGAAAGATTTTTCCTAAATAAACATTATATCCGTAAAAAACAAGAAATCATGGTAACAAGGAAGCCATTTAAAATCGGACTAACATCAGTTTTGGTAAACAGAAGAAATTAAGTTACTGCCTTTTGACAAGGACACATTTGACGTAATTACGAGTTATTAAGACTAGTAGGTAAATGGCTACCTAGTTAATTATTTAACTACCTACTTAATTATTTTGTTAGTAGAGTTTACATCCATTTGCTAAAAAAAACATAATGAGAAAACCAACCTATTTAGTCGCGCAACTTCATCTATTTAAAAAAATCTTGTAATAATATTTATACGATAGCTTTTCTATATTCTATAACTACCTACCTATGCATCTAGATCGATGAGTTAAAAAATATACGAACTGGTTGCCGCTTGTCATATCCTGCTATCTTCACACCAAAGCTGCCGGCATGCCGCCGGGGTAGGCCGCCGGCTTTACGTCATACGGATGGCAGCTGTCAAAAAAGCCCGCGGTTTCGGTGTGTAGATACCATTAGAAAACTTACACATTAACTTACAATAATATAGTCTGTGTGTTATTCTGGTGTTTCAGTTACAATATTGTAACGTTTCATTAAAATCTGTTCAGTCGTTTTGCCGGGAAAGAATAACAAAGATTCAAACATCCATCCATACATCCAACACAAATATACAGATTTATTAATATTAGTTTGATTATTTCGTAAAAGAGTAATGGTATCTACATACCAAAGCCGCCGGCTTTTTTGACAGCTGCCATTCGTATGTCGTAAAGCCGACGGCCTAGCACGGCGGCATGCCGGCGGCTTTGGTGTGTAGATAGATAGCATTACAAACATCCATCTACTCAAACTTTTACGTTTATAATAAAATATTATAAACGTAAAAGTTAAGTTAAAAGGTTAAGTTAAAAGGAAGGATAATGTTTTTTTAAGATATGAGACACTTCTTAAACCTTAAGATTTCTTGTAGCTATTTTCGACGCAAGCGTGTCAAAGAACGTGTCTAATCTATGTTTTGTCTCGATCGGTATGATATGATGAACTACATTGGGTTAACATAATCCATGGTAATGCAATCTCTTGGAAAAAAATATCAATCTATATATTTTTGTCGTATTTTTGAATAAGGAAAGTAAAATAGAAAACTAAAGTTCTTTTTGAACTTTTTAATTTAATACTCGTTGTAGGTTAAGACAATCAAAATGTAAATAATTAGGTAGGTAAGTATAGTAATTATTTTTCAATAGATACTAGGCTGTTAGTATAATTTTACATCCAGCATACCTATTTAATTAGATAACAAATACCTACCTACTAATACACGAATACCTACCTACATACTTTACTCAGAAATACAAAGACCCAAATTGACCCTAAAATATTTCTAAAGTATGAACGAAACTCCTTTCACATTCAGTATGACAATGGAGATTATAGTTATAGGAGAAACTTCATATAAACAGTACTGCTATCTAGACAATAGCTACAACTCATCATCCATTCTCTATAGGTATAAAACAAGAATGCCTACTCTAAACAAGCCTTCAGTTATAATAACAAGTGAAGACTAGTAATTATAAGATAAAAATCTAGTTTTTTAAAACCTACAGTCTATGGCTATACATATTTTAACGATCTAGCCAGACAGGTAAGTCATGGACAGCGTCTCGCGTTTACGAGCTTAAAAGCTTGTTTGCAGCTTTTATTTTTTCTCTTTCGCGCGTCTGTCGCGTTCAAAATAAAGGTTTACGAAGCTTTTGTACATCGTCTTTTGTATTGTTAAAAATCTGTGTGTAATTTATTCTTAAGAACACATTTGAAACACTGGCTGGTAAGTTCGGAAAATAAATTTCAAATTTAGAATTTGTTAAAAAAGATTTGGTTAGATTTGAAAGAGAATTCAAAGATGGCGTCGCATTCGAAAGCTCCGCGAAGCTTGAACGCAGCGATAGAGCGCGGTAGGAGGCGGGGCGCGGGGCGCATGCGCGAGGGGCTCGGGTCGCATTCCTTGGGCCAGTAGTTCGGCAAGCCGCCGCGCGCCTTCACGCACCTACCTCGCGCGCATCGCCCCACAATACAAAGGACACAGTATTGTAAAAAATCTGTGATGTATTGATTAATTCCACCGTTTTCATACAACCCTCTACCCCAAACTAACACTCCAAGTGCAAATATAACCCGTGAAAGTGACAAAAGTGAAGTTATTACCGATCTGCCGCGGCCACGTCCCATGAAATTCCACATTTATCGATGAACAAAATCTTGTGTGTGCACGGAAACATGGTGGACGAAACTCTGTGTTGAAAACCAATTGTGTTTTATGTGTGAATGAATGTTGTTACACGGCGAAATATCGTTGAAAATGAGTTAGTATTAGTGAAAATATGGATTGGTACACATTTTACAGCGGGGTGAGGCTAGAATAAAGAACACTTTGGTCCGTCAGGCATCTTCGATCGTAAAGGAAGCCAGAATGGTGTCTCTCGCTTATTTCGGGCTCCGGCAAACGCCTTGGACCATCTTAGTCCTCATATTCTTCATCGAGAGCGTGATGGGGAACTACGCAAAGTCATTTTACATACATTGGAACACAACTAATAGTATATTTAGAATAGACAATACCGACCATGTATTTGATTTGAATAAAGGAAACGCTCAGTTCGAATACGACCAAGTAAATATAATATGTCCAGTGTACGCCCCGGGAACGTTCGAAGAAGATACAGAGAAGTACATAATATACAATGTGAGTAAAGAAGAGTACGATACGTGTAGAATAACGAATCCTAATCCGCGGATCATAGCGATATGCGATAAACCGCTTAAGTTAATGTTCTTTACCATAACGTTCCGGCCTTTCACGCCTCAGCCGGGCGGGCTGGAGTTCTTGCCTGGGAAGGATTACTACTTCATATCGACGTCGAGTAAAGACGACTTGCATAGACGCATCGGGGGGCGTTGTCTGAGCCATAACATGAAGCTGGTTTTCCGCGTGTGCTGCAAGCCGGAGGAGCAGTCTCCAGCCCCGGCACCGCAGCCGACCCTGCCGCCTCCCCCGCCGCCCCCGACCACGTCCACCACAACGACATCAACTACGACCATCAAACCGGTGACAAAGAAGACGCACAAGTATGATAAGACCCCGAATGAGGTCGTGAAGAGTGAGGAATTGTCGTACTCCCGTGGAGCAGCCCTGGCGTCGTCGCTGGCTCTCGCTCTGGCCGCGTCGGCAGTGTTGGCCCCTTTGGCTCGGTGAATGTGCGCCAAAGCGAGTCGGCCAGCGCGCCAGGATCTCGCGAAACCTTGCCCCTCTCACACACAGACCCTGCACTCGGTGCATTCCCTACACTTGCGACCAGATTCGCTGATGTACTCGTGAAGTGCTGTGCAATGTGTCCCACTCGACCGTACATTACGTGTTTAGTGTTGTGCCCCAAGGATTGTGGATTATAAAACTGACAATGGATTGTAAAGTGTAAGTATTATTCTAAGTCCGATCCGGAGATAAGGTGCCGTTTAGTTTCGAGTGCGAAGATTAGTTCCGCAGAGAAAAGTTCCACAAAATTCTTAGCATAATGATAACGAACAAGCCTAATTTTTACTATTGTAATTTACTGTAATGGGCCTACTGAATAATCGAATAAAAAGTTCATAGATAGTTTATGGACTCAGTAAATATTATATAAAGAATGTTAACAAGTGTATTGGTAATATACTTAGGTTTCTTAAACCACTAGGAATTAAACAATTTTTTATATTTTCATTAATGCAATGAAGGATATTTGATTAAGGCTTAGGATTCGTGAAGAATCATGATATTACTAGGATTTCATAATAGAAACTTTAGGTAGCTCCTTTTAGTTAAAAAGACATGTTTATTTTCTTCCTGACTTATGTATTCATTAGAATTTATTTATGGAAATCTGGACAAGTTTGAGAATCTTGTCCTAACTTACTGTGATTTTGGTTTTACTTAGAAAGTAATTATTTTCTATTATATGGGCATTTTCAAAAAAAGTGCCCCCCCTGGGTTTTGACCGTGTCCACGAGTTTGAAGGTGAATTGTGAATTAATTTGAACACCTATTGATATTTTGAGGACTACATAGTGTTTTTACATTATTTAACTTAAACTTTAAATCAATAAACCTTACGTAATTAACTTAATTTAAGAATTATGATCATTTGAAATAAAAAAGACAGCTGTTTTTGACAGGTCACACGGCTACCCAGCATCAAAACTATTGAATTTACCAAAAAAAATTCTTCCACATACCTGCTAATGTTTATGTCTACGTGTAGAAGAAAATGCCTTCTATCTCATCAAATCAAAATTATAAATGTAACTCTATTCATTTAAGCGTAAAATAGATTTTAATTTTGTCCTCAAAATCGAGTCGGACTGACAAGTCAGTACAGTGACGACCGAAATGGTATTAAATTTTATACTAAATCGATTTATGTTGTTAAAAATGGCAACATTATCTACAAAGGATCCCATCTGCCATTTTGAAATCGTTAATTTGTTGTCCATTGCCACGGGAGAAGCAAGTTTTGTTGGTGCTAGTCCCAGGTTACGTTTTTTGAGGTCAGGTTTGAATCATGTTATCTTATTTTTTTGTATACATCTTGACATAAAACTTTTTTAAATCGATTCATACATTATTTAGCTAACGTTTTTTGTATTTAGTTCACACAATTATTAATACATTTGGTTATAATTTGAATAAAAGTAAAATTTGGTGTGAAAATGTGACGTCAGTTTAGTGACTTTTAGTTCGTCACATATAGGTCTGACCACCAAAGTCACCAAACTGACGCCTAAGGCTAGGTCTACATAGTATGATATGACTTTTAGTAATTTTGTTATTTAAAATGAGTTTAATAATACGGTTCTGACACACACATATTTTTATTTTATTATTACGTTAAATACTATCACATATCTTCATAGACGACTGTCTTCCATTAACAAGCGGTAAGTTAATTTTATGTACCTTTATTAAAGGATATTGTTTTATTAGGTAATTATTGATAGCTAAATTAACTTTCTCAGGCCCGAACAGACGATAACAACTTCTACTGCAGTAAATTTGTGAAATTCTCAAAAGAAATTGATCCATATGTTCGTTGATTATTTATCCTGACCTTTTGTAAGGGACATATTTTTAAAATTTCAAAAAATCACGCCAGTAAAAGTTGTTTGTTTTCACATACGCTATCATCTTTTAGGTTTTTTGATTTCTAATTGGTTTCTAATAAAACAAACCCTACTTATATTATGAGTAAATGACAATATCGTATACCTACGCAAAAACCACTGAACCGATTTTAATGAAACTTTGCAATATAGATCAAAATACTATAGGATATCATTGTTTTCAGTTACGATGTCGCGCTAGATCGAAAGTTGTACTTTAATAATATTAATTGTTACCTAGAAGATCCTATTAGTTTAACAAAAGTTCAAGAGCTATACATATTAATCAAGTAGAGTATTTTTTTTATATAATTCGTTAACAGAAAATGGATTTTTTTTTATCATGTGTCCCTACCTTAAGAATTTTTGCTGTTTCAGTTTGGTGACTGTCACACTTTTTTTGGGTATATTTTACTCATTTATTCATTTGTTTCCAGTTTTCTGTTTAGTAATTATTCCTTATATTGCTTGTATTAGACACTCATTTAATAATTTAATAAATAACATTGATTAACTGCTTTCAAAACTATAAAAAAAGAAAAAAATGATATAGCAATAGCATCACTTGTCACCAAACTGAAAGTAAAACGTGATTTTTAGCTTAAAATACATTATTATAGCTTATTATTGTGTCTTTTTTAAATAATTTCATTAATTTAGAATCTCGTAAAACTAAAAATTAACTCAAAATGCTTTTAATTCTCAAATTAAAGCACTTTTGAAAAGTCATCAAACTGACCACTGTTTCACTATACTGTCCACTTTATTAATGTTTTTTACATAAAAATCCAGTAATATCTCTGGAACAAGCTATATTTTCTAATTTATAGGGCTTTTAAGAATATTTTAAGATGAAAAATCTTTCAAAAAACGCATGTCTAAAAATAATGCTAAAATTTCCAACGGGGGGGCAAAAAAGTAAAAATGCCCATATTATGCTTTTTATTATGTGATATGATAGGAGGAGCATTTCAATTTATGTGAACGACTGATTTGTGCATTTCAGCTGATACTTGATGCTTTTCAATTATACGTAAATTTGTATACGTTTTTATAAGTTGAGGTGGGGTTTTGTTTTCTCGGAAAAAAACGAGTAATGTTTTGCATAAGACATCTTTATTTTTGCACAGCTGGGTCTCTTGTCTCTAATCTCTCTAATGAAGATACACCTCCGTTATTCTTTCGTAAGGCAGAAATCCACAATCAATCGTTTAAAGAAATGATTGATTCGATGTCACAATCCCATAACAGAATCCAAATTGATGGATTTGACTTTTGATTGGCATTTGACTCGCTGTTTTACTTCCACATCCCACAGTCTTATAATAACTTGCTCTATGTGAAGACATTTTTGGGAAATTCATAATTAAAACAAAGGAAGAGCGTTGTTTGAATCTTTTACTTTGCTTTGCGATTTTTTTGCGATAGTGTAAAATGTCAAATGTATGAAGCGACGTGGCTGTCATAATTTGACATTGTTTATCCGATTGATAGTCGCAAAATGACTAAACAATCAAAATTCTACAAACACTTTTAAAACAACAATGCTGCTGAAAAAATTCGGCCTCATTTAAATGTATTTTTTCAACTACCGGATTTGTTAATAGATAAAAACAATTGACAACAGCTGTGCATAAATAAAGCAACAATTACACTGCAAAAATTATTCGTTTACTACAAAATGTTGAGGGACCTCAAAATAATATGCCTAGTTGCTTAAATTCTGCTTTTTAATACCTACAACTAATAAAAATTGAGCTAGAACAGTGTAACTAATTTTAAAGTTAAAATCGATGGCAGGTATTATTTTGAACATTAAGCTACAACTAAGCACAAGTGTGCCATTATTGTGTGGAAATATTGAAAATAAGTCTTTATTTTGGAAAGTTTTGGACACGTGCCAATTATTGCAAATACCAAGAGTTACATATTATGGTATCTAAACACCAAAGCCGTCGGCTTTTATGACAGCTGCCATTCGTATGACGTAAAGCCGCCGGCCTAGCCCGGTGGCATGCCGGCGGCTTTGGGGTGTAGATAGCATTATACACTAATTTGAATAAGTCCTTGTTTCAAATTCTTGTAAAACATGACTAATTCATGAAATGCTTACACCTTTTGGTCAAGGTGTAAGTATTAAAATAAAGTTAAACGCAAATAACTTCGAATATTATGAAACGTCTGATAGTATGAAGGCACCAACAAAGACGCTAAACTCGGGTAAAACGGGGTATCCTAGTAATTACAAAACGAGTTTTAAATATAGCAGGACTAATAGTGGATTAATGTCATTTTTTGACGTTTTGTCTGTAGCCAAAACGTCATTCATCTGAGTGAGTTCTAGTACTATAAGGCCCACTTGCGCAGCCCAGAGTTAACGCAATAAACCCGGTGTTAGCTGCTAACACAGGGTTAAATCAAGATAAATCAATACAAATTATTTATTTAACCTTTTTTGTTTATTGGGCTGCGCAACTGGGCCTAAATAAAACTCGTTTTGTAATAACGGGAATAGTTTTACAACAATTTAGTGAAGGAATCTTTAATATTACTCAAATTCACTATAATATCAGATGTTCTTTGTTCAAAATTGGCATGTGAATAAAGCAGACCAAACAAAAGACGAATTGATAGGTACAATTAATGAAATAGTCAAATAGTAAGTAGACGACCGGTTTCAGTTAGCCATACACAATAGTTACATTACAGCTGATATTTTTAGGTAGTTTTAAGACGTTTCGGTTTTCAACTTTTTTGGGGAAATTGATACATTAGAATACGAATTTGTTTATTGCAAGTTTGGGTAAGGTGTTACAAAGTCATAATGTACATGTGACGCCCTGCATAAAACTGCACAATGTTATACAACTAATAGATAAAAAAACAGAAGATTTTTTGCAAAACATTGCATTACCATGGATTATTTTTGATTATGTTAAGTACATCCAATAAAATTGTCTTTTAAACAAATAAACTAGAAAGACAAAATATGATACCTATTTGCCATAAAACTGATGAGTTAGTATGACACACACAAGAATACATACAATAGGTAACAATTAAGAAAGACGATCTTATATTTGTTCATTCAGGATAAAAAATAACACATATTAAACAACACGATGTAGTAAACGAAATAGAGAATCAATCTAATTATTCTTAAACCAGCAAATTGCCTAAATTACATACAACTAGAGGTATAAAAGACATAAATATGAAAGAAGCCAACGTACTTGCATAAACTGAAAGCTTATGAAATGAAAGAGAAGTAGAACTTAATTATAATAATTATAATGAAAAAAAAAAATGTAGATCATTCTAGAATTTTTAACAATTTGTTTAGCGAGAAAGAGATGTATCAAAATGATCAAGTGAAGTCATGAATCACACGTTTCATTAAAATTTTCCAGCAATCGAAATAAATATTAAAGAACTTTTATAAATTAAATGAAATAGGTATACAAATAATGAGTCTTGATTCTGAATCACTTCATAAATCTCTTTCGAATAAACAGTCGAAATGAATCATATTTTGGCTTGAACCCAATTTGTGATAGCTATCGCTTCTTGGCCAATTTTACTTCTGAAAATGTTCTTCTCAAATCCATATTTTCCGAGAAATGTAATTAATTGTTCTACTTCAATAGATAAATTGTTATTATTCCTTGAATTTCTTTAGTTAGTCTTCAATACTTTTAATAATTTCTTTATTTTGATAAATTATTCAAAATATTATTTTTAGGATTCTTAATAGCTATAAAACCTACATGGTGAGTCATTAAATATACGTTCAATTAAAAATATTAAGCTATTATCAGATAGCCCAAAAAGTATTATATCCAATATTAAAATGAAACTATCAAGTAACGATAAAGTAATAGAAATCAACATGAAATTACAAATTGAAACGACATGGAATATCCCAGAGCTTCATTAAACGAAAACACATCTCAAAACAAGGCAACATAAAGACAGAACAACTAGTAACAAAACTTCAACAATAAAACAGCACAGAAATACTTAAAAAATCAACTGATTTTAAGAAATAAATAAAAGTTTGTTGACCACTCATTAACAGGTCAAATATCTTACTAATTAGTTCAAGTTTCTTGTAACTGCTTCAGTGATTTATTTTGGTCTACATCGGATTAGAATAGCTTTACTACTTCTGTACTTTGACTTTGACTTGCTTAGTATACTATAAACTCAGCAGTTAAAGAGAAAAATCTACTATCTCTAAGCAAAGGAGCACTTTCTGCAAATTTTCATTCAATTTTCACCTTTAGACAGTTTAGTCTAGCTATCTGTTAATTTTGTTGTTTCTTTACTCATTTGGTAAAACTTTATCTCTACCAAAAACAGTGTCAGTTTTAGAACATTTTTCATTCAAGTCTTGATTTTGTCAAGATATGCCTTTATATCCGAACTTTCTGCATAAATTTGAATATTCCTTTATTTAGACCTTCATTATTGTTGGTTTTCCTGTAGTACCTATTTAACTTGTTTTGGTCACTGACAGTTTTCTGTGTTTTCTTTAACTTTTCTCAAAACATTTGTTACTTCTTTTTTACATAGATTAGAACCTAAAATATTTTCCACCTATAAACATTATCTTAGCTCTATTTCAATCTATGTTTACCTTAACATATTCCACAACTGTTTGTTGTGCCTTTTGTTAAACCCTCTTTAAAATCTCAATAACCTTTTAACCAGAGACTCTGAGTGCATCTATTTTTACTTTAAACCAAACAGTTAAATAGCTAACTAAGCGTTTCTTCGTACAGGATCTAATTCTGAACACCTTGTCTGCGAGGCAATTCGAGCTCTTACGGCCTTTCCCAATATTCAATCTATCTTTGGTTTTACCCTGCTGGAGAAAGAAGTTATCTATCTTAGAATTTTTGTCCCAATAAACCTACCGGGGTCAAAAAATCTATGGGATTCTTCTGAAGATTAAATCGAAAGTGACACCTACGTGACAGTTAAGTACTGCCGATCTCGGAAAGCTATCTGTCTTTTAATATTAGAAACGGCCGTTAGTGGTCAATATACGAAAACACTTGCAGCTAACGTTGATTTTAAAGCTAACACTGGCGTATATTACCAGAATTGCTCCCCAAAAGCAGTTAAGGACAGTCTTTTAGCTATTTTCAGTACTAAACGAAGGGTTTGGTTTGGTAGGTTAGAATTACTTGAGACTGTAATTTGAGGACGATTTTAGTTCTGATGTTCGAGTGTTAGTTGGCAAGTGATTTTGTAGTTTAAGATTATGTTGCTTTTAAGTTGTAATGAGGAATGTTTACTGTTATTTTAATGTTGTGGGTACTTGTGACAAGAGTTGACAGTAAACTAGCAATGATTTTAACTCATGTTGTCATAATCTTCAAACGTCCTAAGACTGATGAATGGGGATGTACGAGTATATCTCCTTAGCACGAGGAAAAGAGTAGTCTCTGGCTAATTTTGCAAAAACAGTGTTAGATTTAAATGATCTTGTCTTAAAAACGTATCAAAGGTTACAATATAAAAAGATTTTTTCATATTGCTTTATTAGTACACTATTCAGCAATCGAATTTTGCAGCAATCGAATCGAATATAACCTAAACGTAAACAGTTGGTAAAGTTTTATTTGTTTTGCTTCCTCTCTCGGATCAATAAACAGAATTTCAACATCCAAGCCATTAAACTTAGTCCAGAAACCTTGCGACATCTTTTATAATTCCATTTGTAGAATTTAACTACCTGAGCTCAGGTACTCAATCGATATCGTTTCGTCTCTTTCTATCCTCAACTGTATTCTATCTTTCATCTCGTTCGGTGTTGCCAGTTGCATTGTCTGTTTTGATCTTTGAAACAGAATTGTTTATCTTACGGTTCGGATTATTTTCTTCTAAGTTCTGTGTTCTGAGAATTTTAGTTTTACTTTCGACGGTCTTCTTGTATGTATTGGTGTTGTCATTTTTATCAGTAGTTACTGCTACTTTAGCCTCATAATCTATATTATTAGAAAATTCGCCATAATCTTCAGCTTAGCCGCCATTTTGGTTTTGCTTATCCTTTCACAATTTGTTCAAAATTTTGTCGTCACGCAATTGTGTTTTGCTATTCTTTTTGTAGTGTTACTTCCTGAGGTACTTAATCTTTAGGGTTTTTGATCTTTCAATTCTATTTTTTAAATTTCTTTCTTGAAGTTTTGGTGTTTGTACGAAGAAAGCATAATTCTATATAAAAAAAGGGTCAGCTATCGATTCTTTGATGTACCTACTACATGACGAAAATCAGAAGAAATTAATGATATAAAAAAATACCTACACAAATACACCGTAAATCACACAAAAAGATTTTCAAAATCTGCTTATTTCCTAGTTCTACAGCCTAAAATATATGCTCTTCGTTGAAGCCTATAATTTACATTCAAAACAAAGTATTTTTCTTATCTATTACCACGAATCTTCTTTTACATTAATTTAAACAAGATTTATCTGTATCGACCATTTTTGCAACTTTCTAACCTCAATTCTCACTTAGACCGTACAGAACCAATTTATCTATCTATCTGCGTTTGAATTTTTATGACTTTTACATATAAGATGCTATGTCGGCTTCGTTCGTAAAACTTTTATAGTTTTGCTATTTCCACTTCGATTTTATGCATCTGTTTCTGTCCCTTTCTCTTCATGGGGTTGAGTGAGAGATAGATTGTTATTGAAGGTTTGGTTTATTTACTGTGAGGTGTTTGACTCATATCTGTTATTGTTTAATTGATCTTTTTATTATGTTTAACATTCTTGACTTCATAATGTTTTTAAATATCTGCTCTCTGCTGTTTGTCCTCTTATTTCTTAATTTAATGTTTTTGATACGTCTTTCAAATAAAACAAAAACAGATATGCATGTTTTTGGCAAGAAGAGATATTAAAAGCTCTTTTTCACATTGATTTAAGTAATTTTTACCGACTTCAAACTAAAAACCATCAAAAAGAAAAAAAATAGGAGATGGTTCTCAATTCCAATGAATTTTGTGGACTTGATTTTTAATAGCATTATTTATTCCTTAATTTGTTGATAAAAACAAGATTTTCAATAAATTGTCTTCCCTTACTTTCCAATGCTTTATTATCACTGAATCTCCAAAAGTGCGTTTGTCATCCAACATTTAAATCTCGATATTCACCATTCCATCGTTTTGTTTCTTCCAAAAGCATTCGTATAGATAATGCAAATTACGAAGCATGATTTGGCTAAATTATAATTCATTTCGTACGATCTTTAATGGATTTTGGGGGCAGAAAGTATCTAGTCATCTTTCTGAGATTGAGGTGTCGGTTGGGTAAAAGTAACGCGTATTTTAATACTAGGTGATAAATATCAGTTACTTTGTTAATGGTGAAGATTGAATAGAGAAATGAGCTAATAATTATTAATTGTCACCTTTGTCTTTTATTGGTGCCCGTTTCACCACCTATGGATAAAATTTAACTGCCAGATAAACAAAGGTAAATTGACCTATGTCTATTTCATAAAACGTTTAAACAGAGACAGGTATAAATATATGTCGGAGAACATCTGAGATTACGTTCATGAAGGCTATTTTGGAACCATTTGCAAACTCTTTACTGCTAAAATGCAAGAACTGGCATGTTTCTGACTAGTTGTCAGTTTGGCGCTTTCATATTTGAAGAGGCTGTCATGTGTGATGGATTCTGTTTGATTATTGATTTTGATATCGGTCAAGAAGAGACATCGGAAGACATCACGTACATCTTATATTTTATAACGTGATTTGGAAACTACGCAATAAACTAGTTTGTTCAGTACACGCCCACTGTCTTATTTTAACGATCTCCTTGTTATGGACGAGCATCAAGCTTCATAAACGCCCCTCCTGATGACTCGTAGTCAAATATTATCATCTGTAGATGGAGAAACAGGCTCTGAAAATTGTAAAAACTTGTACATAAATCCGTTGTCATTAAATATTCCAAAGTTACTTTTTTATACCAGTTATTAAACAAGGTGTGACAGGTAACAACATAATTAATATTGTTAATTAATTTGAGATTGGAATCATGAAAAGAATTCTATATTATCATAACATACAATAGGTAATACTCAATGCGAATTCCAAAGAATGAATAACAGAAGATTTCAAATAAAACTGAAGAATGCGTAACAGATATTTAATAATAGTTATTATTTGAACTGTTAAAGAGGGATAACATGTTGCGCATCTCTACATTTGATGCATAACCTAAATACTTGTCTATAAATCATTTAACACCACCAAATCGACCAAAAACATCTAAATTGACGTTGGATATAATTTTTCAGAAAATATTAACAACTATTTATCAAAATTTAAATACAAATTTTAAAGGAAATGGCCTAAATATGAAAATGTGACTTCAAAGAATTTTCTTCATGATAAATGGTTGCTCATATAGCTGTGTCAAGGGAATTAAGCGCCCGTTTCAACATTTATAGATAAAATTTAACTGACAGATAAACTTATGTCTATTTCATAACACATGGCGTTTTAAACAGAGACAGGTATAAAATATCTGTTAGAGAAGTTTTAGGTATCTGTGGTTCGTGAAACGGGCTCTGACAGTTGTATTAAATTTAAACGCTGGTTTAGAGTAATTTATTAGATTGTTTATGAAGTGAATGAAAAAGTAACTCGTTGAAACGTTTTTGCCAATTAAGAGGCAAAAAGTAACACCGATGAAGTGGTTTAGATTGACATTAGAGAAAAAAAGTACAGCTTTTTAGTTTTTCTTTACACCCACATTGAAGTTATGAAATTTTATACTGATGTGTTAATTTGTTTGCTAACTCATCAGTTTCATAAAATTGACTTGGCTTAATCTAAAAACCAAAAAAAATGTATGTACATCTTTCTACTGTTTTGTGTAGTATTTCGTTAAAAAAAAAATTTTATTAATTGCCAAATACAATGTGATGAAATGAAAAAAAAATAACTAAATTTTGATTGAAATTGATTTATATTCATAGGTACTTATTAAAATTTGTTTTTTTTTCTGCAGAGATATCCCGATCATTAGAAAATATAAATATCTGCGGACTAACTTAGGCTTCATTCCCACACGTTGTGGATTTTCTACGAATTTTTAACGCGAGCTTCAGTGGCAGAACATTTTGCATTGGCAGACATTGACAGACGCTTTCCAAGTTTTTGTCAAAGTTACTAATATAAAAAATTGCGTTTGATAAAACTGGACTGCCACACGACATTATGAGTACTAGGCCTTACTTGTAAAATCCATATGTTAACGGGAATTAGGTATTTCTTACAAAATCCTTATTTTAGTAGGAACCAGGCCTTAAATAGGTACTCTTAAAATACATATTTCAGGTCTTAAAAAAATCCAAAATTTCCCAAAAAAAGTTGAAAAACCGAACGAAAACCGAACAGTGTTATAGAATTCTCTCTCACAAATAGTTTTTCACTTTCATTAGTTGTGCTGTGTACTTAGTATAAATATAATTGCCTAAAATCAGTCGCATTGTATGTTTTGGAGTTCTTATTATACTGGACGTTTTGAAGTTTGTTGGGAAACCACTGTAAATTGGTCTGTAATTTTTGGGAGACTAAGTTATAGTTTTCTTTTTATAAAAATGTCAAATGAGGATTAGAAGTTACTGGGAAATTAAATAAGAACTGAAAAATAAGAAATGTAGAATATTATGGTGTTTCCCGTTTCGAAAAATGTTCTATGTGCATTTTTTTTTACAATTACAACAATTTTAAAAATATTTTTTTAATTGTTAGTATCTTCAAATTACAACATTGCAAAGTACCAATTTAATAAAAATTCCAAAATAAAAAAAATGTGACTGTTTAAAAAAACCTCATTATCGAATCTCGATTTATCAGTCCGCTAGAATGTAATGAAAAAAATTATTTATATTTAAAAATGCACTCTGTATGGACCAGTTTTAGATTAAACATGAAATTAAATTGAAATATTACATTAAGCTGTTTTGCACTAGCGTTGGAACCGCTGCACGCTGCTGCGGTTCAATTCGATATGAAGAATGCAAACTGGTTGAATGGCATAATTCAGATAAAATTTTACTGACAGATAAACTTATGTCTATTTCATGTAAAATAACGTTTATACAGTGACAGGTATTAAATATTTGTCAGTTAAATTTTATCTGTAAGTGGAAAAATGGGCGCTAAGAACAAAAAAAAAACTATTATCTACACACCAAGGCACCGGTATGACCTTCATTTGTCAAAAATGTCATCCAAAATGTTTGAAAATGACGTAAGCCGTCAGGCCGGCAGCTTTGGTGTGTAGTTACCATTGTTGTGTAGAACAATTTAAAAAATCAAATAAAATCTTAAACTGAGCCATACCGATTCCAATAAATTGATATTGACATAAGCTTATAATTATCTGTAAAATTCATTTTACTATAAAATTAATAGATGTTATGATCGAACTAAAACGCTTTGGTGATACGAAATAAGTGAATCTTATCCTAGTGATTGTGCCTAATTTTTATTTAATTACTTTTCGTTTGGAAGTTACTAGAAAATGTTTAGGGCACCTACGCAGGTTGCGGTTTGATATGAAACGCGAGCCGCGGCAGACGTCAAACAAGCGCGCTTTAACCGCAGCTGTGTAAGCGCCCTATAATCTTTTGGCCTAAAAATATTTCCTAATTAAAAATTAACCTTACCTAATTTTTTGAGGTTAAATCAAAATTCAAGTTAACTTCAAACGAAAAGTATTTTTTAAATAAAATGTATTTATTTGCTCAGTGGAGGTTGTATACTACGCATTTCTTTATTCCTTAGATTAATGAATTTTGTGTTCATTTTCATTTATATTTTTTATGCAATAAACTAGTAAAAAAAAAACAATTGAGAAACAGTAAATAAAAAGAAAAGTCAATGAAGTCATGCCTGGTACAAAACGAGTTTTAAACGTAGTTTTAGGACTTATGTCATTTTTTGACGTTTTGTCTACCTATAGCCGAAATGTCATTTATCTGAGTTAGTTCTAGAACTGTTTATAAAACTCGTTTTGTAATAACGAGGACATATTGTAATGATTTTATGGTAGTTGCCATTAAAAAAAAAGGAAAACCATAAAGACTAAAAACACTTTAATAATTACAATGATAATTAAAGTCAATTTATTTCTGAACGAGACCTTTTTAATCGTTTATTTAATTACTTAATTCCGCCATTACAAATTCAATGACTTGTTTAAAAATATATAACGAGCGAAAAGTACGTCGGGTTTAGCGCCTCTATACAGATAAAAATAAAGAAAAAAGCCGGCCAAGTCCGAGTCAGACTCGCGCAGTAAGGGTTCCGTATCATTCAGTATTGATATCGAGCAAAAATAGTGAAAAAATCACGATTGATGTATGGGAGCCCCTCTCAATAATTATTATTATTCTTTTTTTAGTATTTGTTGTTATAGCGGCAACGATAATATATCATCTGTGAAAATTTCAACGCTCTAGCTATAACTGTTCGTGAGATACAGCCTGGTGACAAACGGACGGACAGCCAAGTCTCAGTAATAGGATCCTGTTATCACCCTTTGGGTATGGAACTACGGAACCCTAAAAATATATATATCGAGCGAAAATAACATCGGTTTTAGCGCCTCTATAAAGATAGAAATAAAGAAAAAAAAACTGGTTTCATTTAATAGAGTTGCTCGTCGTTTATTTAAGTCTTGTTTGAATAAGAATTATATTATTCTTTTCCATAAACTGACATGTATTTCCATAAACTAAAAACCTGTTAAAGCACTCTAGACGTGTGATAAAAACTCTTTTTTAATTATAATATTTTATTTTAAAATAAAACCTCTTTTGTGGGACCAATGAAGGAAGATTTTTTTTTTCTTTTTGTAATTTTCACCAAGTTGCTTATCTCTTGAAAATTATGAAACTTCATTTTTTTTAAATTAGTAATGAGTATTTTATGAAAAGGTTGATCCCGATGAAAAAAAAAAAACATTTTTTACTCTATCTATCCGTCTGTCCCACTGCTGGGAAAAGGTCATTAAAAAACAAGTTTAAGTAGTTAGTTATCAAGTTACTCACATATTAAAAAGGCAAGTTCTTGTCCATGGAAAAATCGTCATCTTGAAAAAAATTTTTTACTGGTTTATTGCAATTCTGATTTCGAAATAATTTCACGAAAAGTTCCTTTTTTGAAATAACTAAATATTCGCATTGGTGCTACTAGCAATTGCTAATAAAGTACTTTAAAAAAAAAAACGTTTTTTTATGTAACTATGATTTTGTACTTATTATCGTAATTTAATTTAATTTAAGTGAAATATTTTGCAATGATATATTTTATTATTTACTTTATAGACTGAATACCTTAAGACGTATTATTCTTATGATTTATAACTATTTTGTACTTAATTTGCTTTTAATATTTTTATTAGCAAAAAAAAAAATAGGAAGTAAAAAAAAAAACTAGCTTCAGCTACCTCTTTAAACTGTTTTCAAAGTATTTTTATAAAAATGTAATAACTTAATGTTAGAAAAATAACTTATTACGTATCACCAAAGCGTTATCGATTTCCTAAAATAAAATAAATCAGACACCTCACTTCCTAAAAATTGATTGTTGGATATTTAAAAAAAAATGGTTTTATTACTTAAATAGGTTGTAGGTAAACAATTAATTGAAGGCAACGCTAACTATTAAAAAAAAAACTTCAGTGAAAAAAAACTATTTCATTAATCTACTTAAAATTGACTGAACTCATAAAAAAAATAGTCCTCGACAAAAAATTAAAATAAAATTATGTTAAGTAAGCGTTGCCTTTTTGTGTATTGTATATTATATTTTGCAGCTAATAATAATTATTAATTGCGGTATTTAATAACGAATGGCGGCCATATTTTATTATTTTCAGGATTTCGGAATGATTGTAAAAAGTTTACAGTTATGGCGGAGGTATGATTTAAAAAAAAAAACATTTTTGTAAAAAAACATTTTTTTTCCGCATTTTTTTTATTTATTGTATTTTTTTACAATAGCTATCAGCGCATTTTAACGACATTGTATCGCTAAAGAATGTATTAAAATAGAAAAAAATAGATCTATGTAAAATATTGTATTTCTAATTGTATTATTTTGTATATTATTGTAATTTGTAAAAACAATTATTGATGTTTTTTAAATTGGTATAGCAACAATACTTACGCGAATTTTAACTAAAACAAGAATTATTTCACTTAAATGACAACCCAGTATAACAAACGTAGAATGTGTTGCCATACCAATAAACCAGAAAATAAACAATTAAAATATTCCGGCCAAAAAATTGTACCTCCGCCTAACAAGGGAAAGAATTTAAAAAAATGTTACGAGAATAACAAAATGCAAATGTAAATTAAAAAGGGGGGGTGAATATGTACCTACTAAGTGTAAAATTAAGAAATGAACTTGTATATATGTTGTTAAATTAAGTGTAGACCCTGTAGGTATTTATTTGTACGATTTTGGGCCTTTGTTGAAATCCAAAGTTTTTAATTTATTTTTCGACCAATAAATGTTGGAGAGAACTATGTTTTGTTTCCTTTACCTACACTTACCTTTAAGACACATTTAAGAGACACTACGCAAAATCATTTAAAAAAAACACAATATTTTGCTATGATACGTATAATTTTCTGCTACTACTCCGCTCCCATCTGTAATGTGTCAAAACGCGTGGCTCGCCGTGTGCATAGGTTGCGCGTTTTGATAGAGGAAAAAAACGAGTACGCCCCGCAAACGCGGGTATTTAAAACATCTGCAAGGTACCTAACGACGTGTCCTATCAAGAAGTCAAATTAATGGCAGAATTTCATAAAGCATGACGTTTTGGACTAAGAGAGTCAAGTCAAAAGTCAAAAATATATTTATTTCATAGGCACAAAAAATGCTCTTGAAACCGTTACATTACTTATTTATACTTTTTTTTTAAGCTAGTGCTAGATTCGCAAAGCGCAGTTTCCCCCAGAGAAGAACCTAGCAAGAAACTATGGGGTTGCTCTTTTCAAATAAAGTTTTACAATTCTTACAGTTTACATATTTACATTATAACAATTATGACTCTAAATGAATCTTTGATCCTGCAGCATTCAAACAAACCACAAGATGTAAATTGATAGCTAAAAAGTAAAGCTCTTAGCTAGGTTGAAGCCGCATAACATGACCAGCCGCCACGGCAGAACCTTCACACAGGCCTCAATGCATGTGCCAGCCATCAACCATTTCCACATATTTCAGAGTTTTGAGAGGTTTAAAATATCTGATAACTTTTATCTATAGATAGTGAAACTGGCCCTAATAAAGAAAAATACGCATTCCTTATACTCAGCAATTTATTAAACCTAAAAACAAACAAGCATTGTTAGCAAACACACTAACAAATCATTATTACTTACAGCCCACATTCCTCTTTAACAATGCCGTATAGAAATCCTACGTAATTTCAGACAATGAACCAGACAAAACTACAAAAGACTCATTTGATTAATATTATGAGTAATGTTATACTTATTTGAGATTTTAATCTAAAAAATGATCTGATAATGGCCTTAGAAAGTCCTGTTAAATTGCTTAATGTTGCATAAACGGTGCCGATTTGCTAAATTTTTGGTTTGTTTGGTTGCAAAGAATATGGTAATTTGCCATAAAGTATTGATTTTACAGTAAGAGCCTGTTTCACCATCTGTAAATAAAATTTATCTGACAGATATTTTATACCTGTGTCTGTCTAAAACACCATGTTGAATAGATGGTGAACATTTCCACTCTTGCCATGCATTTTGTTAATCTCCTTTCGCTCATTCTTTCTCCATGCTCGAACTAAGCATCCCTTTCTCAATTCTTACTACGTCTCGCCTTTCACTCTACACCGTTCCCGAGACGAACGTATCTCGATAAATTGGGCTCTTGTTAAAGAAAGGCCAAGTCAGGAGTACCCTAAACTGACGTGCATGTAGGTATGAGGCGACTGATGAGTGTGGATGAAGCGAAAGAGTTGTGTTTGTATCGTAGAAAGTGGAGGAATTGGTCTCTGTCGTTCCCTGATGGGAGATATGCGTAACAAATAGTGCTTCAAGGATCTATTGGCACTTGGGTGACTTAGTCAGGAAGGCTTGGGTAGTGAATAAATAACTCAATTAACAAGTAAAAGAAAAATAATAAGTAAGTAAGTAATTTCTTTTAGAAATACCCAAGTAACACATTTAGTTGCATATAGCTTGCATATAGTATTTTTTTTGCAAGCTTTAGTAATAAAATCCACCGTCATTAAGTGCTATAAGAGTGGTTAGCACCTATTTGCAACCTTTATGCAACAAAAAGGCGAAAAATTGCAGCTTAAATTAAGACGCAAAAGGGATGCATATGAGTTCGAATTGTTACCCTCAGTGGCACTTGGAACTACCGGTGCAAATTACGCGCTTTGAATGAATGGTGAACGAAAAAGCATAGGTACCGATCATTCGTTCAATCATTCGAGTGGCAAATGACATCTAATTCGTATTTTCAGTTTTATTTTCGATAAAGATAAACAGAACTTTGTGCTATTGTGAATTGTGTAATGATGGCGTGCATGACAGTGTTTGGATTATTCTTTCTATTTGGTGAGTACCTATTTAACATGTTGTTTAACCCATGAAAATAACATGGAGCTCTTGCAAATGAAATTTTATCGTTAAACAATGGTATATTTACTTATTAAATTTTGATGCGCCTTCGATTTAATCAAAAATGATTATAAAATATGCGCTGATCAAATAATTAAAATTACACTTGGGTAAAATTTGGTTATTAAAAACCTAACATTATGGTTTCAAAAAACGTGTAATGTTAAACTACATCACAAACAGTTAACAAAACTCATTATATTGTATGTAATTGTAATAAAAGCCCATTTAACAAGATGCTTTTCAAGGACACCATTTTTAAAAATGGCGATTCAAAAACATTTAAATTAGACCTTGCAGTTCCTATTTTCACTCATTTGTTACTGTATAGGAGCTCTTAGGGCCAACAATCACTCGTTAGGCACCTAGTACTGATTATTATTATTTTTTTCAGAATGCCATTTTTGATAGTTGAAACGGTTCCAGAAAACTAGGAATTTGCCCAGAAGGATGAGTGGATAAGGAAATTTTAAGTTGCCCTACTAAGAAGACTTCAAAAAATGTAGAATATACGAAATGAATACATAGCAATTAAACTTAAAATAAGTCGTTTTACTTTATTAACTACCTATTAGATCTGATCTAATAGATCATAAGTGGTGCTAAATGAGAAAAAAATGGAGCTTTAGGTTGCATAAGAATCTTTTTTGGAACCGATCTACGCGTTACGGTGGCATATTAGAGTATATTAGATCTTTCAGAGGCAATTACACTAGGTTCCAAATGAGTTGCAATAATAACTCCCAAGCTACTATAAGTGATAAATAACTCCACTCATTTAGTACTAAAGGTGCCAAATAAGTGAAAATTACCACCTATTAGAGCACAGTGCTTTAGGGGAGATTTTAAGATGTCATATGCCACTTTAAGTTGTGAAAGAGAGAAAATTAGAACCTTTATGCGTCTTAAAGTAATAAATTCGGCCTAATGCTACCCCAAGTAATAAGTCAGGAATAAAAATCACTAAAAAGCAACTGTTAGTTATAATAGTTACCCATTTGCAAATATGAGTGCTCATTGCATCCATTCGTAATACCGTACACTCTTGCATCACCTATATGCTACTTACAGTGACAAAATAAGTTCCAAAATGCACTAAAGTGTTACTTGGGTATGCTGTACCTTTTGTATAACTTCTCTTTTTTTCTGTCTCTATGTACTATCATTTTACAATAAACTGTTAAGTAAATAAATAAAAGACATAATATACAAGATGATATCGTTAGTTCCGATTTCTGCCACGTGCCAAAATATCCTTGTAGCACTGTATACATGACATTGGCAAATCCACAGTCGCCATTTTTATTTAAAAAAAAAATACGTATATAAAAAGACACTCAAAAACCTAATACAATAACAACACGAAGTATTAACCAGGCAAGTAACAGCAAAGCCTCAAAAAAACCAGTTTGGAACCGATTGTGAAATACCCGACCAGTTGTATGGCTCATTACGATCGACCCTTTGTCCGTCAAAATGTTCTAAACAAAAACAATGCACTAGTGAAAGTATTTGACATTTGTAGTGTTTTTTTTTTCAGATGGATTTGTGCGTGTCTTTTGTTTTTGAGGGATAGTGTAGTCTGGTTAATTTAAACGTAAAAATAAAAAGAATTAGTTTTTAAATCACCGAGTTAAGTGAAAAATGCATAGATTAATCGTCTACGAGCTTTTATAGATTCATCTTGTTTAAAATCAGGGTTGTTTCAATTCAATCTTGTTTAAAATCTGTAAAATCTAACTTTTTGAATCAACGATTGTCAATACTATATTCCGCCGCGCCTGGCGGCTAAGTAGCTCTACGTGTAAGAAATTGGTTGTTTACGGTAAGTACAACAATGGTAAAAATATGTACTTACATATCTATTTAACATTTTTTGCAGCATTCCAGAGATGTAACAGAATAAGGTATTTAAAAAATAAAAGTACCTAGTCTATGAAAAACTTTTTTTTTGTTCAAATAAAATAGTAGATATATAGTACCAAGTATTTAAGTTAGCACCCTGTCTGGTAGTAGTGTAGGGGTATATTTGCTTGAGGGCACAAAAACATTTCTATACTTATAAATTATTGTTTATATTCTACACAAACAACTAAAAACTATCATAATATGATGCGATTTTTTTTGTTTAAAAAAATTGTTTTTTTGTTATTTTTTTTTATTTTAATATTTTTAACAAAAAATATATACTTAAACAAAAAATTACAAAATTAACAAAAATTAACAAAAAATTTCGCATGCACACCAACATCCCTCTTCAAAGTTCTCTAGGTATTTGACGAACATGACAAGCTTCGACTCATTAGCTCGAGTAAATAAATAAATTAACATCAAAACTATGCAACCGACGTTAAAATTACTCAAATAATGCAAAATGCATGAGTCAATGTAATGTTTATTGTATGCAAGTCGTTTGTATCCTAATGGACGTGCTTAATGGATGTTGGAAGAAAAAAAAAGCGTTTTGTTCTCAGTACTTGACCTCGATTGACCTTTTCTTACGGTTTATGGTCTGTCTGCACATATCCGGGCCGTGCCCGGGACGTGTCCGGGCCGTGGCCCGTCAGGAGGGTAAACAATACGTTGTCATGACAACCGGACGCGTTGTTTACCCTCCTAAAGGATATGTGTAGACAGACCTTTAAAAAGTAAAGTTTAAATTTAGAATGACTAAAATCTTGTTCCCACTTGTAGTAAATCGATCCGTCTTTTTATCGTACGATAATAAATTAAAACTAAATTATCTACGAACCGTACCTAATTTCTACGTTGATTTGCGGGTCAATTTCTCTGTTTTAAACTACTTCAATCACACAAAAACAACTAAACAGATTTTAATAAAAACTTAACAATTTTGCTGCTTACACATAAGAATACCACAAATTAAATTAACATACAGTTTTCGAGATATGACACTAGTAATTTATCATAAAAAAAATCTGGATGTTTTGCTATGTTTGGCAAAAAAAAAAAAACTTAAATGACAACTACAGAAAAATAGGTACTTAATCCTATAAAAACTAAAACCGCATACACAAAACACTAACGCTAATGAATAGTCAATTTAAGTAACAAAAATGCGACAGTACCGTAAGGCAGGGCAGTAAAATTATCCGAGGCAGGAGTCGGCAACATTTTTCCACTATCCGCGCCTTTTAAAGAAATGGCTAATGATTTTTTTATAAGCCATTGACGAGGTAACACGTCGGTACCTAAAATAGTAAGAGCTGCAGAGATGTGCGCCTAGTATAGGTTTCTTATTAAAGGATATACAGTTAATCACTTTCGTATGAGGGTAGGCTCGTGCTCCTGTAGTGGAGACGTTAAAAAGGGCTGATAAGAAATATGGTTTTGTAGTTTCTTACGTATAATACACAGATCCTTGCACAATACTTCGTTATGACAACGTGTGTGAACGAATCCATATAAAATGTATGGAATGATATTTTTTCCCTGACACGTCACGGATACGGCCCGGACACGTTGTCATGACGACGTATTGTTTTCCCTCCTGACGGGCTACGGCCCGGACACGTCCCGGGCACGACCCGGATCTGTGTAAATAAACCTTAAAAGCTGTTTTCCATGAAACTGGCAAATATGCCTCAAAAAACATTGGCTAAATAACCTATCCGTTCGTTCATATAAAGGTACATGATCAGCTGACTTCTTTCGACCAGTTTCTCGAGGAAGAGGAAAGTTGTTCAGTTTATGAAAAAAAAGAAATAAGTAATAAGAATGAATAAAAGAAAAAAAATAAGAGAAAGAAAGATATATATAAGATAATAATAAGAAAAAAGAAAAATAAATAAATAAGATAATAATAGAATGAATAAGTTAGTAAAAAAAATGAATCAGTAGACGTCATGCTCTTTAACATTAGCACAGCATTAAAGAATACAAATTTCAATACGAAAAAAAGATTATTTGAATTTAAAACAGTTAAGGACCATGCAATGTAACTTAGAGTAGAGATACCCGCCATCTTGAATTACAAGTCTTGTATTACATTGTAAAGAGTAAAATTGCGTATTTTGTAGCGCTATTTCTTTTTTAGTATTTTATCGCGTATTTTGTTAGTCTTTTATGGTATCTATCTACACACCAAAGCCGCCGGCTTTTTTGACAGCTGCCATTCGTATGACGTAAAGCCGCCGACCTAGCCCGGCGACATGCCGGCGGCTTTGGTGTGTAGATAGCATTACTGATCTGTCTCGACAGGAAAGAAGTGTGATGTACTTAGCTGTCGAGACAATTAACAAAGGTCCTTATTTTGGATTGATTATACTTAGTTATTAATCAATCACCTAAAAATGTTTGAGATATTAAAATAAAGTCCATAAATAGTACCTATACAGATGAAGCGAAAGAAGTGTGTCTGGATCGTAGCAAGTGTTGGAAGTGGCCTCTGTCTACCCCGATGGGAGAGAGGCGTGACGGATATGTATTTATGTAGGTATGTAGGTATATACTTTATTATAAATTACAACATAATAAAAACAATTCAGAGAGCCATTTTTTTATTATTAAAAATATGAGTAGGTGTAGATATAACGCATAGTCTTTTAAAAAATTAGAAAAAACAAAAGGTAAAAAATATACTCGTATCTGCATATAGACAAAACCTGTCTCACTATGGCCACACCCTTACCGATAGCTCGTCACAAGCATTTGCTACAAAAAGCATGTTAAACATTCATTAGTTGTAACAACTCATTAGCAAAGTGTTGCCAATAAAAATAAATCGTTTCTCTTACCTTAGAGTATTCCTTAAGGAGTTTTTATTCTTAAGTTGAATTAAAGAGCTATTTTCTTTGGTATGATTGCTTATTTATGATTTGGATTCATTTGCTTTAGTATCTAGCGCATAGAATTTAGTTTGATTCATCATTTAAAAATAAAAAAAATGGTTGAACTCGCGGGTTTAACGCGGTTTTATATATAAAAAAAAAAAAAACTTTGAAGGTAGATTTACCGTGCTTTAGGGCACGTTACATCACTGACAGATAAACCTAACTGCCAGATATAATGTCTATTTCATTTAACTGACTGGCAGATCTATGTAATAAAACCTGAAGTTTTAGACAGTGACATGTATACAATATCTGTCAGTTAAATTTTATCTGTAAGTGGTAAAACAGACCCTTAGAAGTACTAAAAGGTGTTTTGAATAAGAAAAAAAAGTAGCAGCTTTTCTTTTGCGACATTAAAAAATTAAACCTACCTCTCACATTTTTCATAACCATCGACAAACCATAACCGCACCTCTAATGCATTAAGAGCCCATCACTAAAAAACGTAAAAACAAAACAATATTCAAATTAACAATAATTAAGCAACTTAAATACAAATCAACCAGTAAAACATGAATCATAAATCTCATGTTTAGTAACATATTATTGTTATAACGTTTATTAAGAACATCAAATAAACAATAAAATAAATAAACATACTTGTTTCTTGTCGTCACCCGCTGATTTGAGATGTATTTTTTTTATAAATTCTTTTAGAGTTAGTCGACGGTCAAGTCTAAAACAGCCAATTGTAGAATTCGGTTAAAATTGTGTTTTTTTTTCTTTATAATTGATAAGAGCAATCTTCAAGTCTGCTAATATTAAAATAGTCTCAGTTGTGTGGCTATTGAGTGTCAATATCATTTCATCGACACATTTGGTCGCAATCAGTGTAAACCAATGTTTAGTAAAATACGAAATTATGTCAAAAATACCATTGACACAAATACCATTAGACTATTTTAAATTAGCAGACTTAGGCCTTGGGTATAGATTATGGAAATGTAAGCACTTGTAGGAATCGAACCCACGACCTATGGCATGGCAAATTGTTAAAGTTATATCACGCTATACCAAGAAAAGTGTTTGTCAGGTATTTGTCATACAATGACACACAAGGCCCTATTGTAATATACAAATATGAACAAATGTCTGTTTGACAATGTTTCTGTGGTTTTAAAAGTCACGTACGATTTTAAAGTACCTACTGTTGTATTACAGATAATATTGTGAGTGGTTTATTTGTTGGAAATTAAAGTAGGTAAATATGACTAAAGTACTGAAAATTCAACAAAAATATTCATTTCAATTTAAAATAAAAACATTGTCTTTTGTTTATAAATATTCAATTTACTAAATCTCAGGATAAAAAGCTTCAAAAGCTTTATTTACAAAGAGCAACCCAGATTCTTCTCTGAGGAAAACTACTACATTTGGCATTGTTTGACGCAATCAGTGTAAGCCATTGTTTAACAAAATACCAAATGTGTCAAAAATGCCATCGACACTCTGCCGACATACAACTGAGGCTATTTTAAATTAGCAGATTTGGGTCCCGCAGTCTCTATATTTTCGAGACCTAACTCGGTGTATGAGACCAAAAGTTTTTACTTCTTAAATATTTCTCAAGCCGGTATCCATTGAAGTCTCCTAAGGTTAAAACTTAGGTATTTACTTTAACAAATACTTTAAACTAATATTTGATTGTTTGTCAGGATACAATCTGCGAGTATGTAACGTGACACGCGTTGGCCGGGTTTTACGGTACGTATAGTGGGTTCGATACTATGTACATAATGCAGAGGTTGTTTTTCCGTTCATGATAAAAACGAGGAACAACATCGCGGCAGACCTAGGCATCTAGGTGAAGATGTACAGACAAGCTCGACTCATTTGACTCATCGACGAAGAATGGGAGGTACTGGCGCGCAGCAGAACTAGATGGAGAGCAAAGAGCCTTTTGCCAGCAGTGGAACACAGGCTAACTGTATCTGATAAAAATCAAGACCTTTAAACTTAAACCACCTTTCCTAAGAACCAAGTTCAAAATATGAAGAAAGGACACTAAATTTATCAAAAGTGCCCGATTATAATTGACATTAGTATAGGAATATGATTATTTTAAACATATTTCAACCTTTTGATTTTTGAGGAAATTTTCGTGGGTTTACATCCCTTGCTTGACATAATTTAAACAAAACAAATGAATAAAACAAAACCTAGTTTCACATACCTACAGTGTTTTTCATCGTATTATTAGATGATTTTTCTACCAATTGTAGGTATATTTCAAAAGTATCAAACGCGGTAACATTACCACGAACACCGCACATTTGGTATGACGCATCGGGGCTTGTCTGTACCTACATTCACAGTTCAAAGAATCTGCTTCCTTGGTGGTCAGACATTGCTCTGTATTGTGTTAGTATTGCACTGTAATATGTATGAACATATTATTAGTAATACGAATTAGTTATAATAAAGGTCAAGTAAGCTAACGAAATGAAATGAAAATGAAATGAAATGAAAAATCATTTAATCCTGTAGGTTTTGTCAACACTTAGGACGGGTAATTTTTTAAAGTTAATGCTAGATTCGCACGAGTGCAGTTTTCCCCAGAACCTAGCAAAAGAAACTCTGTAGGGTTGCTCTTTTCAATTTAAGTTTTACATTATTAGTAATACGAATTACAAGCAGTTGCAATAAATTTCAATTAAGCTAACGTTCCATCACCCTAATCTATAGTGTAATTGCTGAAAGGAGAGGAAAGATTCATGATCACCTGATACGACACGACGACTTTATAAAAACATCTTGGAAGGAAAAGTAGAAAAGTAGGACAACGGAAGAGAGGGAGACCGAGTACCTACATACATAGATCAAATGAAAGAGGGAATAGAAGTTATGTCCTATCAGGTGCTCAAACGGCAGAGAATAGAGCAGAGTGACGTAGACTCCACCGACAAGAGCGAAGCTCTTAAATTTAATAATACTTAATAACAATGTCATTGTGAAAAATCCTACAAACAATGTTGTTATTCGTATTTTTGGCCTATACTCGTCAACAATCTAAATAAAATGGCACGATGTTTACGGTCTATCTACACAGATCCGGGCCGTGCCCGGGACGTGTCCGGGCCGTGGCCCGTCAGGAGGGAAAACAATACGTTGTTATGACAACGTGTGTGAACGAATCCATGGAAAATGTATGGAGAGATATTTTTTCCCTGACACGTCCCGGACACGGCCCGGACGTGTGTAGATAGACCATTATTCGTAGGTACATACATAGATAGATAGATTTCTTTGATTTTCTTTCATAAACACCCTGTACTGACAATGACTTCCTCGTTACATTTAAATAAATAAAAAAAGCAACTTTTTTGTCGCGGATTGTCGTCAACACTCATCAGTCATTAAACTTAAGTAATCTTTAGAACAAAAAACATTCCGCAATACCTAAATTAGCATGGTTTGGAGTTCCGTGAAACTGAAAGAATAGCCTTTTTTAGTTGACTGTGAGAAACCCAAAAGGAGAGCCAAAATGAGAAATAAAAAATAATTCTTGTCTTCTTTGGTTTTCTGGGAGAGATCAATCTTAGCGTTAAGGCCTCCATTGCGCACAATGTTATACTACGTAGTTAGATACAAGTAATGAATGTAGATAACTAGTATAACATCTTTTCTTGTGCAATGAAGTTTTTCTATGTATCTAACTATCTTTATATCTGTCCATCTATCAATCTATTTATTCATCTACCTATCTATCTATCAATTTACCTATCCTACCTAAAAAATACATGGACGAAGCGATGTTCAGAGCCATGGTCGTATGATACCGTACCCTGTTATTAATAACTACGGAACTCTAAAACCAAAGCCCAACCCACACTTGGCAAACTTTTTTATTGTTTGCAATTTCATTAAAGAATCAGTCAAGATATAAAAAATGTGGGACATAGATTTTTAAATCTATTTAGTTTGTCATTTGCCTAGGCTGGTTGTGAAAAAAAGCAGTTAATTGATGCAAAAAAGAAAAACTATGGAGACTATTCTAGGTGTGTTTGGATCGTAGCAAGTAGAGGGAAGTGGTCTCTGCCTACCTCGATAGGAAGGAGGCATGATTGATAAAATGATTATGTTATTTTAAAAATCTTGTATTAGAACAAGTTAAGTGAAAATAAATGTTGACCGCAGAAGCTACAAAAGAACGTCACGAATAGCAATTGGTTGGCATATAATGTAATTCAAGTAATTACTTATACCTAAGTGTACAATTTTTTTTACTTTCAACTTCATCATTTCATTGACAAACGTAAAAACCATCGAAAT
Organism: Anarsia innoxiella; assembly: GCA_947563765.1. Classification (NCBI taxonomy): domain Eukaryota; kingdom Metazoa; phylum Arthropoda; class Insecta; order Lepidoptera; family Gelechiidae; genus Anarsia; species Anarsia innoxiella. The sequence continues at coordinate 2,443,620 of OX387417.1, forward strand.
TCCTGACCTTTTCTCACCGAATCCTTGCCAGAGCGTTCCAAATTTGAAGATATTTGAACAAAGAACGCGCCGCGCGGACCAATCACGACCGCGCTGACCCGCGCACTCCTGCGCGTGACCCGTGTGAAACTGTGACATCGTGACGTCATTGCTATGGCGCTTCGGTTGGGCTCGTTCGTTGGTTAAATGAAGAGCTAAATTAAATATTATAAATATTTTTGGAAGAATTTTTTAATAAATATAACATTATTCTCTTTAAAAAAACTTATTGGCACTCAAAATCTTTGAAAAGGGTAAGATTAGTTCATTTTTTTAATTGATTACCAAAAAATCAAAACAAATGAAGCAAATCAATGGTAAAAAAATGGAAATTGCTAGATAGGTATTTAAAAAATGAACAGATTTTTAACCAAATAATCAAATCCAGCAAAAATGTAGGTACCATGAAAAAAATTAATGAAGATAAAAAAATCTCAAATTGTATGAATTAGGTACTGGCAATGAACAAGTGACGCTTTCGGATTGTAAAATGATAGATGTATTTTTTTTTTACTAAAATGGCAACTACCATAAAGGTTTCTGCCAATACCAAGTGTAATACAAACATGTGAAAACTATTTACTTATTTTATTCATTTTCTTTAAAATACCCTGAGAGACAAACCGAAGTTACACTCGCTAGTCAAAAAAAATACAAAAGTCATGGGCCATCGGTCCTAAGGAATTCGACCAATCATGACATTTTAGGAGCTTGGGTTAATTATGTAATTCTTTTGTGACAACTTTATATTTAACTACAATCATCCAATCCATCGTACTATCTAATATAAAAAATGTCTATGTTTCTGCCGATGATGGATGGATGCAAGGATGTTTGTTACTCTTTCAAGTAAAAACCACTGAACAGATTTTGAAGATTATGAAGCTTTTCACACTTGTTGGGCGCATAAATAAATATTTTTGTTCACAGACACGCGACAAACTTATCTTTATTTCCTAAAGTCAACTAATCTTTATTTCCTAAACATAGCAATTGAATTAATATTTAAATTTAATACTTTTTTATAGCTTTCGTATCTACACACCAAAGCCGACGGCTTTTTTGACAGCTGCCATTCGTACGACGTAAAGCCGCCAGCCTAACCCGGCGTCATGCCGGCGGCTTTGGTGTGTATATACCAAGATTTGCAAAGCAACATATTACATCCCACAGAAGAATCTAGCAAGAAACTCTGTTGGTTTGCTCATTTGGCAAGTGTGAACCCAGCCATTGAATGAAACAACACCCTGTAAGTATCATATAAAAATCCTGATCCGTCTATGCGCATAAAATATTGAATTGAATCATATAAAGGGTGGTCTATTTATCAGATTTGACCGAATCATGTTCGAAGCTTGAGTCTCTTTATACCCAACCCTACGGTATTTAGGGTTGCTACATTCAAATATTAAGTCATACAAAATTGGAACCAATAATAATATAATGAATTATAATGAATTTGGATATGATATGACCTTTTCGTGAAAGGTAGAGTGCAGAAAAAAAAAACAAAAATATTTTGATGGTAGGTACCTACTCTACCAATAAGAAAAAAAGATATTGTTGTTTTGGAACAACATTACATTGGTTAAAACATAATAATTTGTAGTTAGCCGGGTAGTTTTAAATGTCAAGTGAAGTTAGTTGGGTAAAGTTGGGAGGTTATTACATTAATTTCAAACGCAACGAATTGCCAAATACTCGTAGTTCATCCTCTTTTAAACTTAAAAAAATATATATACTCGTTTATCAACTACATACCTATTAAAATAAGAACAAATTTAAAAAATGTTAAATTATTGCAACTACCTAAAATACTCAAAAATATTAAATGTTGCCAGCCCTAAAACCACGAAATCGAATAAAAGTATCAGCAAATCCTTGGGCGCTATTTGATTACAACATTTTTACGCATCGAGAGCAGTTTTGTACTGTTTAGTGTCGTGTGGAGGGGCCTTTATTATTATCATAGTTTGTTTAGACCCTTATTTTACAGTTGGGGGTTGTATCATCTTATGTAAATCCTTCTTATATTATAAATGTCAATGTTTGTGCCGATGGATGTTGTGAAGATGTTTGTTACACTTTCACGCAAAAACCACTGAACTGATTTCGATGAAACTTTAGAATATTGTAACTTGCACATCAGAATTATACATAGGCTATAATATTTTAATTTAAGATAATAATTTGTAAGCTTTGTCCTTATACTTGAATAAATTATTTTTAAACATTTCATGGAATCATAGAGAGCTGTTATTGTCGCTTTTGTAAAATATTTTGAATATCAGTATCTAAGTATTTTAAATAAAAAATAAAAGTATTTCATTTACTGTTTTCTTTAAATAGTACGTAATATATATACCTACTTACTTTTATACAGGGTGTAACAGAAAGGGGGTATAATGCCGAAACACAGCGATAGTCCATATAGAGGTGGGCCGAGTACTCGGTTAATACTCGGTACTCGGCGTACTCGGCACTTTTTTCACTACTCGTAATCGACCGAATAACTCGGTTAAAATGCCGAGTACTCGGTGCAAATAAATCTACCTTGCGCATTGGATCTGCTTGGTAGATAATAGTCTAATTCCTTCTAATGGTACATATTTAGGCCTTTGCCGAGCTGGAGCAATGTCATGAATTGCTATTTATCATAATTATTTAGAATAAAAATTCATAAGCAGTGTTTTTTCAAATTTTTTTTGCCACTTGACGGTTGCGGTTTATTGTTTTCATTATGAATAATTAGCGAAGTTGCGAAGGGACAGTTCTAACACCATAATCACCACTCGCTCCCGAACTTTTTCGCGCGAAATTCTACCTACTTTAACTCGCCGAGTAACTCGGCCGAGTACTCGGCTCGGTAAACTTTAAACCGAGTAATACTCGGTACTCGGTTACTCGGTAAAACTGGTACTCGGCCCACCACTATCCATAAGAAACTGAACAACCTTTCTCTAAGAAATATGGGTCGTAACTCGAAAAAAAATGATTTCGCCTCCCCATACAAGATGTCCAATCAGCTGATCGAGTAAGTATGGACGACACAAAATTTTTTTTCGAGTTACGGCCCATGTTTCTTGGCGAAAGTTGTTCAGTTTCATAAGGACTATCGCTGCGTTTCGGCTTTATACCCCCTTTCTGTTACATCCTGTATAAAAAAAATGTTTTTCTTAAATCTAATGATATCTACACACAAAAGCCGCCGGCTTTTTTGACAGCTGCCATTCGTATGACGTAAAGGCATGCCGGCGGCTTTGGTGTGTAGACAGTATTACATTGGCACAAACCTAAACAGTCAAGTTAGTTTTTTTTTACACTTTCTTCCTTTTTTTTGCACTAAACCCTTGGCACAAGACCAATACACTTTTTTTTTTTAACTCAGGTAGCATTTTTGAATAATATAGTCTGACAGTCGAGTTCTTATTTCACACTTTATATTTATGTTTGCTCTTTGTTACATCGGATTAAAAACTTTTTTGTGTATTTTAGATTTGGGGTTCGAAAATAGGAAGGTACTGCAATCAATTTTGAATATTAAGGTATGCACTTACATGATTTTTTCAAAGATATTTTAATAAAAAAATGATTTTTATTCTGAAGTTTTTAAATTTAATATATTTTAAAAAACCTAAGCTCGCTCTTACATACTAGTTTATTACTCTACGCAAGCTATTTACTATTATTTTGTAGCAATAGTTTAGAAGACAATAGACGGATTAAGTCTACTTATTCAAAGTAGCTGAATTATTTATGTACTTAAACGGTATTAAGTTATTTAATTGTACTATTTTCTGTTTAGATACTTATCAATGTTAATTATTAATATTTTAATGAGTGTTATCTATTATTTTTTTTAAAGAAAATCTCTTTTGAAAAGTGATCGGACAATGTTCTGATTTTGAATTTTGATTTACTAGACAGACTAAGAATTTACTTTTCAACTATGATATTAGTTTTGACTTATCTAAATAAATACATTAAAATAAAAGAAAGTAAAAAGGTATGTCATCAAAAATTTTAAAAAAGCAGGTCACAAAAAATGGAGATGTTTTTTTACAATGATATACATATTTATTCATTTTTACATAATCCAATTACACGACAACATTACAGGCAAGTCCCAATTCGATGACATCACTGATAAATAACATTTTTAAAGTAATAATAACATTTACTATACAATCTACTTATAACAAAACAAATTTATTTATATCTATCTATACCTATCATTCAAAAATTCAAAAATAAAAACTAAAAAAAAACATCAAAGAAATAAATTTTAGGTTATCCAAATGAAAGACACTACAGACAACAGACAAATCTAAGAAAAGTAAGAGTAGGCAAAGGCATCAAATGTTTTCATCGTTTAGAGACGGTACTAAAAAAGACCCAACCATCTTTCATTATAAAACGGTTCTACGATTGTATTATAAAAAACTTTTTCGTTTTTGAACAGTTGGTGTGTTTTTTGTACATTGCGTTCTTTTTTTTACATTTTTATTTTTTAAATAATAATATTGCATTGTGAACCGATTTTTTATGTTATCGTTTAGTATTTTAAAAGTAAAAAAAAAACTGTTTTTTCGTATTTGCCGTGAAAAACTTACACCTACCTACCTAATAAGAAAAATCATAAAAGTCTTTTTTTTTATTAATAAATACTAAAACAATCAATGTATACTAAACATGGCGACACAATCGTTCCAGATTTCAATTTCAAATTTAGAACCAGAATCGTGTGTCAAAAATCGTGACTGTTTGAAATAGCTGCGCCTGAGCCTGTGTGATGTGAACTGGACTTTGAATTTAGAATTATTGGCTCTATTTTTTTTTTAATGTTAAGAGAAACGTCTATTAAAACTATTTGTTGTGGTCAGTTAGTATTTTTTTTTTTAATGTATTTATTGGCGTCATGCGGTTTGCGTATTAGCCATAATAAAGTTAGAAAAACGATTACAAAGATTAAAAGGAAAAAATTAACGGAACGGAATTTTGGAATTCTGGAAGTTAGTAAATTTATACTAGAAGTTTAGAGATATTACGCACTAGTTGTCATTTACTACTTAATTTAATGTGTGTTTTTAAAATAAAGAAAGATTTTGAATGTCGAACCACGTAAAACAGTACCTACTTCAATATTTTTTTAAAAATGGCAACTACCATATTGGGTTCTGCCTATGTCAAGTGAATAAAGTTTACTATTAAAAGGTGGCGGGACGAGCTGGACACCTTCTTAAATACCTAGGCGGAGGTAGCTCGGAACAGAAAGTCATGGCGGATGAGGAGAGTGGCCTTTGCCCAGCAGTGGGACACAAATGGCTAAATTCGATTAGATTAATTATGTAGTGTTCTAATCAGACACACGTACTTCGGCAAGGCAAGCAAAGTCACTACCAACCACGCCGATTGGCCAGTCAACCTTCTTAAGGGTCTATTTCACCACTCACAGATAAAATTTAACTGACAGATAAACCTATGTCTATAAAACATGACGTTTTAGACAGAGACAGGTATAAAATATCTGTCAGATAAATTTTATCTATAGATGTGAAACGAATAGGTGAAGCATAACCCCCCCGTTTCCCTATTTACAGATAAAATTTATCTGACAGATAATTTATACCTGTCTCTGTCTAAAAAATCATGTTTTATGAAATAGATATAGGTTTATCTGACAGATAAATTTTATCTGGAAATGGGTCCTTAATCTTTAAAAAATTATACCAAACTTAATTTACATCTCATATCATTCATTCAGTATATCATTCACTCATTCAATCTCAATCAATAGGAAACGTAAGGTTCTAAAGGGGGTTGATTCTCTTTCAAGTTAAATGTACTGAATATAATTTGATGTCAATAGCTTTGCAGATAAGAATTTACGTAGGTAATTAAAGCCTTTTGGAGGCTTCTGCGGTGTTTTCTTATGTTTATGGTTGAAATGAATAGGTTTTGCTAAAATACTGTATTTACACAAACATATCTGTCACGTCTCTCTTAAATCGGGGTAGGCAGAGACTTCCCTCCACTTGCTACGATCCAAACACACTTCTTTCGCTTCATTTACATTCATCAGTCGCATCATAAAAAAGTATTTCAATTATAAAATATATTTTTAAAGCACTAACGTACCTAATTGCGGTTTGACGTTTACGTATATGAAAAACGCAAAAAGAATCAACACTCGTGGTTATAATCAAACTAGCTTTTACCCGCGACTTCGTCCGCATAAGTTTTTTTGTTTTCTCCCGGCTGTAAGTCCCCCTGCACAATGTCCCTCTATCGTGTTCCGGTCCTCAACTTCACATCAAAATTTGTTCAAAAGCAACCTAAGCACATAATGGATAGCTCCGAATGTTTCCTTAGTAAATATAAAAAGTAAATAATGTAAATCGGTTTAAAATACTACTAACTATACCTACCTGCCAACCCCCGATGTATACAAATCAGATCAATAGTTTTGGCGTAATGTGATTCTAGAGTCTGTCTAGAATCTAGACAGAGTTTTAATGTTGTAGATAGGTAGCTATGTATACGTTCCTGTGGGAATGAGATATTTTCCCGAAGTAAAAAGTAGTCTGAATTTTGGTACCTTCCTACCCTATAAGTTAAGTAGTGTGATGGAATGTCGCTAAGTTTCGATCCAAGTAAAACTGTTAAATAAAGACAGTTGCATCAAAATTTTATCATAAATTCCATAAATTATGGCGCCTACCTACCCTCTAAGTTAGAAAAGTGATTAAATACCAACTTGAAGTCTTAGTTACACTCAGTTTAAAAAAAAACATCATAATCATTTCAGTAGCTATGGCGTCATGCGCTTCTTAACACGATCACGCTAGATTTCCGCGGGAATGAGGTATTTTCCCGCCGTAAAAAGTAGCCTGTGTCCGTGCCTAGGATTCTATCTTTAAATTAACAAAGTCTTATAAAAATCCGTTCAGACGTTAAGGCGTGAATGAGGTAAACTTTTAAAACAAACGATTAAAAATCACTAACTAAATTCAGTTTTCTGCCTACTTCCTACCCCCTAAGTACGATGACGTGATCATTTTGATCTTATATCCGTTTTTAGGTAACCATCTATTACCTTACTAAATTTCATCAAAATCCGTTCAGCCATTTAGGCATGATACCTAAAGCAAAACTTCCAGCAAAAACCATAAAAAAATCACTAACTCAATTCAGTTTTCTGCCTACTTCCTACCCCCTTAGTACGATGACGTGATCATTTTGATCTTATATCCGTTTTTAGGTAACCATCTATTACCTTACTAAATTTCATCAAAATCCGTTCAGCCGTTTAGACGTGAAAGAGCAAAAGTCCCAACAAAAACGACTAAAAATCAATTTAGTCAATCAAATTCAATGAATTTAGTTATCTACCTACTGCCTACCCCCTAAGAACGATGGCGTGATTATTTATAGCCTATGACCATTTCTAGGTTATCATCTATCACCATACCAAATTTCATCAAAATCCGTTCAGCCGTTTAGGCGTGAAAGAGTAACAGACAGACAGACAGAGTTACTTTCGCATTTAAAATATTATATATAGTAAAATTATATAGTAAATATAGTAAATAGTATAATAGTATATATAGTATATAGTATGGAAGTATGGATTTAGTATTAAGTGCCTAAATATAAAGTTTTTTATGGTTTTATCTTTGAATAATGACGATCTCCCATACTAACTTTCATCCCTTATTACCACCCCCTTAAGCCTTTTTTCGCGACAAAATATAGCCTATGTCCTTTCTCAAGGTCTAGACAACCTCTCTACCAAATTTCATTGAAATCGGTTCAGTAGTTTAGGCGTGAAAGCGTAACAGACAGACAGACAGACAGACAGACAGACAGACAGAGTTACTTTCGCATTTATAATATTAGTATGGATGTCTAAGCGCAACCGCACTTTTTCCAAAATTTTCAAGGCTTCATAGTTTTTCAAAAATATTCAAATGCATTCAAGGAAAAGAGTAGCCATAAATGTATTTTAATCGATTCTAGAAAGAAATCGATAACATCGAAAAAAATTAACGAAATGTTATAGTATTCTAAATTCAAAACAGTAGCCCCATGATTATGTCAAAGACTTTTTAGATTATTTTCAACGATCAATAAAGTGATATTTACGAAAAATTCAGACAAAAGATTTCAAGAAACAATCGAAAGTGCCAATCTGCATAATACGAATCGAATTTAAGAAGAATATCTAAATCGATCGATTTGAAAATGAGCGTTAATCGAGAGAGAAAAAAAGACACAAATTGATGCGTTCTTAATTCGCAATCATTTTGGAACTTCAAATAAATTCGATACCCGCTGGCTAACTGCACATTACAATAAACGGAACGCAAAACTTTTCGAATTTGGAACGTCTTTTTTAATTTTCAAAATGGCGTATTTCGTTTACCGACTCTTTTAGACTCCCGTTGATTTTTGGGGTGTGGTTTTTTTGTTGGATTTTGTTTTTTTTTCCGCTATCAAGGTCCATTACAAGCTATTATCTTGGAGGCTGTATGTATGAAGATTGTAACATCCTCTCGTCGATATCCCGCTGTTCGTAACCTTTTTCTTTTTTCGTATCTCTCGTGAACGAAAGAACAACCGAGTATAACCCAGCCGATTTAAAAACACGGTTAAACCGTCCGTGCTATACCAGATTACCGTATATTTAAATTGATCGCGTCAAATTATCATGATAACTTGTACATTACCCGGCTGATTTAAGTTGACGTTTAATGCGAAGGGTTTACGAGAGGCGGCGTACGTTTTTAATTTGGAGAGTTATTTTATGCAATTTTTATAGTTTATGCCCATATTTCGATGTGTTGTTGGGAATAATGAATGTACTTACGGGCGATAGGTTTTTTTTTTTCTTTTTTTAGTTTGCAGCCTTGGACATGGCAATGGAATTCTTTGCTGTCTGCCTCTAAAGAAGCTGAGTCGAGTTTATTCATAAAAATAGCTTTTGAATTTCATTTAAGTAGAAATCTTTGAAAATATCATTTCTGAGATAAAAAATGCGAGATAAATCTTTATTCTGGGGCATAAAGAATTTATAGTACAGTTGAAAAATGGCAAAGTATTACTTAGTAATTATTTTTTATTTCTTCGTGTATTGATTTTTACATTTCATGTAGATTTTGTAAGATATAAATCAAGTTTTAAATATTGTAAGTTTTCAAAGTTATGATAATAAAAATCGTATAGCCTCTAATCCTACTAATATTATAAATGTCAATGTTTGTGCCGATCGATGGATGTTTGTTACTCTTTCATGCAAAAACTACTGAACAGATTTTGATGAAACTTGGCAATATTGTAGCTTATACATTGGAACAACACATAGGCTATATTATTTAAAGATATCATGGATACGACGATAAATGCGAACGAAATCATACAGCCTCAAGTCTTTGATAAATAAAAACCGGCCAAGTGCGAGTCGGACTTGCGCAGGAAGGGTTCCGTACCATTCTAATTGATATCGAGCAAAAAAGGCAAAAAATCACGTTTCTTGTATGGGAGTCCCCCTTAATTATAACTATTATTCTATTTTTAATATTTGTTGTTATAGCGGCAACGGTAATACATCAATTGTGAAAATTTCAACGCTCTAGCTATATCGGTTCGTGAGATACAGCCTGGTGACAGACGAACGGACTGACGGACAGACAGACGGACAGCCAAGTCTCAGAAATAGGGTCCCGTTTTCACTCTTTGGGCACGGAACCCTAAAAATATCCCAAAAAACATAGACTTACAAACGCCAAGACTTTCGAAGTGAAATTACACATATCACCAAATCAAATGTACGGTATAAGTAATAATTTAATGTTGTATAGAGTTTAGACCGCCGAAAGGTATATTTATGTGGTTTTTTCGGCAGTTCACAATAGTAAAGTCGTGCTGTTAGTGCGTAATGGTAGGTTACGAGGTATCTGGTTTTTGTAGAGTTAGAAATGTTTTAGAAGCGGTTTAATGCGTTTGGTTAGGTCAGGTTTGGTCAGGATTAAAAAAATATGAAACTTATTTTGTGAAAAATTCGATGCCATTTGTGTAATGTTGAATCACTGTTGAAGAGCTTTATTATTTTATTGTTAATTTTGATAGATAGATAAATCGATGTGAGGATGTGTGTTACTTCATCACGTAAAAACCACTGAACAGATTTTGATAAAACTTAACAATATTGTAGCTTGCATATTTGAATAACACATAGTTCATTATGTTATTTTGACATATCGCGAAAATTTACCAAGATATGACAAGAAATGCATAAGAAGTCGCTGGCACCTGCTCGTTTCATATAAAAAAGATCTTAACCATCATCAATATTGTAATACAAAATATTATGTTTTTTTTTTATTTATTGGAAAATCAACAGCTGCAATATACATACCTACCTACTTAATAAAAAATTATAGCTTCAATAAACATATTAGAAAATTATAAATTACACAAAAAATAAACACAAAATATTAAACTCAGCCGTCTCTATCCCTATTAAACTCTACTATAATGCGTCATTGGAAATGTAGAACGCCGGAGGATGGTGCTTTTTGTGCCATAATGAAAAGATATAACCTCAAATTAATCGTTCAATGCGGTGGTGATATCTATCGTAATACTATATCTATTGTTTTTAGTAGTTTCTAGTTGATATCTAAGGTTATAATATATCTATTGTTTTTGGTCGTTTCTACTTGTGTAGGTAGTTGTTTAGGCAGTTAATCTTACTTCTTACTGATATTATAATGTCAATGTTTCTGCCGATGAATGGATGGATGGATGTTTGTTACTCTTTTACGCAAAAACTACTGGACAAATTTTAATGAAACTTGCCAATATTGTAGTCTACATCAGACTAACACATAAGCTATATTATAAGGTTGTATTTTTTAAAGATATGACGACCAATGCGTATTGAAGTCGCAGACAGGCTTTAGTTCATTCATATAATTATAAAGTTAAAAATTTATGTAAAACTTAAACTACTCATACTGTGATATTGATATAAATTACTGTGATAACAAGTTTAGTACCAACTGTTATATGTCTGTTAATTAAAAAAAAAGATATATTGGCCAGCGTGGTGGATTACGGCCTAATCACTCTCTGTATGAGAGTAGGCTCGTGCCCCTCGGTGAGGACATATATGAGCTGATAACGATAACGATATTAGACATAACGTAGGGCCCTGTGCCGAAGGTTTCTTGACGTTTTCTTCCTCTCGGCTATACAGGTAGTGAACCGGCAGTAGTTTTAGATTAAAAAAGTGACATCAAAAAAGTGTAATGAATTTTGCCTATTTTTGAATAAACACTTTTCATTTTAATTTTTTTATTATTTAAGATCCAGGCTTTTGTCGGTAAAGTAATCGCCATCTTTGCCTTAACTGTAACAATTTGATTGTAGTATTAATACAAATTGCCACTATAGAGTCATAGTGTCTAATAACAAGTAGGTATTGCCCAGTATTGCCCACTCTATTAGGTGCGTATAGCCAAACAACAAATTACACAATGCGACACACAGCTAGACAATGGTTTGGTAATACGCAACTTGAACTGTTTAGAAAGCAAGGACATGTTTCGATAATTACTTCTAAGTACATATTTTTTTGTTTTAATTTCATTTCTATTTGGGATTCACTGGTTTTAAGTTTGGTGAATATGATTGTTTTGTTTTTAAAAGTAGTTTCTCGTTTTGTTGTCCAAAATGTGAAAAAATATCTAGTTAGCTTTTAATTAAAGTGCCCCATCATTTTGTTGTTTATCAATCTTTGTTGTTTATAAAAATAAATACTTAAGCGCATTACTCCATTGTTTTTTTTTTATGACAACAACCATTATGGAGTCTGCCAATATCAAGGGAAGTAAAGCTTTTACCTACTGTATGTATATTGTACTATAATTTTAAATTTTACCATAAATATAATATAGGTATACAAACATCCAGACTCAAGACAAACATCTATTCATCACAGCAATATTTGTTTCTAGTGGGAATCGAATCCACGACCACCGGGACGTTCACTAGCAACCACGCCAACTGGCCTCCAATGTTCACTTTTCTTACCGCCCGTATGTCACATAACACACATCCAGTCAGTGATCGGTCAATAATGAGCGAATGAATAATGAATGACAGTTGACCCAGTTGGAAATAACTCGGACATTTGGCAACGCGCGGAGCCGGGGTTCGATTCCATCAGACGTAACTATTTAGAACTAACTAATTCTTATTCTAGGAAGTTTAGATGTTTTCTTTATTGATCTTGTTTGAAGTTGTTTTTTTCTTGGTATTTCGTTTTTTACAAGCTTTTTTGTAGGTTAAGTGTGGTGAGGTGAGGTTATTCTTTTTTCTTTTACGATGAATGTTTGAAATAAGTTTTTCTTGGACTTACTTTTTTAGTTAGATAAGAACTAGGTGTTTCTTAAATTAAGTAGATAGATAGGTACCTATCTTTCTGTCCTACTCGTACTTATATTATAAATATCAATATTTATGCCTATAGATGGATATGAGGATGTTTGTTACTCTTTCATACAAAAACTACTGAACAGATTTTAATGAAACTTTACCATATTATAGCTTGCACATCAAAATAACACACAGACTATGTTTTGTTAAGGTAATAAGTAAATTTTCCAAGATATGACGATAAATGCAATAAATGCATAGAGTTGCAAGTAGCCTACACGTAGAACTTTATACAAAAGACAGAACATTCCATAAAATTACTTTCTACAGACCATAGAGAGAGAGAGAGAGAGAAATTGTTGTTTTATCCGTGGCTTTTTGTTTTTTAACTGACTTCAAAAAAACCTAGGTTGCTCAATTCGACTGTATATTTTTAGATATTCTAAAGTAAAATCTTTAACACAATTCCCCTACCTACCATATGTTAACCTAGACACGACCCCAGTGGTCAAAACGCGACACAACCTTGGACATAAAGGAAATAAATATCTAATTATATTATTATGTGAATTGAGCAATAAATTGTACAATTTGTCGGCAGTGGGTGGGAACCGCTCGCCTGTGACTGTCTTACTCACAAACTCGCTGACATTTGTTAAGGGCTATATCGTTGGCGCCAAAATTCACGGTGAAACGCAAATGCAACGCAACTGCAACTACTAGTTACTTTTGAGTTGCATCGCAGTTTCTGCATTAGACTTCCTTAGAAAACCACATACGACGCAACTAGTTTGAAACGTTTCGTTTCAGTTCTGGGTCTTAGTGTGTTTCTATGGAGCAGATGTCGTAATGCGTTTCATACGTGCGATCAGTCTGTCTGTGGCTTTTAAGTAGGTACTTATGTATTTGGAAAAGCATGTTTATTTTAAGAAATGTAATTCTTTAACTATGTACGGTACTACCTATTAAGTAATACCTATTAAGTAGATATAAATTAAAAATAAATGAATTTCAATGATATAGACGTCTTTTGGTTTTATTTTATTCATGTTTCTATATTTTTATAAGGAGTAATTTGTCAGTGAATTTTCTTTTTAAACGACTTCATTTTTTCTTATTTCATGCTACATCAATAAGTAAAATAATATCAAAACAACTTTATACAATTTATTTACTTATGTAATTACCATAATTCCAAAACAAAAATCCCGAACACGATCGCAAACGCAGCAAAATTCATACATTACAACCTCTCTTACAACATAAAACTATCTTACCCTTAACAATAAAAAAAACACGTTTATGTCACTTACCGTACCCCCACAGTCACGCCGTTTAGGTACTTACTGACTTCACAAATAGAAAAAAAAAAGAATTTTGTCCGCTAGGGTCACGTTTGAGACCAGTGGGGACTTATTGAACGAATTACTGGAAGAAAATTCATTTTAAATTCATTAAAATTGTATTACTTCTATCGGATGCGAATTCATATGCAATAGTATTGATTCGTACGCCACCTAATTGTAAAGTTTCATTCAAATATTTTCAGTAGTTTTAAGGTCTATCTACACAGATCCGGGCCGTGCCCGGGACGTGTCCGGGCCATGGCCCGTCAGGAGGGAAAACAGTACGTCGTCATGACAACGTGTCCGGGATGTGTCAGGAAAAAAATATCATTTCATACATTTTCTATGGATTCGTTCACACACGTTGTCATGACGAAGTATTGTTTTCCCTCCTGACGGGCCACGGCCCGGACACATCCCGGGCTCGGCCCGGATCTGTGTAGATAGATCTTTAGCGTGAATAGTAACAAACTTCCTTACATCCATCCATATATCTATCGGTATAAATGTTGACATTTATAAATTAGGAGGTAAACAAATTCTCAAAACGTTCTTAAATAATAGCTAATTTTGGTTTATATACACATTAAACAGACACCCAACAACTATTATTTTAACATTTAATTCCAAAAATATATGAAAATTAACAATACAATTTAAACAAAGCTAATACTTTGATCAAAATTCAAAACACGAAAATTAACCAATAATTTGAGACAACCAACTAACCATAAACTTTGAACTAAGAAGGATGTCCTCATTAAATACGATATTGATTTTTTAATCCAACTCACTATGAAAGATGAACTATAAAGAATTAAACTAACTACCCGTATGTATGACAGTAAATCCAATAGTAAACTATTAGGTTATAATATGATATTTGTTGGGGGGCTATCCTTTGTATAGATAGGGGAACTGGCTACTCACAACTTCGTACGCATTTATGGTCATATCTTGTGGTCATATTTTATAATAAAACCATTAAATAAAAAAAAACGCAATATCTGGGAAACAAACTCACGTCATAGTCATATCTCGGAAAAAAAAACATGATATCTTAATATAATAATAGCCTATGTGTTATTTTGACGTATGACCTACAATATTGTCAAGTTTCATCAAAATCTGTTTAGTAGTTTTCGCGTGAAAAGTGAAAAACATCCTCACTATCTATCCATCACACTTTTATAACATTAGGAGGATTTTTTTTTTTTAATAACATGCTTATTGGTTAGAATACTAAGAATAGACTAGCAATCCGGCGCCTTCAAAATCACTGTCAAAACCAAGCAACTGTATAACCCAACTTTTTTTCAGACTGGCCAGTTGGCTTGGTTGGTAGTAACCTTACGTGCCCAGTCATAAGTCGTGGTTTCAATTCCCACTAAAGACAAACATTATTGTGATGTACAGAGATTTTTAAGTCTGGGTGTTTATTATGTATAATAACTACCTATGTATTTACAGTAAACTACTAATTAGTGTACTATATAATTACAGCAAGCTTAACTTAACATTAGCAGAATCTACAATGGTACAGGCAGACCAACCATATCTGTAAACGAACGGCGGCGCTAGCAGTAAGGCCCAGAACCAGAACACACGGGAAACGCAACTGCAAAGATACAACTCAAAAGTAACAAGCAGTTGAAGTTTCGTTGCAGCTGCGTTTCCCCATGTGTGTTCTGGGTTTTATACAAAATTGTATTTTTACCAATCGCAACAGTTCAGGGCCCGTATTCTTCTAATTACCAAATGAAAAATGGTGTCTCTCTAGAATGTGAATTGTATGAAATGACACATTTTGGTATTCTCTTAACAGATAAGTTGACAGTGGACAGCGATCGGCCGTACATTTTATTACTTTACGCTTTATTTGGTATTCTACTCCGCAATGTCACATGAGTGGCAGTTCCAAACGGTATTCTCTTCGCTATTTGACAGTTGTTCTCTAATGGCATTTCGTTCGGTCGTCCGTCGTTCAGTCGTTCAGTCGTTCGGTCACCCAAACACTATTTCGGTGTTTTTTCGAAAATTAACGTGCAATTTATGCAAAAAATGCATGTAAATCTTATAGAAATAAATATTCTGTATTTTAAAGTATGTCTAAGCTTATTCTAGGTCGAAAAAAATCTATTAATCGGTTGATCAATTTCTTCGAACAATAATTTTATTAAATATTGGCAACATCGACAACTAAATCATTCACAAAGACAAATGAATGACAAAGCCCTCTAGAGACTACTAATCGACTACTAATCGACTATTTCGTGGCACATAAGAGAATACCAAATTTGTGACCTATTGCTGTAGAATGTTAATCTGTTGGCTATAGTATGGTCGCTTAACTTAATTTAAGAGAATTGGTACCCTGGAATTTGACATTTCCGGATTAGTAGCTGTAGTTCCAATAATTGCCGTTTCACAGATAACTTGGTAGCACTGTACTAGCCATTTTTATAAAAAAAACTTATAAAAATACCTATAATAACTACATACCAACATGTACATAGGCCGTTTTAAAACCGATGTGTATAGAAAAAGCTGTATTGTTTAATACAATAAGTTGTAAAAATAACCAACTATTGTTCTGAAGTGCTTGAAGCAAATTCGACATATTGCTACACGGAAATAAACTTAGTATGCAATTATGGAAGTGACATTACATTATTGGGAGAAGGACAAGATGAACGTACAGTGCTACAAGGGTCTTTTGGTACGTGGTGGAAATCGGAACTAACGATATCATCTTGTAAATTGACATTAATTTGAGTTGTTTAATTATTCACCACCCACGCCCTCCTGACAATATCACTCCAATGCCAATAGATCGTTGTAGCACTGTATCTTGATCAAATCGAAGACTTGTTAAGGAAGGCCAAGGAGTACCCTAAACTGACGTGCATGTATGAGGGGACTGATGAATGTGGATGAAGTGAAAGAAGTTTGTATGGGTCGTAGCGAGTGGAGGGATGTCTCTGCCTACCTTAATGGCAAAGATGCGTGAAAGATATGTATTTATTTATTTTATTTTATTTAACAGTTTATTGTAAGATGATAGTACATAGACAGAAAAAAAAGAGAAGTTAATGTATTAAAGAAGTACCTAAGTTAAGTTTTAAGTTTATGTATTTATATGTTAAGGAATTTATTACTTTAAAATAGGTTAAAATTGGACTAGCATCTCTATTTTCATATATCTGACATTTAATTTGACTTTTTAAAAACGTCAACACGCTTATTGTTATTTATAATAACTTTAAAAAACAAGGCACATCTAGATAGTTAAACTCTTTGTAAAACAAAAGCGTAACGACTATGGTAACTTTACAATAGTAACATATTTATGCACCTAAATAAAACTATGAGTACATAAAGTCTGTATCCAATCCATATTTGAAATCTAAACTATGAATTGGTTTCATATAAGGAATGATATTCAGGGCTGTTATTTTTTTTAAAAAGCGTGTTATATCTCAATGCTGGGCAAAGGATTCCCGCATTCTTTCATATTCATAACCAGGCAACTTCTGGCTAATTTGCCAATCTGTATTCATTAATTGTTATTCGTTTTAAATATAGTTTCAACATACGAAATATTTAAATGCACTATCACTAGGGCTTAAAAGATTACTGAAACTAGACAACTTGCCCAAAGAAACATTGGTAGCAAATACGAAAAAAAAAAACACCAAAAGGCCGAATGGCGTCGCGGCTGACAACGGAATAGGTGGCGGGATGAACTAGACACTTTCATCAGGAGAATTTCATAGAGAATCATGAAGGAAAGGAGAGAGGCCTTTACACAGCAGTGGGACCCTAACGGCTACATAAGTTAAGGTGATTTCAATCAGCTGATCGGACATTTTCTACTAAAGTTCTTTCTACACACATCTGGGCCGTGTCCGGGCCGTGGCCCGTCAGGAGGGAAAACAATACATCGTCCGTCATGACAACGTGTGTGAACGAATCCATAGAAAATGTATGGAATGATATTTTTTCCCTGACACGTCCCGGACACGGCCCGGTTGTGAGTTAGTAGATAGACCATTAAAGTAAAATTGTAACAACTCATGTTTCTTAGGAAAGTTGTTTTATTTCATGATTTTCTTAAAGAAGTACGAAAAGACCTTGCAATGCTTAAATACGGTGGCTAATTCCACATATATTAAGTATTTGTAAAACCTCATAGTACGTCATTATATGCAAGTTTCGTGATTCCAAAACAAAACAAAGAGTACAAGCAAAATCTTTTATTGAAAAATTCTTCCTTATTTTTCAATTGGTCTTTACCATTACAGACAACAAAAGTCTTTATTCAACTCTAATAAGAATGAAGACTAAATGAAATGAATGAAAAATTAAAGTGGTATTTCTGATGAGGAATAGAACACTTGGAAATGGTTGTTAGTGGTGAGGTGAGTTGACTCATGTGTGACTTGACTCATGTCACGTGTGTGACTTGATCATAAGAGTGACTTAACTCATCATAATATGTGATTTGACTCATATTCATATAAGTATCAGTTGACTCACTCAATTTTAAGAAATAAAAAAAATGCAAAGGTATTGAGAAGTTTTTACATTATGGAAAGTAACTGGCAGCAAGAGAGAGAAAGAGAGTATTATATTTATCTTTCTGTCTTCCATACCAAACAAAAAATTCAGTACTCTCATGACAATACCTGTTCAAATATGAATAATTAGCCAAGCTAAGGATAATGCAAAAAACAACATACAGATGCTTGATAATACAAACAAAGTCCAACGCGGTTAAGCAAATAAACATCCCGTATTCAAAACCCCACACTAAGCTTCTCGTGGTTTTGGTACCTATGCACATGTTAACTTTATAAACATATTATTTTTATTTTCATAGATTTTGTATGGAATAACCTGAGCGCATGCATCTGACGCTGCGAGCAACGCATAAAACAACCGCGTGCCTAATTCACACAGTTGTCACTTAGATACAGCGCATACCTGACGAAGCGCAGCGCAGAGCATTTTTTATAATCATATTATTATCAACATTGTTCTCATTAGAGTAAAATTCAAAACATGATAATAAAAAATACTTTGCACAGCGTTCCGTCAGGTGTGCGCCGGACCATATTCAACACAATAATGCGCACAACTGACTCTAATCAAATCTAATCTAGCCATGTGTGTCCCGCTGCTGGGCAAAGACCACTCTCCATATCCGCCATGACTTTCTGTCTCGAACTTCTTCCGCCCAAGTATTTAAGAAGGTGTCCAGCTCGTCCCGCCACCTTTTCCGTGGTCTGCCGCGACGCCGTTTGGCTAACTGACTGAAATGAATCAATCACACTTTCCCATCACTATCGCACTAGCCAGATCGATTGGTCTCGCAAGTTTAATTGAGTTTTCCGGATGATACAGTGTCGATGAGTTTTCATTTTCACGTCTCGTTTCAATGAGTACGAACTGGATTTATCCGGTTTCACATCTTTCTTTCATTGGCTGGTTTGTATTGGAACTGATAATGGAATGGAAATAATGTTATCGAAACTATATTTCGATTTTCATATTATGTATGCAAAGATTTTTAAATGGTCTCGACAGGTCTCCACGATGGGTCTCTGACACAGACGTTTAAACACTTTTTGAGGTCTCCGCCAGTCTCCACGCGCTAAGACTAGACACCGTCGCGTCGGCGGCGTAGGTACTTCAAAAATACTACGCCGATCGGGGCATGCCGCGCTAGTCATTACGCCGAGTTGCTCCCAGTTGTCATATGATTGTTTGAGACCGCCACGAAATTGAGTTGCGCATTTTGCATGCTGTTTTTTCTTCATAGAACGGTATCTAGTCGTAGCGCGTGGAGAACAATAAAATTATTAATCTATCTATGTAAGTATTTACCAAAGCTTTCAAGTTCTTGTATGTAAGTACATATCTTTGTTTTAGTCCTAAACAAGTTTTGAAAATTATACTCAATCAATGATTACTACTACTATTACTTCTTATTTTATATTACTCAAAAGATTGTATTTAGTTGAAAATAACTAAAAAAGATTTTATACAAAATCAAAACATAAAATCCTTTTGCCTGAAACTCATAAATAAAATAAAACAAAAAAAAATCAAACTTCAAAGTCAATACGATTTAATGTCAATCCAAAGATTATAATCGTTTTGTAAATATTACCAAGAATTGAATTGAACATGTTCCGGTAAATAAAAATTCAAAATTAAAATGTGAAATCGAACAGAAAATGTTAGTTATACTTACCTATTTAAAACAACGCGGAAAATTTGTTAGGTGTCCGTGTTACACAACACTTAACAAGTTTTTAATAAAGGAGGAAATTAAGGAAAACAATGGACGCAATCGAACCAAGGCAGCGAAATGAATCAGAGCCATTGAGATATGAGAAAAATGAACAAATACAAGAAGATGTTTGCAATAAACCAATATTTTGTTCACGTGATGAGATGAAACATTCCCTAACAAGGCTATGTTACGGCAATGGTTACATAATAGGCAGTATATGGATACAAGCTATGAAATCAGTATTAACAGGATCTAAAATGTGCTTAGTGCCTCCCGTTGAAGCGGCAGGTAAACAAAAACAAAAACCGAAAAAGATAGACAAGCATGGCGATGATGGCGATGAACCAGAGAAACCAGAAAACGTGGGTTACGAAGATCTCCCTATGTACGGAGACGAACACGCAAAATACT
Source organism: Anarsia innoxiella (assembly GCA_947563765.1). NCBI lineage: Eukaryota > Metazoa > Arthropoda > Insecta > Lepidoptera > Gelechiidae > Anarsia > Anarsia innoxiella. Next base: position 2,464,158 of record OX387417.1, read on the forward strand.
CAGAACACCAAAAAGTTAAACACAGATGTCCGAATTGTAATAGGAAACTTCTACGAGAAACTATTCAACCTACTGTTTCCAATGTAAGATCCTCAGGGGGCAGATGCTTTTCCTGTATGTTAGCAACAATAGGAGCTTTATTTGCTGGCATTAGAAGCACGATGCGAAATAAGAAGGATGAAGTCTTGAGGTTTACAAGAGATCCAAGCAAAGAGAAAGAGAGAAAAACCTTTGTGAGAGGAAGCACACTGTTAGCAGCGTACTTAGGATATCGACACAAAGGAAGAAACCACATACACAAAGGTATATTGTGGGGGGGCTTAGCGTACTTATTCACAGGCTGGTTGTGTTTCCCGAGAGAGACCGATTCGAATTTCAGAAGAGTAGCATCCACGATCTCATCAGCTCTTACACAAGTTTACATATTATTTTGTGGGGCACCAGGACCGATGCTGACGTATGGTCCTTGCGAAAAAGACAAGCCTCCATTACCGAAGGATAAGTCGAAAGAGCAGGCGAAGTTATGTCAACCTCCGAAACAAAAACCTCCACCGAAAGAAAAGCCAGTAACGAAACCACCGAAACGCCAAGAATGTCCACCTTTATACGGTGCGTTCAAATGTCCTACGGATGAGAATGATCCATATGAAGATGACGCTGATGAAGCACTTGCACCGCCACCACCTGTCCATAAAAAAGGAAAAGAAAAGAAACTAAAAGAAAAACAAGTAAAGGAGGAAAAAGTAAAGGAAAGAAAAGTAAAGAATCATAAAGTAAAGGATCATAAAGGAAAGCATAAAAAAGGAAAGGATCACGAAGAAGGAACATGTGACTGCTCAAAACTACCTAAAGATGACATCCCGTGTGCCCACAAAAAAAAGAAATGTGCTGATGAAACAGATGAAGAAAGAATTGAAGAAACATGTGAAGAAACGTTTGAATAATTTATTTTTTTTAATCCATGTTTGTTTCATTTGGATTTTTTTTTTGAAATTTTGTAAAAAATATGTTGAAACATAAAAATTAGAAGCAATTAAGATTTGGGTTTTATTTCTTTTCGTAATAACAATGGAATAAAATAAGGTACATCATAATCATACAGCATCATAATGAACACATTCAAATTTTCAAAAGTAATATGCACCATTATTAGACGTAAAACCTTACATATTTTCTTTATTTTGAACCTTATTATAGTCATTAAACCCTAGAGTATCTTTTGCGAAGCGATTTCGTCTAATAACGGTGTATTTTACTTTTGAAAATCTGAATGTGTTCATCGACTTATGATGCTGACCGTACCTAGTTGTTTATAATAATGTATAAAATATGTAAGTAAATAATTTATTTAGTCATAAAGTGCAGTCAAACAATAGAATAGTTACTTAAAGCTGTGGTAGCCCAGTTGGTGGAACGCTTGCCTCGAATTCAGAGTGCGTGTGTTCGAACCTGGCGCGGCGGGCATGTACTTACCAACTTTAAATATCAACTTAATGAAGTTCGTTTTGCAATTCGGATTCTAATTTCCGCATAATTTTGAAGCTTTTTCCATAAAAAAATCCGGTACTTTTAAAAAAAATAGCCGATAAAATTACTTACATTCTTCTTTGATGTATTTCAATAGGTATTTCTTTGGTACTTTTTATTTTTCTAATCTATTCTCCAAAATGTCAGAACATTAAACCGTCAATCAGTTTCAAACCAAACCTAGCAAAATCAAATTTTTATTCAACCAAACTAAAAAAAAAAATAGCAAAATAAATACAAAAAAAATCTACAAAAATTTAATTGAAATCACAGAGTAACTATCTACAAAACAATGCAAGTTTGTAATTCGAGCAAAAGTAAAATATGATCACAGGGCGGGATATAGCAAAATCTCTGCCGAAACAGTATTTTGGGACACTGTTTATCGGCGGGACCTTATGCGCAGTAACTTTGAAATATGTACTAGGCGATAGGAAAATATCCTTAATAACTACAGTACATGCTGCTGCACCACAAGGACCCCCACAGAAACCGAATAAAATGAAATATACAGAACTCCCTATGTACGGAGATCCAGCAGTTCAAAAGTATAAAGAATATACAGACAATTTATACCGATGCCCTGAGAGAGACAGAAGACTTTTGCGAGAACAAATAGTTCCATACACCTCAAGCGCAAAAGAAACAGCAGATCTAACTTTTTGCAGAGTTTACTATTTTATATACGGACAATTGAAAAGTATATACGACGCGTTTGAGGCCCAAAAGAAAGACATAAAGGCATATGCAAGGGATCCAAAGAACGAGCAAAATGCAAAAATATTTGTTGCCACAAGTACTTTGCTTGCATTTTATTTGGCTTATAGACCAAGGGGCCATTTGCACAAGGGTTTTTTTTGGGGTGGCCTCGCTGTTCTATTTACAGGCTGGCTGTGTTTCCCGGTTGAAACAGATAAGAGGTTTCGAGAGTTTTGTTATACTTGTCTCCTGATTGTTGTGAAGGTTTATAACTTATTCTGTGGATCCGACGTGAAGTTAGGTTATGGCCCTTGTGACATGACGCCACCTCCGTCGATGGCTGCGAAGCTAAATGAGCAAGCGAAACTTTGTCCACCAAAGCCTAAGAAGCCTCCAGAGAAACCTCCTCCACCTAAACCTGTACCGAAGCCGCCCCCGAAAGACATTGGTACCGAGGACTTTGAATGTCCTTATGATGATTAATACAGATTGTCCAAAGTAATGGTTTGCTGTAAGATTTTGACGTCATTTGTTTTAGTTATGGTAAGTTCTATTCAATAATTTTACCAACAGAGTTTCTTGTTAGACGCAGAACATACGGTGAAACGCAACTGCAACGCAACTGAAACTGCTAATTCCTTTTGAGTTGGATCTAAGTTTCTGCTATAGACACCTTTAGAAAACCACACACGACGCAACTAGTTTGAAACGTTTTGTTTCAGTTACGTCGTCTATAGCAGAAACTTCGGTGCAACTCAAAAGTAACTAGCAGTTTCAGTTGCGTTTCATCGTGTGTTCTGGGCCTTAGATTCTTTTCTGGAGAAAACTGCCACTCTGCGAATCTAACGTTATCTTTAAATCGTACCTAATGGACTTTAAAAAGGGATAATGTAAACAATTTTTCTAATGGGCATGATGACTAAAACATTTTTTAGTCCATCACATAGACTATTTTAAAATATTCGACACGTATATTTTCTTTTTTCACTTAAACTAAAAATCACAAATCACATACACTGGGTTAAAGTTGCTCGTGACGTCACTCCTCATTAGGATTTTTACGGAGGAGTGACGTCAATCCCTCCTCCGTAACTCCGTAACTTTGATGCTCTGTATCTTTGTATTTATTTGTGTATTTGATCTGGTAAAAAATGTGTTTCAAATATTTTTAATAACCTAAAAGACGGACTAATTATTTTTTGAATTTTTGAATGTAGTCATCATCCCCATTTTCTCGGGGAAAGTATTTAAGGCCGTGGCCCCAGTAGGCAAACTGTTAGCGGCGAACTGAAAGAGTTAGCTGCAAACTCAAATCAATGAAATCACCGGTTTTGGTGTGAGTCGGCCGCTGTCTATAGTCAGCGCGCGTAACGCTGCAAACTGTGAACAGTGAGCGAAAACTAGCTGACTGTGGACACTCCATTTTAAATATATGGAAGGGCGTACTAAATCGATACGCCGCAAACTAGTCAGCCGCTAACAGTTTGCCTACTGGGGCCACGGCCTAAAAAACAAGTAAGGAAGCTAAAATACTATTTTATTTTTTCCAGGCCCAGCTTAAGTGTAGTTGATAAGTGTAAATGCAAATAATGAGAAATTGTTCTCTAGAAATGGCATCACTTATTAATGGAGATAGAGGTAATATTGAAATTAAAAGTTTAATTTAAAGTATTGTTGATTAAGAAATAATAAACACACTGTGAGTAATAAATCTTTATTTTTTAAGAATTGCTAGTTAAGTTATAAACTACACATGCCCACGCCCAACTGTGGGGTCTTCTCTGGACTCAAGATAACAACAAGGAAATATCCAAAATGAGTTCAAACAGGATTATAACAATTCATTTGGTGGTTATCTGTAACAAGGTTACATTATTAATGTTATGAGATGGTTTAAGTTATAAAATAGTAGAGGCTGCCCTAAACTCCTAAACCCTACAGAGTTTCTTGCTAGGTTCTTCTCTGGGGAAAACTGCACTCTTGCGAATCTAGCGTTAACTTTAAAAAATGACCCGTCCAAAGTGTTGTCAAAACCTACAAGATTAAATGATTTTTCATTCATTTACTCCGTTCGCATTTATCGTCATATATTGAAAAAAAACATCATGCTATCTCAAAATAATATAGCCTGTGTGTTATTCTGATGTATAAGCTACAATATTGCCAAATTTCATCAAAATCTATTCAGTGGTTTTTACGTGATAAAGTAACAAAACATCCATCCATCGGCACATACATTGAGATTTATATTATTATTAGGATAGGACTAGAGGCTGCCCGCGACTTCATTCGGAAACGCATAAATGGGTACGAAGTCGCGGTTATTACGATAAAATCGTCATAACTTGGTAAAAAAAAAACATCTTATCTAAAAATAATATAGCCTATGTGTTATACATACATACATATCCGTCACGCCTCTCTCCCATTGAGGTAAATAGATACCACTTCCCTCCACTTGCAACAATCCTGACACGCTTCCTTCGCTTCATGCACATTCATCAGTCTTCCCATACATGCATGTCATTGCACGTCGGTTTACTCTTAACTTTGTTTGGCGACAAATGGTTGTTTCTCGATAAATTGTGGAAAATTCATTAATCAAACATTAAATTTATCCTCGTCTTTCGAATTTAAGTTATGGTGCTCCTACATCGCATGTTAGAAAATGTTTGTAAACATTTTCTTACAAACTTTTAGTATACAAAATTCATTCATTTATTTAAGAGCCAAGCTCTTGTCGGTGGAGTTAACGCCATCTTTGCCTTTCTTCTGCCAGCAATTTGACTTCCTGATACGACACGAAGTTAATTTTCTCTTTCACTTGAGTGAAGTACAAAATATTTGATATAAAATGTTTACAAATATATTTGTTTATTAAAAGTTTATTATAAAATGTTTACTTTATAATAAACTAATTAAATAGTATGCAAGATAGGAGCATCATTATGGACTCAATCGCTTTCGCCTGTACCTTAAGGTTTTCACCTCCCAATGTGGACACAGGTTAGAATTTGTGGACATACTCGTTAAATCCCATTTTAGGACAGTGCATTGCATAGAACTGTGTCTATGGTGATAATTTTGTCTTAAAAAAAAAAACTACTTCTTTCTAAAAATTTGATAATGTATTGGTTGGTACAAGTTTTATTTCTGTTTATTATAGTTAGTCTTATTAATATCTAAATTCAATAAGGTGGATCATAACAGCTGTAACGAAACGTTTCTCAACTTTTTTTGTTACCAGGAAGAATTTAAAAAGTTACCAACTTCTATCCAACATCTAAATTTTTAGGCTTCCGTACCAAAACTTAAAAACTGGACCCTATTACCACATAACTAAATAGTTACTAACGTGACTATTGCTGAGATTTTGCTGCTTGTCCGTCCGTCCATTCATAACCAGGCTGTATCCCATCCCATGGTCCACTAACTAGGTAGATACGAGTACCTATTTCATTTTTAAATTAATTTATGACGTAGTGAAGGATGTTTCTGGAACATAGCAAGTAGAGAGAAGTGGTCTCTACCTACCCCGATGGGAAAATATCGTGAGAGATAAGTATGTATGTATATTTAAACTCTTTTTCGTATACTTACTCCCTTTCCATTTCCCACCTCTTTCCTCTACATGTGACATAAAAAGCCGAATCCCAGATAACCTGTCGCCATTTACGCGATGGAACATAATAATAAAAAAACACATTAACTCTTAGATTAAGACGTACGATATGAGGTGACGTCATCCTTTTGTTTTTTATTTTAATGGCGGTGACCCCACAGATGTCCTTTTTAAACAAAATAACAGTTGGTGCTTTTTATGAACTCTTAAATCCACTGGTAAGTACTTGAGGTATTATCGAATATCTTAAAGAGTCATACACAGAATTAGGTTCAAAATTGTCTTTCCTGTTCCTGATGATTAAGGATACTGGAGCAGCCAATCCTCAAAATTTTTATACAGGCCAAAACTACATCGGGCACAGATTATGCGGATATGCATTAAGTTGAGAAATTAGCTTCCAGTGTCTTTAACTTTCGGGAACAGAAGAGACATTTTTTGTTTTTATGTCTATATGACCCTAAAATGCATAAGTTGAGCGCTTGTAGATGTCTGTTTGTCAAAGCACTGGCAGAGGATCAACAAAGGATACTTAGGCCTAAACAATGAGGAAGGAATATAAGGAGTGGCCCCATTTTTTTATACCCAAATCAAGAGTACCCTAAACCGACGGGCGTGTATGAGGTGACCGATGAGTGTGAATGAAGCGAAAGAGGTTTGTTTGGATCGTAGCAAATGGAAGGAAGTGATCTCTGCCTACCCCAAAAGGGAGGGAGGTGACGTGACGGATATGTAGGTATGTGTAAGTACAAATGAGTTTATGACAGCGTGCCAAGGTTGCGCCAAGTTTTTCATAGTTTTCGTGGTAGATGACCTGTCAAACGATAAGTAGTACCATACAAAAAGGTAACCATTTTGCGCCAGACCAGGCACGCAGATCCAGACGGTATGGCTCCTCCTCCCGGTGAATGATTCACCGATAAGAGTCTAACTCTTAAATGAAATGATGGTGATGACAACGGACCGTCAAAAAACGGCTACCATATTTTTTTGTGCCGGATGGATGTCCATCCATAATGGATTTCACCACGTAAAAAATAAGGTTATACCTACCTAATAAGCCCCAAGGCTAGGCTAGGCTATGCTTATGTCCAAGGCTGAATAAACTTATATAAAAATAAACTATAACAAAACGGCCACATTTGTCTTTTTTAATGTTTTAACAATAGTCTTGTGTTCTTTATATTTTTATAGGTAACTACATATTTTTAAACAATAATTTCAAAATCTAAATTCGCCTTTTCTAAATGGTAAAAAAAGCTATAAAACAGGTACCCATTACGTTTAAACATTAAAATAAATAAAAATATCAGGTTTCAAAACGTACTTGCATCTCACCACAGTGTGTCATAAACTTTATTGTACTTTTTTTAAGTGTCAATGTCACAAGGTCGTGGGATTTGATAGTAGGTACTACAACTTACTTAAACTTACGGTACGGACAATGGATACCCTTTGTATCGGAGAAAGACGAAGGGTTATGCCGGGCTCCCATCGGCTATAACCCCACGGTGTTCCTACTAGCCGCTTGTAGACGGGGGAGCCCGGGAAAACCTTCGCATACTTCCGAGAACATTAGGTAGGTAGGTACCTACGAATTCGTTTTATTTAGCTATCTAATATTATATGTTATAGAAAGATACCTAAAATTGTGTCTTATAGAAAGCTTAATCTTTTGCAAATTAACGTAAAGAAAAAAAAAGTATGTTTTTAAAAAGATAATTAAAGAAAGGCAAAGGCAATCGTGACGAACAACAAATCAATCATTGAAATACAATAAGTTACATTCAAATAATACATTTTAAAGTTTTTGCCGTCACTTTATCCGCCATTTTAAAATATCTTGAGTATCATTAGTGAGGTTTCGTTCGGATTTGTAATACAGTTTTGAATTTATGTTATTAGCCTAGAAATTTTTAAAATAGTAGTTTTTCAAAAAATCTAATAATAAATATGACAATCATTATTAACTTAAGATAAAAAAACAAATAATTGAAGTTAGTCGATGTTAGAAAAAATGTGTAGTAGTTACAGTTAAGTTATCAATTCTATGGATACATAGGTAGTAATGTTAACTTGTTTCTAATCTGAATTGATAGTTTCTAATACTTCTGTTTAATATTTTATTTCTACTAGGTATAATATAGAATAAAATACTTAATCTTATCTCTTAGCTATCGCAATTTGCCAAATTTCGCAATTCAGAAATAGGTATGTTTCGATATAATTTCATCAAATTTTTATCGCACCATAAAAATCAACGCACTAACTTTCCGAACAATGCCCGATATAATAGCTTTCGCGCCATAAGCAACTTACGAGTGTTGCCACAAAGGAAAACCATAAATCAACTGTCATTTTGACATTTGCTGAAAGGCGGCGGGCCGTCAATGCATCGGTGCAAAACTTTTTAAAAACTTCCTAAAGTCTTTTTTCGGGGCCATTTTGATTAATTGTGAAAAAAGTGACGGTTTTTATTGGCGTTCGATTTTTGAATGGATGGTGATCGAAGATCAAATCTTATTATGATTCTTTTGTATGATTATGATGGTGTGTCGCTGTTTTTTTGTATTGAAAATAGTGTGTTGTATGGGTTTTGTGCTGTTTTTAACTTTCATTGATAAAGATTTAGTTTTCTACAATACATTATATACTAGAAAAACAAATAGGACATGAACTTTTGGACATCTTCTTCTTCTTATTACTTAACTCTTGTCGGTGGAGCCTCTTCCATCCCTCCCTATTTTGTGCCTTCTTTTGAACATCTTGATACGACATGACGGGTCACTAATGTTTCCCATAAATTTAAGTATCATATTTTTTTATTCTATAATTTCATTTGCCATAATATCGTCATCTATATGGTTTTATTTGCCATAACACTCATAAGACATATTATTACGTGCCATAAGTATGTTTGCCAGAATATATCAAATGCACTAATATTTAAAAGCTATATTTACTTTAAACATAATGACTACATGACATAAAGTTCCGTTCCAAATAAAAAAAAAATTAAGATATCAAAATAGCTTTTGCTATTGTAATTAAAATTAGAATAAAACAATTAAACTATCATTTGTTTATTTTCTTGTTTTATTAATTCTATATGATAACCTAAACCTATAACCTAAATCTATAACCTATAACCTAAACCTATAACCTATAACCGAATCACTAATGTTTCCCATAAATTTAAGTATCATATTTTTTTAACCTATAACCTATACCTATAACCTATAACCTGTAACCTGTAACCTATGACCTATGACCTATGACCTATGACCTACGACCTACGACCTACGACCTATGACCTATGACCTATATTCTATAACCTGTAACCTATAACCTATAATCTAAACCTGTAACCTAAACCTATAACCTACTGATGGTATCATCTACATGATAACATTTACATGATCCTGCTTGCATGCAGCATGCAAGCAGGCATGCAGCAAGCAGGAATGCAAGCAGGCATGCAGCAAGCAGGGATGCAAAATCATGTTCTAACCTAACCTAACCTATCCTAGCCGTTCTGGTTAGTATTTGTTTTTTATTGCGGGGGGCTTCGCCCCCCGAGCCCCCCCTCGGGGGCTGCGCCCCCGGACCCCCCTGCCGCCGTGTCTCGCTGCCACGCTGCCTGCTATCGTCTAATCAATTTGTAAATTCATTCATAATAGTACCTACTACCTAACACATACATATTACATATTATTTATAATAAATAATATTATTGTCGTTTGTTTTAGTACATATAATGATTATTAGAAATAAATGTTATAGCATTCAAAAGTTATACCTTGCAATATTATGACAAAAAAATAATCGGTGAAACAATAATTATGGATTAAATAAAGTATTGCAATTAATATTAGTGCATCTAATACTTATGTTTAAAAATCATTATGTCAAACAAAAATATGGCATTTAAATTTATGGATAAAAAAAGACTCCCCGACATGACACCCGCCTTTTCCTTCACCTGTTCTAGGAACGTCCGTCTGGTTCTTCCTGTCTTCCTTTTCCCTTCAATTTTTCCTTCTATGATGTTTTTATGAAGGAATCATGTCGTATCATAGGCCTCCCTAAAAGATTTCCACTGGTCAGACAGTGGATGCAAGCTTCTAACTGCATCCCCTCAACCTGCCTTCACCAATTCTATTTTTTTGCTGGACGTCTTACTCTAAGCTTGCCAATCCACGATCTCTAATCCAGAACTTAGGCCATAAAGGCTGATTTATACAGGGTAAGTGACTGGCGCCGAAATCGAGACAAGTCAGAGCTAACCCGACAAAACCCGTGTAAATAAATTTCAAGTCAGTACAGTGGCGGGAAGTCAGCGCTGACTTGTTATGTAAAGCATACGAAGATTTAGAAGTTAGAAGTCAGTCTAGGTGCGGGCACTAGTGCCAATAGCTGACTTGTGCACTTACCCTGTCCAAATCAGCCTTACCAACGGACATCTGGAGGCTTAGCATGCGTGCCGCGACAATTATCTCACGTCATGCTGACCTTATCACATTTAAAACTATGGAAAGAGACGTAAGCGTGACAAACCCATGACAACGTCTTGTCACGGAGTGTATGCTAAGCTAGCAGGTCAACGTAATGTGATTAGTTATTTTATAAGTGTATCCCAGTTGTAAAATAATGTAAATAAACACCTTTGGGATCTATGAGCTACAAAAGTAATACAACATGTACGTATACCCTCTCTTTGAAATAAGGGAGGATATGCACGGGGCGATTTTAGTCTGCGATTTCACTGTATACCTACCGTTTGTAGAAATATAGTCGCCTATAAAAGTAATTAGGTAATACGGCTGGTCCACTGATGGTTGATCGACGGGTCTGTTAGGGTACGACTGTAATCTGTTATCTATGTTTATTTATTTATTTAAGGATATCCACAGCTTAACCATAAGTAAGGTAACATAAAAATAAAGTAATAATATTATGTTTGTTTATTAAATAAATAAGATTGCTGCCAGAAGCTATTTTGTACCATCTTAAAATCCCCAAAATAGTACAAAATCCAGGCTATTCTATACCATCGATATTAGAAAAGCCTTCATTGTCGTGCCAAAAACTATGACACTACTTATTGACAACTTAAAATACAAATTAAAATCCAAATCCTACTTATAGTGCTACAAGGATCTATTGGCCTTTGGATGTCTTTGTCAGGAGTGCATGGATGTAAATAATTAATAATGACAAGTAACAAGATGATATCGTTAGTTTCGATTTTCGCCACGTGCCAAAAGATTTTTGTAACACTGCAGAGCGCGTTTCACGAAAGAAGTCCCCCGGATATTTTTGGAACTAAATTTGACAGGTCTATTTTCCCTATTTTCTGACCTTTTCCCTGATAGTAGGTAGAAAACCCCTTACTTATATTAATAAAAATACATTTTTTACATAACAGAAATATAGATAAGTAGATAGATAGATAAATCATTTATTCACTGCACAGTACATAAATAACAGTTAACAGTAAATAAGTAATAAGTAATAAGTAGACATTTTTATCAAAATAAATATACCACCTACTCATGGAATGACCAGAACCAGTCGAAATACAACTGAGAATATTGTAAATTATCAGACTTGGGCCCCAGATAAAAAATCGGCCCGTCCACGTCAAGCCTAACACCCCATTCTGCCACAAGGAGCGCACGCATGAATAAAGTATGTGCTTTGAAAGGAGGCTGAATAACGTCTAAGGTGTTTGCCGATGCGGCTCTATCGTGACAAGAAACTAGTTAACGGCGTATCTTGTTGTACATCACTACTTAAGATGCTAGTGTTGGGGCCGGAAAATCTTGCTACATACCTTTTAAAGATAACTTTCTAGAGACTGAGGGGCTGTTTTAACATCTACAGATAAAATGTATCTGACAGATATTTTATACATGTATCTGTATTAAACGTCCTGTTTTATGTAATAACTAGCTGTCCCGGCGAACTTCGTCCCGCCTTAGAATGAACTTTATTGTGTAGGAATAAAGTTCAAATTGACTCTACATTTTAGTAAGAAAACATTTGTATGGGAAAAAGAAAAGGTCTGTTTTAGGGCTTTCCCGGCAATTATTCGAATTTTTCTCACCGTAAGAACCATCCTTGGACTTCAATGAACATTTTAAAAAAAGAATTAGCGAAATCGGTCCAGCCGTTCAGGCGTGATGCCGTGACAACGGAAAACGGGTTTCATTTATATATATATATATATAGATAGATAGATAGATAGATAGATAGATGTTCGGCCTAAAAATCAGTGTCAAAAAGACGGAAGTGATGTCCCTTGACATCGACGGTCGTGAGGCACTGAATATTAGACTCGGCGGGGACGAGCTGAAGCAGGTTGATAAGTACCGCTACCTGGGGAGCACAATCACATCTAAGTGCGACCTTGATGCGGAGATCAACAGCAGGATCGGTGCTGCTGCGGCAGCGTTCGGTAAGCTGGATACCAAAGTCTTCTCTTCCCACGACTTTAAGCTCGCTACTAAGATCTCTATTTATATGTCAGTTGTACTTCCCAACATCCTATACTCAGCCGAAACTTGGACCTTATATCGCCGGCATATTCGCATGTTAGACCGTTTCCACCTCAAATGTCTAAGGAAAATATTAAAAATCCGATGGTCTGACTATGTGCGGAACACGGAAGTACTTCGCCGAGCCAATGTAGGTGGCATTGAGGCGTATATCATGAGGCGACAACTCCGGTGGTGTGGTCACGTCTCAAGGATGTCTGAGCAGAGAGTGGCTAAGCGCATCTTCTACTCTGAACTTGAGGAGGGCAAGCGAAAGCATGGCGGTCAACTCCTCAGGTACAAAGATGTTCTTAAGCGCCACATGAAGAGATGTGACATTGAGCCGTCTCATTGGGAACAGCAGGCGGCGAAACGCCCGGTGTGGCGGACCCTAGTTAAGACCAAGGTCCGCGACTTTGAAGTCAAACGGCGCGCTGAGCTTGATGCCAAGCGCGACGCTAAAAAAGCCCGACCAGCAGTGGCATTAACTTATAATACTGTCGATGGTGTGCTCACATGCCCCCACTGTGGTAGAACATTTTCTAAAAAGATCGGTTACATCAGCCACATGAGAGCACACCAACGACAGTAGAGTTCGGCGTAAGCGTTCGCCGTGACCGAAATCGGTCGGATTCATTCATATATAGATGTCTATTGCATAACCTATGTAGGTTTATCTGTCAATTAAGTTTTATCTCTAGATGGTAAAACAGGCACTAACTTTATCCAAGATAAATCTGCGAAAATAATCTGATTAATCCTTATCAATCCTACTAATATTATAAATGTCAATGTTTGTGCCGATGGATGTTTGTTACTCTTTCACGCAAAAACTACTGAACAGATTTTGATGAAACTTGACAATTTTGTAGTTTATACACCAGAATAACACATAGGCTATTAATTTTAAGATAGCATGTTTTTTTTCCAAGATATGAAGATAACTGCGTACGAAATCGCGAGCAGCCCCTAGTAGTATTATAAAATGTTGGTACCTATGGATGGGTGTTTGTTACTTATATACAAAAAAATACTGAATTTATTTTATACTAATACACACACACACATCTGTGGAAAACTTTGGGAATTAAATGATTTCGTTTTTACACGCTTTATATTAGCTTCACTTGTAAGTAACTATGTATGTAAACAAATCTTGGAATCTTAATTCGACCTACTTCCCGTTCTTCAAATAGGATGAAATTTTGCACACGCTCTGAGTTCTAATGACAATATAATAATATGGTACTTTCAAACAGATCTGTTGGTGGAGCATGATTAGTGCGAGCTAAAGCGTGTTTTAATTTTTTAAACTACCTATTTTTCTTTGTAAATTCGCAACTACCATAGTGGAATCAGCCAATGTCAAGTAAAACGGGAATCGAACGCTCCGGCATGGCAGGCAGGGTCACTACCAACCATGCCAACTGGTTCATAGTTTAGTTTTGAAGTAAAATTATGTGTCTTAATTTTTACCCGATTACGCCAGAAGAAGGGTTATGTTTTTCGAGAGTATGTACGTACATGTATGTTTATATTATGTACCTATGTATAATTCTTTGTTACGCTCTACCTACAGCCTGAACGGCTTGATGGATTTTAGCTTGAGAGTTGTAGTTAGATTCGTATTTACCTACTGTGAGAGTGACACTGGGTACCTACATCAAAATATAAAAAATGTATTTTTTAAACGCGATTAGATTTTTTTTATAAACGGGTGGGTAATAAATTATATTAAAATAAATAATACAAACATAGAATTAAATATTTACGGGAAAAATATATTATCTTCCAACGCGTCCCCACGAGGCAAAGTAAGCTTGCAGCATTACCTCTTTGGATTGCAATGCTTATCTTAATAATAACTTAAACAGGCTAAGTTATTATTATAGGTATAAAATTGCCGTCTATATACAAAAAACGTCATATATTTTTAAAAATAATAAACAGTTTGGCTTGGTGAGTAACCTTTTATCAGACTCTAATCCGTATTTACGAGGGGAACTGTCAAATATTTCTCACTCCAATGACCGTTTCGTGTTAAATTCATATAACCTACGCTTTTTTTTCTATAACAACACTATGATTTTATTTTTTTGTGTAAAAATATGTTGTTAACGAGTTATTTTCGGTGACTTTACTTTTGTTCTGTTTCTTAGTCGGATACGCTTGTTTAAGGTCTATCTAAACAAATCCGGGCCGTGCCCGGGACGTGTCCGTGCCGTGGCCTGTCAGGAGGGAAAAACATACGTCGTCATGACAAATGTATGGAATTATATTTTTTCCCTGACACGTCCTGGACTTAATTGGCTCTACATAGATTTTTCATAAAATATCAGTTTCTAAGTATAAATAGAGCTTTCACTAAATAAATTCTGCTTATTTAGGTTCAGAAGTGGCCTTTGCTTAGCAGTGGGACATTGGTGGCAGTATAAGATAAGATTTAGGTTCTTACGGCTTTCGCAAAAAAAAAGTAATAAATTAATATTGATTTTCATTAAATTATCATAAAAAAGTTGAATATTTGTATTTATCAAATCTTAATATGGCAGATTGTTGATAATATTAAAAAATCTGAGATATTAGTCTTTATAATCGATTAGCAATACTTTTACTATAAAGGTGAGCACACACTGTATAAAATAAAATAAATAAAAAAATAACTTCTTGATTAGATTAGAAGTATCAAAGAAGAAAGAAAGAAGAAGTATTTGAAACATAATAAGTGTTTTTTTTTCTTCACTCTATAGTTTTTAATAAAAAGAAAGTTATTATGAAAAACTATACTTAAAACAGCTGCGAATCTAGTGTTAGCTTCAAAAAAATATGTATACAGTGTGACTTTTAATAAGTGAACGATAGAAAAAAAAATGGATGTATTCGTGATAACAAACAACTTTTACTTTGGGACCAAGGTTGAAATCATTCAAAAAAATTCGCACTCCTCATACAAAATACACAAATGAGATTTTTTTGAATGATTTCGAACTTGGTCCCATAGTAAAAGTTGTTTGTTATCACGAGTACATGCATATCCTTTTCTATCGTTCACTAATTAAAAGTCACCTTGTATTTTCATTGTTTTTACATACAAATAGATTTGCTAATGAAATAAAGATATTTTGGCTTTATCAATAAAAAAAATGAATCCTATAATGTGTCCTACACCTAAAATATCATGAATAATTTCGTAATAAAGTATATTTGTTTAGCATTGTCAGCTGTCAATATGAATCATAGATGTATCTAGTTAAAACTGGTTTTATTTTTGATTTCTGCGATAACATCTTATTTACATTCTTTTTTATTTTGTAAGTTGATTTTTTTCCTATTTTTCTTGATTCGAATATATTATCTAGGGTTAAACTCAAAGTATTTTTTTGAGACGAGGAAAAGTAATGAATTAAAGGTACTTGAATATAGTTATTTTTTTGTAATCGTGTACTATTGAAATAAAAATGAAAAATATTTTCATAAAACTTTTTTGACGTTAGTTTTTTATCTAACACCGATAGATTTGACGTTTTGACAAAGATATGTATTAAATATCTGTCAGAATTTATGTGTAAGTGGCGAATCAGGCCCTACGTACTGAATATTTACTTATTAATTGCCTAAAAAACTACCTACCTAGGTACATAACTAGAAATAACCAAAAAGTTACAAAATATCGTCAGATTTTTATCTGTAAGTGGTGAACATACATACATACATATCCGTCACGCCTCTGTCCCATTGGAGTAGGCAGAGACCACTTGCTACGAAAAAAATATATATCAGGGACTTGCTCAAGAAAGGCCAAGTCGAAAGTACCCTAAACCGAAGGGCATGTGTAGGCGACTGAAGAGTGTGGATGAAGCGAAAGAAGTGTGTTTGGAAGTAGTGAATCGAGCACTTTAATATTATTATTTGTGTATATTATAATTATACTTCGTGCTTCGTCCTCGAGATTAGTAACCTGTGGATTATTTATTATACACAATGTAGTTACGCATAAGTGACTGCCACTCTCTACACTAAGTTGAGAATATAAAATAAAACCATCCTATTCCAGTCTTTTAATTCCTTTTTTTTTTTTTTTTACTTACGGGTATTTTCAAATCTATACTGCCCGGCCCCTGCCATCCGACTTCATTCGCAATTTAGTGCTACGTCACTCCGCACATACATTTTTAAATCCAAATTAATTTATCGTTTTTTCGACACAAGTGTTAACTATGTGTTTATAAAAATGCCTAAAAGAAAAAGTGAATCAAGCGACGACTTCGCAGAACTCGGTCGCAAACTTAAAAAGTTACAAAAACAGTTTGAAAAGCATCATCGAACATCGCGCACCGTTGTGGAATCTTCGGAGTCTAGTCAGTCATCGAGGGAATCATCGCCTTCTCTGGAAAACATGCAAGGTACTTATACAACCTCTTTGTACGTGTTTTATTGCAGAAAAATTGTGTATCATAGCAAAATGCGCCCGCGCGTCGGAAATTCCGACGCAGGGTGTGACCTTGACCTACTTTTAGCGAACAATCGAAGCGTTCATAGCAACAATGGTGCACTATTGTTTGGAAGTAGTTTTCGTTTAATTCTATTGGAATTATACATAACTACTATTTTCATTTATTGAAAGATTTTTATAACGCAGTCGAAGCTGTCTTTGGGACTCCTTCAATGCGACAAATTTAAGTACGGTTGTCGTGTAATTCTATGGGAATTATACTTTACCAAAGAGATACTGATGTATTGTATATACCTACGAAAATATTTATCGAGACAGTCAGTAGGACCGTTTCTATTAGCGTTAGAACTACTTGCAGTGCAGACCAGAAGAACTATGTATTGTATACCTATCTTACGTCAGAAACATACCGAGACAGTCCACAGAACTGTTTCTGGTATACGTATATACCCAATAGCTAACATATACCATACCATGCATATATATGTTAATAAACCTATCGAGACAATCAGTAGGACTGTCTTTAATAGGTACGACTTAGTTTGGGGAATGTTACCCACATACGGTTCAGAAATCGAAACTGTCAAAAGGACTGTTTCATGTCTTCTACCACTATACACTCTGTTAAATACAGAACAACACGTAAATATTATATCAACCTAATCTAAATATCGTCTTACAGACGGAGACGAAGGAAAAGTCTCACCTACGGGACCGAGTACTTACAATGACGCCCGAGATGACTCTCTAGCCGACATCGTAGACGATAATACACCACAGACAACAACCACAGATGCCACTTCAGCTGATACTGGAACGAACGACGCCCCAGAAAACAATACAGCAACTGACGATGCACTCGACAGTATAGTGCTAGAGATTTTAGGAGACGATCCGTCTGCTTCAGTGCAATATGGAAAAGATATACACAAAGACGTGGCGTCGCGCTTTGAACACCTCGCCAAAAACGGCCTAGATAAAGATGCTCGGAAGGAGTTAGTTAGTAAATACCTAATCCCTGCGAACTGCGCTGAGACAGGAGCTCCGCTCCTAAATGCTGAAATCAAAGCTGCCTTACCGGAAACCATGGTAAAAAGAGATAAGGCCATTGAAGCGAGACAGAAACAATTGGCCACAGCAATCGCCTGTCTAGCTGAAACAATGACCGATCAACTGAATGCCAAGGAAAAGGACCACTCCCTTTTGAAGAAGCTAATGGATGCTGGCCGCCTTCTGTGCGACCTCCAACACGCTGAGTCCACTACAAGACGCAAATTCGCTGTATTTGCCGTTAAGAGAGATATGAAGGAACACTTGACCAATACAAAAATTGACAAATACTTATTTGGAGAAAACCTGTCCGAGACACTTAAATCAGCCAAGGCCGTAAATAAGTCTGGCACGGATCTAAAAGTTACGACCAAAAATACGAAGAAACCTTCTACAAACGTTCAGAAAGCAAACAGCGAGGGAAAAAACTGGAAGGCTCAACCCACTGCTCGCAGGCCAGCGGGAGCAGGGACTTCGAAGAGCCACGAAACAGCCTCGCACCGCACCCAGCCCATGAGGTCATCCAAACAGTCGTGGCCTCCGTCGAAGACAACCCGCCGCCAATAAACCCGGTAAGGTACGCCGGACAACTGTCACTCTATGTTAACCAATGGTCCCATATAACTTCTGATCGTACTATCTTAAACTGGTTACATGGCTACAAAATACTTTTTTCACGCCCTGTGCGACAGGTCAGCGCACCAACACCTACCAGTTATTCTCTCACTGAAAGACAACATTTTGATGTAGCTATTCAAAATCTCCTAAATATTGGAGCAATATCAGAGTGTGAGCCGTGCGAAAATCAATACATTTCCAGCATTTTCTTAAGGCCAAAACCTAATGGAAAAATGCGCTTTATTCTTAACTTAAAAAACCTAAACAAGTTCATTGACACTAGTCACTTTAAATTAGAAGATCTTCGCACGGCTATCAAACTGATTTCACGAGATTGTTTCATGGCCACAATCGATCTCAAGGACGCTTACTTATTAGTAAAGATACACGAAGCGTCTAGAAAGTACCTCCGTTTTCAATTCAACTCAAAGTTGTATGAATTTAATGTCTTACCTTTCGGGTTGAATACAGCTCCTTTTGTTTTCACGAAACTAATGAAGCCCGTCGTCAAACTCCTACGATCTGCTGGTCTCCTGTCAACAATATATCTTGACGATATCCTCCTCCTAGGACGCTCATACAACGAATGTGCTGAAAACATCCAAATAACCAAAGACTTACTCACCTCTCTTGGCTTCATTATCAACGAAGAGAAAAGCGCTTGCATACCGTCAAACAGTTGCCGTTTTCTTGGCTACATAATCAATTCCAATACGATGCAGGTTACTTTACCCCCTGATAAACAAGTTCGTATTAAAACTGATCTACGAATTTTATCTAAAACAACTAGATGTAAAATTAGAAAATTCGCCCAATTGATAGGATTACTTATATCTGCCTGTCCCGCCGTCGAATACGGTCTACTATATACTAAAGAATTTGAAAGGTGTAAATACTTGAACTTACTATACAACAACAATGACTTTGACAAATATATGAACATTCCCTCCTCACTGAATTCGGATTTTCAATGGTGGCTAAGAGCGATAGAAACTCCCGCGCATAGAATCAGAACCGATCATTATTTAGACGAGATCTACTCTGACGCCTCAACTACGGGGTGGGGGGCGGCATGCGGTGACGAGACCGCCAGCGGGCCGTGGTCAGACGCAGAGCGCGAAATGCATATCAATCGCCTGGAGTTATTGGCTGCATACATCGCGATTAAGATATTTGCTAAAAATCGTAGTCACTGCCAAATCTTGCTACGAATAGATAACTCAACCGCTATCGCTTACATTAACCGAATGGGTGGCATACAGTACCCACACCTCACAAAAATAGCAAAACAAATTTGGCAGTGGTGCGAAACTAAGAAAATATTCGTACATGCCTCTTACATCAAATCTGAAGATAACACGATCGCGGATACTGAGTCTCGTAGAATTCACCCAGATATAGAATGGGAACTGTCTGAATCCGCTTTCCAAAGAATAACAAATAAGTTTCCTCAGCCTGATATTGACTTATTCGCAAGTCGGATAAATAAAAAATGCCACAAATATGTCTCGTGGCATAAAGATCGCAGTAGCAACTGATGCATTTACTATCGACTGGTCCAGCTTATACTTCTATGCATTCCCACCCTTCTCTGTCATACTCAAAACACTTCGCAAAATTATCAATGACAGAGCAACGGGTATCGTGGTTGTACCAGTGTGGCCAACACAGCCATGGTACCCGATGTTCCAAAATCTTATCATATCATGTCATTTTGTTGTCATTTTCTTCAAGTCAACTGTACATATGATTATTTCTCATTCCAGCAATCGGAATATCCACTCCAACCTGACGCTAGCTGCCGCGATGTTATCCGGACCGCGTTACTTCGACGCCAAGTACCCCCCGCGTCATTAGACATAATGCTTGCATCTATATCGGAGTCCTCATATAAACAATATAGTGTATACATCAAAAGATGGATAGATTTCTGTCAGGTAAATGGAATTAACCTGTATGAAGCTACAATTGATAAAGTAATTGAATTTCTTACAACTATGTACAACTCCGGAAGCCAGTATGGCTCTTTAAACAGCTGCAGGTCGGCATTAACTCTCATTCTTGGACCTACTATAGCTAATGATTACCGCATTCAAAGGTTTCTCAAAGGAACCTTTAGACTCAGGCCGCCGGCTCCAAAGTATGACACGACTTGGGATACCAACGTCGTCTTAGATCACTTGGCGAGATTGTATCCAAACTCTGATATATCGTTAATTTAGATTAAACGAACTTACCTGTAAGTGAAGTTCTATCGTAAATATACGAGTGCTTAATAAAATAACGCTATATTATTTACACACGTTTATTTTTCTAAGATATCTCTATATGTATAGAAATATAAAATGCGAAAAAAATACCTATAGTTACGCATTTTTCTCGCATTTTTTTTATTTGTAATCTATTTTCTCGATACGTGCTAATTACTTAGACCCAGAACACACGGTGAAACGCAACTGCAACGCAACTGCAACTGCTAGTTACTTTTGAGTTGCATCTAAGTTTCTGCTATAGACTCCTTTACTGACTGCAACGCAACTGAAACTGCTAGAAAACCACACACGACGCAACTAGTTTGAAACGTTTCGTTTCAGTTGCGTATGTGGTTTTCTAGCAGTTTTAATTGCGTTGCAGTGACGTTTCACCGTGTGTTCTGAGCCCTAATGTACAACTTGCAATTTAAACAATATGCGCTGTCTATGCTATTGTAACTCTATGTAACAACCAAATATTCAGGTTAATGGCCTAAATTAAATTCAGACAGGCCAGTTAGCGTAGTCGGTAGAGAGTCTGCCTCATACGCACGGGTCGCGGGTTCGATCCCCGCCGGTTAACACACATTTGTGTGATGAGCATAAATGTTTGTTCCGTGTCTGGGTGTTATATATTTATCTATGTATGTTTATCAGTCCCTGATACCCATAGTTCAGGATTTGCCTAGTTTGGGGTCAGGTGACCATGTGTGAAATGTCCCCCAATATTTATTTATTTATTTATTTATTTATTTATTTATTTATTTATTTATTTATTTATAATGACCCCGCCAATGTGGACATTAAAACATGCATCGGATAGACATTCTGATGAAAATGTTAACTTATTTTTTAATTACTTAATTAGCTAATAACAGGAGTGTTTGGAGAGTCATGGGAGAGGCTTTTGCCCAGCAGTGGGACGAAATAGGCTAAAAAAATTGCGTTCTAATCGAATTTAGCCACTCGTGTCCCACTGCTGGGCAAAGGCCTCTCTCTTCATCCGCTATGGCTTTCTATCTCGAAGAATTAGCGTTAACTTCCTAATGATATTAAATGTCAATGTTTGTGCCGATGGATGGATGGATGGATGTTGGTTACTTCATCACGTAAAAATAACTGAACAGTTTTCAATGAAATTTTACAATAATTTCAGCTTGGACATTAGAATAACACATAGGCTATTTTTGCAGATATTTTGTGTTTTTTTAAAGATATGACAATAAATGCGTACGAAGTCGCGGGCAGCCTCTAGTCAAATAATAAATTATTGTCTTTTTACTAATAAATAAGGTAATACCTACTAACTCAAGATTATTGAAAAATATCATGTCAAAAAAAGACATTGTTTAGGTCGCCAGCACACGTCAGACAAAAAGTCGACCAGAAATAGTATGAAAAAAATTACAAATAAAAATCGGCGCGATTATCTGTCCTACAAAAAGTCTGACGTGTGCAAACGCCCTTATGATATTTTTCTATGTAAATGACATTTTTTTATATAATATAACTATGCCATAAAAAAATTAAGGTAACAATTTCTTCTTAACTTTTTCTTAATTTGAGTTTAAAAAGTGAGATTTGAAATTCACATTCTTTTCCTAGACAGTAACAAACTGACAAATGTAAAAAAAAAACCTTATATGTATAATTATTGCAATAGTAAATCGTGAAGAAAAATAGTTAGTAAGTAAAAGTATAGTGTATACCCGCAGGGAAACTTTGCCGTTCTGTCACAATCAATCACAAAAGTTGCCGACGTTGTATAGGCGAAAGGGAAAATGGAACAATTTTATGGACCGAAACCTACCTATTGCTTTTTAATATGATACTTAATGTTAGACAAGGAATTCGAAGGTGTATGTGAAATCCGCCAACTCGCATTGGACCAGCGTAGTGAATTACGGGCTAATCACTCTCGTATGAGAGTAGGCTCGTGCCCGTCCCCGATTTGATTGAGATACGTGGATATATGAGGCGACTGATGAATGTAGATAAAGCGAAGGAAGTGTGTTTGGATTGTAGCAATCGAATTAATGACAAAACAAACACAAAAATATAATTTAAATTATGAATGAGTAAACATAGGTTAAAGATGAAAAGATGGCACGACGCACATTCAGGGAAGATTGGTGGGAAGCAGCCACTGACAGGAATCTTTGGAGAAGCATGGGAGAGGCTTTTGCCCAGCAGTGGGACGAAACAAGCTAATAAAAAAAACCTCAAATATAATTCAAATTCGTTAAAAGTAACCTATCAGGGTACAACTTTAAAATGAATTTGAAATTTAAAAAAAAAACTTGCTAAATGAAAGTGCCATCGGCTTGTTTACAGACTTAGGACCCGTTTTATCACTTACAGATAAAATTTATCCGACAGATATTTTATACATGACACTGTTTAAATTGACAAGTTTTATGAAACATTTATCTGTCAGTTTTTCTGTAAGTACCCGTTTCATCACCTACAGATAAAATTTAACTGACAGATAAAACTATGTCAATTTTGTAAAACATGACGTTTTAGATAGAGACAGGTATTTATTTATTTATTTATTTATTTATTTATTTATTTATTGGTCCACCAACAGATTTACAACTTAGATTATAGATATTATCGTACAAAATATTTGGCAGATAAATTTTATCTGTCGATGGTGAATCAGGCGTTTAGCAGTGAAATGAGCCCTTGACTTTATCAAAGCTTTTCTCCGAAAGCTTCAGTTAAAGCTGGCTAAGACCCAGAACACACGGGGAATCGCAACTGCTAGTTACTTTTGAGTTGCATCTAAGTTTCTTCTATAGACTCCTTTAGAAAACCACACACGATGCAACTAATCTGAAACGATTCAAACTAGTTGCGTAAAAGCAGAAAAATAATAAAGCGAAGCAGAAACTTTGATGCAACTCAAAAGTAACTAGTAGTTGCAGTTGCGTTTCACCGTGTGTTCTAGGCCTTATACTTGCGTGCGTAAAAGCACTATTCATATAGGTTAACTACCAAAAGCTCGCGTATTTAATGTCATACCACCACGGAATTAGGGGTTTCAAGTCAAAATTGTTTCTTCACTCGCTTCGTAATCATAATGTCCAAATTATAGCTTTTGTTTCCAAAAAAACAGGTATTTTTCTATTAATTATAAAAACTGTGTTATTCTGGTGTACATAATATAAGCTACAATACAGTTAAAAAGCATCCAACATAATTGGTTTGGTAAAAAAAATCGGTATCGATTACACTAAGTACACATCCCATAATCGAGCTAGTATGGAGAAAAAAAAGTTGGCGGCCACTGATGAAACTAACGTCAATCGATAGAGAAAATTTTACTTTACCAGGCTCCATACAAATATGTTCGATGCCATTTATCCGTCTGGTAAATAGCTTCAGTTGTCACTGTCATTTGTCATGTCACTGTAATTTTTGACACATTTGGTATTTTGCTAAACAATTTCTGACACTGATTGCGACTAAATGTGTCAAAAAATTACATTGTGACTCTCTTTGTAACTACCGATTTACAACTGAAGCTATTTTAAATTAGTAGACTTGGGCTTTGTTCAGTAGTTTTTCGTAGAAGAGTGACGGATTTTCTCACATACATCTGTAATAAAGAAGTAAGAATTAGTAACATATGATTAGACGAATAGAGTTTACATAAAACAAAATATAAAAAAGGTATTTTCAAAAGGTACTTAAAGCATTTTTCTTAAACAAATTATAAAATTCCAATTCTTTGTTCTATTAGAACCGGCGCACACCTGACAGAGCGCAGCGCAGAGCACTTTTAATTGTCATATTATTATCGACATTGTTTTCTTTAGAATAATATTAAAAATCAGTTAACATAATATTCGCGTTTAGGTGCTTCAATGCTTCGATAATGCTCATTTGTTGTGTTAACTGATTTTGAATATTATTCCAAAGACAACAATGTAGATAATAATATGACAATCAACAATGCTCTGTGCCCGTCTCGCTCATTGCCCTCCGTCAAGTGTGCGCCGGCCCTTGGTCCCTTACTTCCCAGGGGTTAAAATAAAAGCATCCCACACAACACATGACGCATTAAAAACTTATTAAACCTGCGAAATTCCTTTCGACAATGGCAACACCAAATTACGATGACTTGTCAAATTGTAGGCAAATAATTAAATATTACGTGGCAACACTGTAGGGCATAAATCATGACAGTGGCGTGTTTCCATTGTCATGCGATCCGTCACCTTACAACTACATGATACGAACTAGCGCGAACTATTAAATCTTAACATCTTTATTTAAAAAAAGAACCGATAGCATTTTAGAAACGCATTTTTTTATTTTGATGTTCTCAGCGTTACTTTCACAGTAAATACGAATCTAAGAACTACTCTCAAACTTAAATCCATCACTCCGTTTAGGTTGTACGGTGTTCCAAAAAATATAACCCTCCATCTGCCGCAGTCGGGTAAAAATATGAATACCAGTTGCAACCTGCGACTTCGTACGCATTCATGCTGGTTGCAAACCCAGGTCTAAGCTAAGCTTAATTAATTTAGCTTAGCTCTTGGTCTGCAACTAGCTTAAATGCGTATAGAGGTCTATCTACACACATCCGGGCCGTGCTCGGGACGTGTCCGGGCCGTGGCCCGTCAGGAGGGAAAACAATACGACGTCATGACAACGTGTGTGAACGAATCCATAGAAAATTTATGGAATGTTATTTTTCCCTGACACGTCCCGGACACGGCCCGGATACGTCTCAGGCACGGCCTGGATCTGTGTAGATAGACCTTAATGACGAAAGTTACAATAAAGTATTAATATTACTGTTTTTAAGTGACGTAATTGTAAACAATGGAGACGCGCAACTAGTTAGGTACCTATAAATAAGGGAGACCGCTGATCCAGCAGATGTACCGATACAAGATTACAAGAAACACCGATTAACGTCAAAGCACCGCACGAGGCGCCGACGAAGCACATCGTTTCCTAAATTCTTAATTTCCATTTCCCGTCACTCTTTATTCAAACTTCGAATAACGTAGTCTAATTTATTAGCAATTAATTTTATTTCATTGTAATTTCGATTTTGAAATTAAACATAGTTTTAAATAATTTTGGTTTTTTTTCGATCCTCCGCCTGCAGCGTACGTAATTGGCGCAGTCGGTAAAAAATGTGATGACATGAGTAACTTTCTAGTGCGCACGTTAAAAGATATAGAAGACGGATAACTTAAAACTATGACATCCTTTGAGTATAGTATATATAAGGAGGAGCCATTCCGCCTGGATCTGCGTGCCTGGTCTGACGCAAAATGGCAACTTTTTTATATATTTCTTAACGTTTGACAGTTCATCTAACAAAAAAAACTATGATTTTCGGTTTTTGCCGGGTATCAAAGAGTAACGGTAACAAGCGTACACACTGGAACCTCGCCACTGTATCTGTTTGGTTACAGTTACACCGTTACAGCTCGCCAATGTATACGCGCCTTAATATTTTTGAAATCGCTTTTACCTACCACGGTATGTCATACATGTATGTTAACATAGTAATTCTATCGCTTCAGTACATTAAAATGAAAAGTGTTTTATGCAAAAATAGGCAAAATTCATTACACTTTTTTGATGTCACTTTTTTACACCCTGTTTATAATGTTAATTAAAAAGGGGAATCCCCCGATCAAATTTCTTAGCCACAGAATAAAATAAACAGAAAACACACTGACATCCATCTATTTAACCATCCATTCATTCATCTATCCATCTATACATTCAACCATCTATTCATCCATGCGTCTATCCATCCATCTATCCCTACGTCCATCCATACATCTATCCATACATCTGTCCATCCATACATCTATCCATCCATCCATCTATCCATACGTCCATCCATACATCCTACCATAAAAGCATCCATCCAACTATCCATTCATCCGTACATCCATCCGTCCATCTAACCATCCGTCCATCTATCCATCTATCCATCTATCTATCAATAAAGTAGGACATTATAATTCTACATTTTTGTTTTCTATGACACCGGAAGGTGTGGGCACAACCTTGGGTTATCTGTTATTTACAAGTAGCTTTGTTCCATTTACAATGTAAATACTATTAGCTAATCATCATAAGGCAGATATTTTTATTATCATTTTTAGCTTCCGTCCGCAGATTCGTTTACAGTTCCTACGCACTTGCGGCCACGCGGTTTTCAATTTTACATACATACATATCTGGTGCACTTCTCTCTCGTCGGGGTAGGTTGATAGCACTTCCCTCCACTTGCTACAATCCAAACGCACTTCTTACACTTCAGCGGTTAAAATGTGTCAAATTATGTCAATTGTCAAAACGTGCAGGTATGCATTAACGGTTGGGCCATCATGTCAAGCCATAAGTCAGCCTCTAAAAAGCCCAATATGTGACATAATATAATACTTATAAATGACAATAATTGTGCCTTTGGATGTATGAATGTATGGACGGATGGTTGTGAGCATTGCTTGTTACTCTTTCACGCATAAACTACTTAACTGAATAACACAGAATTATTGAAAAGTTTCATTAAAATAAGCTTTTAATAATTCTGTATATTTTAGATACCTAAAACGAATACCAACAAAGTCGCGTGTAGCTGCTAGTGTCAAAATAAATACCTACTTATTACGTGAAATATAAAGTGTGCATTGACACAGTACAGTTAGATATAATAAACAGTAACTTAATTCATAAAAAGTTTATTGACAGAAGAAAACAAAAGTACAGTCATTCCGTTATTTTTTTATTTAAGAACGAGATCCCGGAAGTGTCTAACCTAACTTAAAACGTTTTTCAGGTCTCGAATGACGAAGATTGCCATAAACTAAAGTAACTTTAAGTACTTATTTTTAAATGGCTGATTTTTATATAATATGCCTTAAAATACAATTTTAAGGTCGTATCATAAGTATCAGACATTTCCTTTGGGCCCAAGCTTCTATCAGACGCTTCAAAGCTTGCATCTTCCAGAGTCAGCATGTGAATTTAGGGCAAGTTAGCCGTCGATTTCGGAAATATCGTCTATAGATGAAATACTTGCTGTTTAAATAGCTATCGATCGATATATGTTACATAACTGTTGAGTCATATTAACAAGGTTCTTTCATACAAAGTGTATTTTTCAAACTTCAAATGGGGGCGTTGTGTAGAGGCTAAGCGCCAAAACTCACGGTGAAACGCAACTGCAACGGAATGCAACTGAAACTGCCAGTTACGCAAATGAAACGAAACGTTTCAAACTAGTTGCGTCATGTGTGGTTTTCTTTTAAGGAAGTCTATAAAAGCAGAAACTGCGATGCAACTCAAAAGTAACTAGCAGTTTCAGTTGCGTTGCATTTGCGTTTCACCGTGTGTTCTGGGTCTTACGGGTTTTACGTTTGTGAAAAAATGGGGGGCACTAAAAGATAATTAATTATCAAAGTGGGCAGTAGAAAAAATAAGTTTGAGAGCCTCTGCGCTAGACGAATTAAGCTGATGTTTAGCATAGCATACACTCCGTGACAAGACGTTGTCATGGATTTGTCACGCTTACGTCTCTGTTCTTAGTTTTAAATGTGATAAGAACAGCATGGCGTTAGATAATTGTCACGGCACGTATGCTAAGCCTCCAGATAAACATATATTTTATCTTCATAGATTTTGTATGGGGGTAACATGATCGCATGCCTCTGACGCTGCGAACAACACATAAAACAATCGTGCGGTTTAGAATTTATTTCAACTGTAGTGAATGACGGGCAATATGTTGCACCCAGGGGGCTTAGCACGGCATGCCGCGACAATTATCTCACGTATGCTGTCCTCATCACATTTAAAACTATAGACAGAGACGTAAGCGTGACAAACGCATGACAACGTCTTGTCACGGAATGCCATGCTAAGCTAGCTGGCAACGTTGCGCGCTATTTTGCAACGTTGCCGTACATGTTGCTCGTCAATTGTTGCCTAGTGGAAACGAGGCTTTAAATTAACAAATGAGATACTAATATTTGCATCCGACTGTACGAGCTGATAAATAAACTGCTCACATTACAAGAGTCAGTATTTGTCGAGTTATTTGCAGAATAAGTCTATTTCACTGCTTATTTAAAAAAATACGCACAAATACAAAGATATTAAAATTTTAATAAGAATAAAATAATAAGTATAAAATTCCAATACTTATTCGAAAGAATAAAATAATTTTGTGACATTTCCAATGGTGATTATATTAAAACATGGGTAAGTTTTACTTGTAATATCAAATTGTGATTAACTCCTTGAAATTATTTTCCTTTTTAATATATTTTTTATAAACAATTCAAATGACAAAAAAAAATGGCATAGTGACTCTTTGGTTCAATGTGTGTTTTCACACAAAAAATATATATTTCCTGTGTTTGTCACTCGAAAGAGTACGAACATCGTCAGATACATTAATTGCCACAAACTTCGACATTTGTAGGAAGAAGGATTGTAATGGTCTATTCACACACATCCGGGCCGTGTCCGGGACGTGTCAGTGAAAAAATATCATTCCATACATTTTCTATGGATTCGTTCACACACGTTGTCATGACGACGTATTGTTTACCCTCCTGATGGGCCACGGCCCGGTCACGTCCCGGACACGGCCCGGATGAGTGTAGACAGACCTTTATACGCATTTGAACAAGTTGCAGACCAAGAGCTAAGCTAAGTCATTTAAGCTTAGCTTAAACCTAGGTCTGCAACCAGCATAAATGCGTACGAAGTAGCAGGTTGCAACTGGTATTCTTATTTTACCCGATTGCGCCAGATGGAGGGTTATGTTTTTTGATAGTATGTATGTATAATTCTTTGGCTAGCTACCTTAAAAGAATTGCATTTAGTCGGGTTGCCGTTCAGTTGTTTTAACAGTGATTTTAAACGAAACGATTTGACCTACTGGTTGAATCGTCTTAATAGTTTGATGTTTTATATGGAAAATACAAACAGCAATAAAGGCGGCCATACACAGACTGCTTCAAGCAGTTGAGATCCGACGGCTTAAAACTGCGACCGCGCGATAAACTATTGAAGCAAGCGCGACTGCTCGAGCAGTCGTGTATACGGCAGCCAAAGAATGTCTATTAGTTCACCGCGCGGTCGCGGGTTCAAGCAGTCGGATCTCAACTGCTTGAAGCAGTATACGGCCACCCTAAGTGCACCGCAAATGGCGGGTTAAACGCGCGTCGCGATTGAAACGCTAGTCAGCCGTTTTTGGCTGAAACTATTTAATCCGTAGTCTTTTTGACGCGCGATTAAACCGATATTGTGTAAAAAGCTACGCTGTTCATAAATCTATTCCTTGGTGATCTGCTTAAACGCAACCGCAGGTGCGAAAGCGCCCTTAGCGCCCTATCGCATCAATGGCATTTTTTGACACATTTCGTCGTCATCGGTGTCAAACTTTTGTTTATAAGAATACCAAATATGACAAAAGATGCCATTGACACTTAATAGTCACACAACTGAGATTATTAAAATTAGCAGACTTGGGTGCCTGGTGGATCACGTTTTTGGCTGACGCAGTGGAATCATAAAACTTGCTAGCTTTTTCTTAATTACGTACCACAAGGTCTGACAGTAGCACAATAAATAACTCTTAATAATTTTCTTATTATATTTCAGATAAACTATCGTTGTTTATTGTGGGCCTGTTATTGGGATATGCGGCAGCATATTGGAATATTGAGGAAACTCCCGGCTGTACCGTCCAGGAGGTTCAAGATTGCAAGTTTCTAATAACTTGTAACAGAAATATTGATAACATATTTGAACAGCTCAGGAGGTGGCCTTGTGCTAGTTATGACGACCTAGGTAGCAATGGTAATAGGTATTATTGTAGATTTCCGAAAATGTTTCATGCCGATGTAGTCTTAAACAATATAAACCTAAATGATTTTGAATGGTACGAAAAAACATGCCAAGAATTAGATGACCGTATTTCATCAATTAATATAACAATCATAAATGATATTAATAATCTAGATGAAGTTTCAGCTGTAAAACTGAACCAACTTTCACACCTGCAACAAGTTGACTTTAATAATTATATTAATGATCATATAGATTTAAATTCATTTAGTTTTTTAAATATGCCTGCAAAAGTTAACTTGTCGCATAAAAATATCGGGACAATTGACAATAATGAATATATACTTTCAACAGATAGTTATCTAAATAACTTTGATTTAAGTTTCAATGTTATAGAGTCTATACCAAATGGTTGCTTTTTACACTTTCCAAAACTGCAACATATAGATTTATCGAATAATGAGATTTCAAAATTAAATGGCCTGTCTTTTGATGGATTGACTATGTTACAAAGTTTAGATCTTTCTAATAATTATATAGTTGAAATAGGACAAAGTTTAACAAAATTGTCATCTTTAAGATTAGTTTCATTCAAAAATAATTATATAACATCAATAATTCAACAGAATTTTATGTCTAATACAGCTTTACTGAACATTGATTTGAGTTTTAACACTTTAAACGCTATTGCAAATGGTTCGTTTGAAAATCTCTCTGATCTAAAAGAAATCGATTTAAGCAACAGTCAAATATCGTCAATAAATAATGTTTTATTCCGGCACAACGCAAATTTGAAAAAAATATATCTTTATAATAGTAATATTACATCTATTGATCTTGAAATCTTTAAAAACAAAGATGTTGATATATTTGGCGTAAACAATTTATATTTTAAGGGCTCCATAAAGGACAGAACATTTGAATTGTCAAAAAATGAGACATTAGACTTTAGTCATTCTAAAATAGATAAAATAGAATCAGAGGCATTTTATAGATCAAAGGTTTCAAGATTAGATATAAGTTTTAGTTGTTTAAAAGAAATTTCAGTGTCAGCATTTAAATCTGCTGAAAATTTGGAATATCTGGATTTATCTAGCAATCAAATTACTAAAATGGATTTTGATTCATCTGATCTTAAAAACCTCAAACATTTAGATGTACATAACAACAGTATTTCACTAGTATCAAGGATTACGTTCCAAAAGCTGGATATGTTGAGAATGCTCGATTTATCACACAACAACATTTCAAACTTTGACAAAATGCTATTTCTAAATTTAAAGAAATTAGAATTTTTGGATCTGAGTTATAATAACCTCGAAAATAGTATTGAAGAACACGATTTCATTGGTCTCTCAGTTGTAGAAACTATGAACCTTTCAAATAATAAAATAAAAAAGGTTTCAAAGCAAGCATTTTTTGGATTACAAGCTATGAGATTGGTAAACTTTAGTCATAACGAGATAAACGATTTGGATTTTGAAGCATTTGAAAATACAGGGGTTATTCAAATCCTAGACTTTTCTTACAACAACCTACAAGCGTTTCATTTAAATTCCACCAGTTTACAGTCATTGGAAGAATTATATTTAATTGACAATAAATTACGTAATATAAACAAAGACACATTTTCAGGTTTACTTCATCTTAAGAAAATACATTTGAATAATAATAATTTTGCCTCGTTCGACCCTCAATCGTTTGCTTCACTAGCTGAATTAAATATCTTGGATCTATCCTCAAATCCTACTCTAGAAATTAATAAAATTTTCAATAATTTGCCGACGCTTACAGAACTATCAGTTGCTAAGTTAAAAAAGAAATTCAGTTTTGAATCCAACACGAACACATCGATCACCAAACTTGATCTCTCTGGCAACGATATTGTAAATATTAACACAGTTTTTATTTACAGAATAGAAAAACTTGAAATTTTGAATTTGAATTCGAACAAAATTACGTTCATAGACAAAGATTCTTTTAAAGAGTTATACAATCTCGTTTCTCTTGATTTAAGTTTTAATTTCATAACTTCTATCCAGCCAGGGTCATTTATTCATGCAAACCGTATAAAAAATCTAAATTTACATCACAATAAACTCGGATCATTACCATTTGGAATATTTAAAGGACTTAGGGATTTAGTAACTTTGAACCTGTCAAGTAACGCTCTACATGAATTTCAGAGTTACATACTTCATGATAGTTTTCAAATATCCGTCCTAGCACTTGATGATAATTACTTTGGTAATTTTAAATTTGAAGATTTTCCAACGAGCTTGAATGTTTTGTCACTTGGAAATAATCCCGTTGCTTGTCATATTCTTGCTGAGTTTGACACGAGAACACATTATGCTCACGAATTTAAAATTACTGCAGAATATTTTGATTATCATAGTCAAAATTATAAAGGTATAAATTGCGAAAAACCAGTAATATCAAGTGATATCTCTGTTCCGGATGTATCAGCAAATGCAAACGGGTCTTTGTTGTTGCTTGCTCTTACACGAACAATGGAAAATTTACAAAATTCCATTCAAAGTTTAAGCTCATCAGTTGATAAAAGTCAGTCTAAAGATAAATCTGAAGATGTGACTGTAGACAATTCTGTGGCGGATATTTTAAAACAAATCGATAGTCATATTGTTAACAACACTATTGTACAAAATGAAACTAATATAAATTTATTAAACATAAAAGATTTTATTAAAAAAGTTATAGAAGTAGAAAGCAAACAAAAAGAAATACTATTGACAAATGTAAATGATACTATCATAGACTATCATTTGAAAGAAAAGATAGATCTGGCACTTAAAAATGAAAAAGATGCAATAATGAAGGAAATAGAAAAATTGGTAGATGGAAAACTTGAAAAGAATTTAGGGCAAAATAATAAACATTTTGAAGCACAGATAAATGAGAAAGTTTCAGAAAAAAGTTCGAGCGGTTTGTTGTATTTTGTAGCGACATGTTTAATTATATTAATAGTTTTGGCTGTTTTTATATTGTACAGCATTTTCAAGCCAAAAATTAATAGTTTTTATCGGAGGAACCTAAACAATAGCGTGCAACCTATTTCTGAGATGGAAATGTAATAATTTTTTCGAACTATAAGTAGGTACTTTTATTCCGCAGAAGTTTTCGCTGAAAATCGAAGGAAATCACTTAAATGTACCTAAATATCAAATTCTCAATAATCCTCAATACCTTCTTCTTCTTATTTAAGAGCTATATCGGAATAAATTTAAGTAGTTTAAATACCTATGTAGTTTCAAAGATAAATAAGGAATATAATGGTGTTTAGCTTTCCACGCGTCTACACGAGGCTTTGGTGATCCGAGAGCTGGCAGCTTCCTTGGCCTAAGGATAAGTATTGCCATTCGAAGAGGTAATGCTGCCAGCTTGTTGGGTACTTTGTCTAGTAGGGACGCGCTGGAAGACATATTTTTCGTGTATTTTCCCTGTAAATGTTTTATTCTTTTGTATTGATTATATTAATAAAGTCAGTAATAATTGTAATCCACTATTCATAATAAAAACATTATACTAATTTCAAAAATCTATTTTTCCTTCATTTACATACCCCATTGCACCTTTATTCATTTACGATGGTTTGGGCAGAGATACTACATATGACCTACTCAGAAATTGACTAAGGGCTAAAACTTAAATTCACGACACGACACGACGACGCGATGCGACACGACGCGACACGACATCGTTTCTTAGACCTACCTCGGCAGCGCTGACCGTCTTCCGGCACCCATTCTATTGCCACATGCACACAAAGCGTTGGGCGAGAATAGTCAAATAAAAATCATGTTTTTTTAATTTTCTGAGTAGGTTACATTCTAGTAGATCTAAGGACTAAAACATAAATTCACGACGCGACGCGACGCAACGCAACAGGACGCGACACGACGTAGTACGACGACGCATCGTAAAAATCACATCGCGAAAATCCACGACGTCGTACCAACATAAATCTGTGGAGAAGCATGGGAGAAGCTTTTGCCCAGCAGTGGGACAATAAATGGTTTGAGTTATGTAGGATAGTCTATACCTAAGGGCGATTTCAAACTAGCGTTTTGTACGCGCGGATACGTTAGTTTTTTGAAGCTATTGTACGCGCGTATACGTGCCTCTTTTGCTCGTACGAGCGTTGACACGCTTCCAAGCCATGTTGATACTGACACAAAACCACCGGTTCGAGCGTATACGCCCATATACGCGCGTAAAAAACGCTAGGTCTGAAATCGCCCTTAAGCAAGCCAAGTTGTTAGAGTTAGAGAATACAATGTATACTTATATAAATTATAATATTTATGTATGTGTAGATATTTATCGAATTTTATGTATGTATATATTTATGTATGTGTAGATATGTGTAGGTTTATACTTACTTATATATTTATTGTTTATTGTAGTGACTATCCTGCCTTCTTGCTTTCATTTCTGTCTCTGTGGGGTCTGCAGGAAGTAATTCTTTTAGAAATATGCTATACCTTTTGTATAACTTCTCTTTTTTTTCTATCTCTATGTACTATCATCTTACAATAAACTGTTAAATAAATAAGTTTAGCATACAGAACCTTGTATTACAAAGTTAGCTAAATATGTCTGTTTCATACTTCAATACCGTTAGGTATTTGTGTACTATACCCAATGATTTTTATATGTAAAGATATGTTACCTTTATAGAGATTGGCGTTTTAAATCTGTGCCGAACAATGATTACAATGACATTAATGACAGCACTTCAAATCATACTCCAAATGTCTTCTTTAAAAGGTCTATTTACAGTCTTCAAAATGTGCGCGCATATAACATATCTTGCACCTAGTATATATAAATATCATTGACTATACCCAAAGATAACTACACCTTACTGTAGAAACCTTAAAGGATATAGTCCAAGGGCCCAAGTCTGTTATAATTTACAATATTGTCAGTTGTGTGACGGCACTGTGTCAATGGCATTTTTGACACTTTTTTGACATATTTGGTCACAATCAGTATAAGCCATTGTTTAGCAGAATACCAAATGTGTCAATAAGTAGGTAAATGCTATTGACAATCTGCCGACAAACTACTGATGCTATTTTAAATTAGCAAAATTGGGCCGCTGGTAACATACTTACACAATTTAGCTTGAACATAAAAATATAGACTGTTTTATTTATGCAAGTTAATGAAAGCTTAAAAATAATTATTTAAAATTTATTTTTTATCTGTGCATTAATTAAATAACAGTTAATGTGAAATTAAACATCTTATAATATAATTAGTCATTAAAATTATGAGTTTGCATAGCGTTTGCCGACTTTAAGTAATTTAATACTTAAAAAAAATTACAGGCATTTATCTGTAATTTTATACTATAGTTATTGCATACTATACAATTCATTTAAGGTGACATAAGCAGTTGCATAAATGTCACTTAAACTAACGTTCCATTAAAACAATAGCTTTCATTAGGTTTTGTGTAAAATTAACAAATATCCTCACATCCATACATCAGCACAAACTTCAGTATTTATAAGGTATAGTCTTCATGATCATGTTTAGGAGTGTCGCTTTTGTCAGTGAAGTCTTCGCCTCTCTGGGGCCCAAGTCTGCTCATTTACAATATTGTCATTTGTGTGTCGGCAGTGTCTCAATGACATTTTTTGACACATTTGGTCGCAATCAGTGTAAACTGTTGTTTAGCAGAATACCAAATGTGTCAAGAAATGCCATTGGCACTCTGCCGACACACTGCTCTGATCTCTGTCGTCCGTTTGAGCACCTGATACGACACAACTTCTATTCCCTCTTTTATTTTGTCTATGCTAGTCCTCCGTGGTCTCCCTCTCTTCCGTTTACCCTCTACTTTCCCTTCCATGATGTTTTTTTACAAAATCGTCGTGTCGTATCATTTATAATCTTAGTACTAAAGGGCAAAACATAAATTCACGACACGACGCGATAAGACGCGACACGACGTCGTGCGTCGTAAAACGATACGACGCGACACGACACGAATCCACGACGTCGTACGGCGTCGTACGACGTCGTGTCGTGAATTTATGTTTTACCCCTTACGATTTATTTGCAGTGTTTTCAGCTTATTTCACTGGACTATAATGATAGTGTCTTTAGTTAAGGTTTCATTTGCATAGGTCAAGTTAAGTTTGGGACAATTAAGCTTCAATGGGTCATAGAATATGTCATTAAACTGAATATTACCGCAATTATATTTTGAAATATTCATACCTATTTGCTGTTGTCTCTCAGAGGTTTTGTAAGAGTTGAGTAAGGTTGAGAAGAACATATAAAAATAAAAAAAATAATTTTATATTTTTTGTATTTCTACTTGTTTTTTAAAAGAAGAAGAAAAAAAATTGTTCCCTCTTACTATCAGCTGGTGCATTTTGTATGGAGAGTTCAAAAATGTTTAAATGATTTCGACCTTGGTCCCATAGTAAAAGTGGTTTGTTATCACGAGTACATGCATATCCTTTTCTATCGTTCACTTATTTAAAGTCACCTTGTAATATTGCTTCTGTATATAATTTTGCTTATTCTTTGACAGTTTTCGTAATATAAAGTCGTTGAGAACAAATTAATGATACATCGTACGTATTATTGTAAGATGGTGTCCTAATCTCGCTGCGGCACGCGTAAGGTTCGCTTGGACTAGCTAGTTAACCCCGCTTTGTCTACTTATACTAATATTATAAATGCGAAACTGGGTACCAAGTCTGCTAATTTACAATTTTGTCAGTTTTGTGTCGGCAGTGCTTTAACTTCTTGATACGACATGACGTTTACATTCTCTTTTAACCCTTTGGACGCCAATGACCACTTTAGTCGCAAATTGTTCGCGTGGCTGAGACGCCGCTGGCCTTAAGTCATCTAAATTTGGCCATTTTTATAATAATAATTTTGTTTTATATAAGATGCCCTACCGCCTGTGTTAATTGATATAATACTAGGCTCGGCGGCGTCGGGCGTGTATCAACATCAAAAATGGCTGGCGTGCAAAAGGAGGAGAAGTTAGAGCACTGGCTGAGGATAGGTTTAAATGGCGAACACTCCACCGACAAGAGTCTAACTATTAAATAAATGTTGATAATGATGTGAGAGTGTCAATGGAATTTTTTGACACATTTCGTCGCAATCAGTGTAAGCGATTGTTTAGTAGAATAAAAAATGTGTCAAAAATTCCATTGACACTCTGCCGACACAAAACTAAGGCTATTTTAAATGAGCAAACCTGTTTTTTTTACGTGAAAGGTAGTTAAAGGGATGAAGAGTGGCATAGGCTACTTTTTGCCACTTTTCGCCTAATTTAACGCAAACGTAGCCGCGGGCAAAAGCTAGTTTGTTTTATATTTTCGAATATCGCTTAAAGATATCAAAAAGTTTAAATAATAAAATAATATATGTCAAAAATCTATTACAAGATGGCGGGAAAGTAAGACTAGAAGCCCAATAGTGGCAAATAATATGCTAACTCTATGTTTATTTATTTTTATGTTTTTTAATAAGTATGACTGACTGAAATTAATAGAACCAAGAAACAAAAACTGAGAATTAACTATGTATAAGTAATTTTATTTACATTCATCGAATAAAAACTTTTTTCTGAACGCGTGAAAAAAGCAGACTAAAAAGTTGCTGGCCGCTATTGAATCGGAATCAAAACACAAAAGCCTAGATCCACAATAAAACACTCGAGCATCATTCTAAATTTAAACTATTCAACTATCCATCTCATATCAAAAATCGTGTGGAATGCGCGCGCGTTTTGTTTTTTAATTTTACCTTTTTCACAGGCAATGGCGGTGGAATCATTCAGCCTTTTTTAAAAATTTCTTTTGAGGTTTTTATATCCTTTGTGGGCCGGACATTTTATTTTTCTTGCTTGAAACTTGTTACTTAATATTTATTAAGCCTTAAATGCAGCAAGTGGTTAATTTATTATCGATAGATAAGTTTTTTTTTAAATAATTTGTTTGTTTTAAATGTTATCCATTCTGTACTTTAATATATATATATAAACCATGTTTAGATGGTTAAAAATGAAAGATCAATATTTAGAAAACACTTTAATACAGTATAATAATAAAAAAAAACCACAACTGACCCCTCCGAAAGCCTAAAGACACCAAAGACCTCTTTTACATCATCCTTTACTTACTTACTATTTAACAATATTTTTTAATAGCCTATTGTGTCCCATTGCTGAACAAAGGCCTCCCCCGGATTCTTCCATGCCTTCGACAAACCCTGGTTAACAATTATAAAAAAATATCGATTTAAAAAACTTTTTTTGCAAACACAATGACAACACTATCCGAACACGCGTTACATCCAACCTCATCTTTACACCTTCAAGATGCACAAACTCCTGCGCCGCTATCTATCTCACTCTGCGCTCATCTGTCTCTTTCCCGCACATTGAGATAAAGATTCATATTTCACGGGATTTTTACCCGACTGCGCTAAAAGGAGGGTTATGTTTTTCGAGAGTATGTATGTCGTTGGTTCAATTCCCAGTTGAGTCAAACATTGCTTTGATGTACAGAGAGGTTTTTTATTTAGTTTTTGATTGTCTTAATGTATACATGTACGTACTTACTAGAGGCTGCCCGCGACTTCGTACGCATTTATCGTCATATCTTGGGAAGTTTACGCAATATTTCAAAATTATATAGCCTATGTGTTATTCTGATGTCCACGCTAAGTTATTGTAAAATTCCATTATAATCTGTTCAGTGGTTTTTACGTGATGAAGCAACAAACATCCATACATCCATCCATCGGCACAAACACTGACATTTACAATATTATTAGGATTAGGATAGCAAACTATATAGTACAATATAAGGGGGAAGCTTTTGCCCAGCAGTGGACGTCTTCTAGCAGACACC
This sequence comes from Anarsia innoxiella, assembly GCA_947563765.1. NCBI lineage: Eukaryota > Metazoa > Arthropoda > Insecta > Lepidoptera > Gelechiidae > Anarsia > Anarsia innoxiella. The sequence goes on from OX387417.1 coordinate 2,503,682, forward strand.
CTACTTAGGTAGATATAATTATGAATGTCATTGTTTGTGGCCAATGGGTGTTTGTTACTCTTTCACGCAAAAACTTCCGAACAAATCTTAATGAAACTTGGCGATATTGTAGCTTACACATCAGAGTATCATATTACACATAATACATATCCGTCACGCCTCTCTCCCGTTGGGGTAGGCAGAGACCACTTCCTTCCACTTGCATCAGAATAACACATAGGCTTATTTGACGATATTATTATTACTATCAAAGATATGACGATAAATGCATACGAAGTCGCGGGCAGCCTCTAGTCTAGTAGTACAATATATGGGGGAGGCTTTTGTCCAACAGTGGGCATCTTCTAGCGAACATGATGATATTTATTGTAACTTTCCCTTCACTTTACATAGGCAGAATCCACAAAGGCAGTCGCTATTAAAAAAATAATTAATAGGGATGATGACTACATTCAAAAATGCAAACAATAAATAGTCCGTCTTTTAGGCTATTAAAAAATATTTGAAACACATTTTTTGCCTGATCAAATACATCAATAAATACAAAGATACAGAGCATCAGAGTTACGGAGTGGAGGGTATTGACGTCATTACTAGGTAAAGATCTTACTTAGGCGTGACGTCACGAGCAACTTTAACCCAGTGTATCTTTGTCATTTTTAGTTTAAGAGAAAAAAGAAAAAAATACGTGTCGAATATTTTAAAATAATCTATGTGATAGACTAAAAAACATTTTTTAGTCATCATGCCTATTCCACCCTGTATACACAGGATGATCAAAAACTCATCACAAAGTCAGAACCCGTCTTCGGATTTGATTATTGATAAATATACAGGGTGTTTACTTTTCGAAGAACTCCTGAGTGGTCGCTTATCTGTAACAGCGTATCGAGTTATGAGATGAATAATAATTGAATTTCAACAACTAATAATTAATCTTTATTTTGTACAAGCTGTATTTAATTTTTTGTTTTATTGATTGTAAAAGTGTCCTTTTTTTCGAGGAAATAAATGTCTTTAAGTAAATCTAAAATAAATAAAAAAACATTTTTACATAGGTATCTTTCACTTCCGATTTTTTTATAACGATTTTAACTAGGCTTTCGCAAATTTTAATTAAGTTCAAAGTTCTTATTTGATGGCCAATCTATTTAAACAATCTCAAAAACCTCGGATAAGTTATTCCTTTTCTTTCATATTAGTTTTTATAACAAAAAATCAAAAATTTACAAAAATGCAAAAAAAGCTTAAAAAATGACAGTTTACTTTAAAGTACAAAAAGTTTTGTTTTAAAGGGTGCAAAAGACGGATTTAAGTAAAGTCGGGATCCCAAATTAGTATGCAATGTTGATATTTTGGCGTCAGCCCAAATGTCTTATACAGGGTGTTTTAGTAAAAGAAACTTAGTTTACAGGTTCAAAAAAATCTCGGTACCTATATGTATGAAATAAATTAAATGTAAATATAAAGATAAGAAGCAAAAGAAGATACAACTAATTTTCGAGAGCTGGCAGCTTCCTTGGCCAAAGGATAAGCAATATCCAAAGAGGTAATGCTGCCAGCTTGTTGAGTACTTTGCCTCGTGGGGACGCGTCGGAAGACATATTTTTCCTGTAAATATTTAATTCTATGTTTGTATTATTTATTTTAATAAAGTTTCAATTGATTTAAAAACTTACTTCAACGCCAGTTTTGTTAGTATATTATTTGTTTAAAATAAACTTAAACATTTCAGTTTTTTTTTTCGACTTTTTCAAGACAATGATGCGAACGAAGACACTAGCGGCCGCTAGTTATTTATAAAAAAGAAGCTTCAAAAAGAACATGCTGTTTATAAATATTATTGGTTTGTTTAGTCATTAACAGAGTTATAAAATTTGGCGCCACTAGTCCGTCGGACTGACCTATACAAATACAAATATAAGATAATATTTCATTTCATCTTGACACCGCATGCCATGAAAACAATATAAATATTTTATCTTCAAACTAACTTTTTTAAATAAAGGTAATGAATACACATCTATTTATTAAATATTTTATTATAATATAAAAAAAAAACTTTATTTATTAATTAAATGTATTAAATATTATATTATTGTTATTATTATTATTTATTATTTTATTAAATATTATTTTTTTTTTTTTTTTTAATTATAATTACTTTACTTATTTATTAAAAAATATTACTACTACTAAATTACTCGATTTTATTGTTTATTTATAATACGTAAATATGCATTAATTTCATTAATTAAAATATTTATTTTACACAATTAAATACATATTATATATATATAATATTTTAATGAAAAATATAATATAATATTTTTTAAATATTTTTTATAATAAATAAAATAAAAAAGACACATAGTTAATAAAAAAATATTCAAAAAATCAATTTTGTCTTTTTAAATAGGCAGACGGAGTCAAAATCCAATTCGGACTTACAAAAGAGATTTTTCAAAATGGCGGTGTAGCATTTTCATTTTTATATTTGTTTTCAATCGCTGGTGTTTGCAATGATAACATCAGGCTGATTGCATTGGCTGGACAAACAGACGGACCTATGCATTTTATTTATATATTTATTTTAATATCAATAATGCAATGTCAAATTGGAAAATGATTGTTTAATGTTACGGTCGAGTTCATTTTTGTTGTTTGTGAAAGCCTTTTTACCCGACTACGGCGAAGCTAAAAGGAAGGGTAATGTTTTTGGAAGTCTAGGTATGTATTAAAAATACTAGGTTTTGGCCGCGAGTTATTTCTGTTTTTTTTATTGTATACTAGACGCTGCCCGCGACTTCGTACACATTTTATCGTTATTTGTTGGAAAATTTAACACAATATCTTAAAATGATAAAGCCTATGTGTTATTATGATGTATAAAGCTACAATATTGCCAAGTTTCATCAAAGTCTATTAAGTAGTTTTTTAAGTGAGAAAGTAACAAACATCCATCCATCGGCACAAACATTGACATTTATAATATAAGTAAAATATAAAATATAAAAAAAACAAAAATTACAAACTTTTTTTGTAATTATAAACTTGAAACTTAATCAGTAAGAATTACCTTACAAACGGAGTCTCAAGAAAACTAGTCCCTATAAAAAATTGCTGTAACAACACCCTGTATAACTGAAGACGTATTTCTTACTGATTAACTGTGTTAAAGTTTACCAAATGCGATAAGAGATAGAGTCCAAAATCGCATAACATTTTAGTTTGTTTAATTTCTTTACTTCGCGACCATTATTTATTGAACTATGACATTTTAAAAATTGTGTTTTACTATACGCTGCCTTCGGTTTTTTTCGCATTAACATAGGCTATATCTTAAAATAATATAGCCTATGTGTTATTCTGATGTATAAGCTACATTATTGTAAAGTTTCATTAAAATCTGTTCAGTGGTTTTTGCGTGAAAGAGTTAGAAACACCCTCACGTCTATAGGCACAAGCATAGACATTTATAATAAGAAGTAAGATTATAGATTTAGATTAGCCTGTCACGTCCCACTGCTGGGCAAAGGCCTCCCTCCTTGCACTCCATCCAGTTCTACTGTGCATCAGTTTTTGCCAATCTTCTCTTAATGATTCAAGCTCGTCTCGCCATCTTGGTAGGTATTGAACTCGCCTCGCGTGTCACTGGCTCCTCGTCTATTTTTATCCGACTGCGCCAGAAGGAGGGTTATGTTTTTCGAGTGTACCTATGTAATATGTATGTTTGTATGTATAATTCTTTGGCACGCCTTACAGCCTAAATGGCTTGTTGGATTTTAGCTTGAGAGGTGTCGTTAGATTCGTATTTACAGTGAGAGTGACACTGGATACATTTTATTTAGCCATCCAACTGCTGGGCAAAGGCCTCTCTCCTCTTCTTCCACGATTCCCTATCCTGAACCGCCTCTGCCCAGACATTCAATAAAATATCCAGCTCACCTCGCCACCTATCAAAATTTAAAAAAAAACATATGTTTTTTAAACGCAGTCGGGTTTTTTAAAATAAAAAGGTTCGGTAATTTACTTGACCCGCCTGGCGTGTCAAGAGTCTTTGCTCGTTGATACTGTCACCAGTGCAGGGGTCAAGTTAAACTGGCAGACGTTTGCCAATCTAAATTTTGGGCGGAACCAACCTTCTGAAATATAAGTGACGATCACGAATGTAGAGCAGGAGCTGTGTTCCAAAAATGTATAAAGTTTTTCCTAATAATATATGCAATTAATTAAAAAGACAATTTTTAATCAGGAGCCCAAATTTACTTATTTGAAATAGCTTAAGTTGTGTGTCTGCAAAGTGTCAATGGCATTTTTTGACACATTTTCTGCCAAACAATGGCTTACACTGACTGCGACCAAATGTGTCAAAAAATGACATTGACACTCTGCACTTCTCAACTGAGAATATTATAATTTAGGCTTGGGCTCCAGGGCAAATAAAGCTTTTAGGTACGAGTACTTGGGAGTTCGGTATATCCAAATGGTTTAAAAAACTGTTTTCTTATGACGGAATCTACTGAAGTTTGCGTAAGTACTTTAAAAAAATGGCCGCTCTACATCAACTTATCGATCAGCTGATGTATTTTTAATGCGATTTTTTTAAGATTCCGATATGAGGTCATGAAACAATCAGCATCTAATTATGAAACATTTTATACAAAAACCACGATCAAAACAATATTTTGATTTTATTTCAGTGGTCGTTTTCAAAAAGTAAAATGATCAGTCAGCTCCTGGTCTACATTTAGTGATAATTCCCCATGATTGGGAGTGATGTGTACGCAGTAGCGACGTCATTTAAATTGGCTTTCGACTGTAGATTTATTAATGCAAGCCTTTGCTCCTTTTTAATCCCTTTTTTATTGCATATTTGCACGTATAATGAAAAAATCCACGACGCATTCCACTTGCTTATCAGGATAACTACTGAATAGATTCTAATGAAACTCTACAATATTGTACCTTTAACAAATCCTTTTTACTAATATTTTAAATGCCAATGTTTGTGCCGATGGATGGATGGATGCATGTGAGAATGTTTGTTAGTCTTTCACACAAAATCACTTAACAGATTTTCATAAAACTTTACAGTATTGTTACTAGCATGTATGCAGTTTTCCTAAAGATGTTCTCCTTCAGTGTTAGCAAGTGGTACCTTATCAATTATCCTTCTACTTGCTTTGATCCAAGGACACTTCTTTCACTTCATCCTCATTCTTAAGTCCCCCGCCTCATACATGCACGTCAGTTTAGGGTACTCCTAATTTGGCCTACCACTAAGACACCTAAAAGTATTTTAGTCAGCAACTTTACCGGTTGGGTCCATATTAAATGTCGTCATTACTTGTTTACATAATCGTAAAGGGTACAATAGACTTGTATTGAAATGAGGTGCGCCTACGCATCGTTTGACGTTTGAATTTTTGAGTGAAGTGCAAGTTATAAGCTGTTCAGAGTGAAATAAGGTTGTATTATACTCATTTTATTAAAGGTCTATCTACACAGATCCGGGCCGTGCCCGGGACGTGTCAGGCCCGTGGCCCGTCAGGAGGAAAAACAATACGTTGTCATGACAACGGGACGTATCAGGGAAAAAATATCATTCCATACATTTTCTATGGATTTGTGCACACACGTTGTCATGACAACGTATTGTTTTCCCTCCTGACGGGCCACGGCCCAGACACGTCCATGGCACGGCCCGGATATGTATAGATAGACCTTTAATGTCCCCACTACAGGGGTACGAGCCTACTCTCATACGAGAGCGATTTATGTTTAGTCGAGTTAGAGTAGGGTAGCCTCTTCTTCTAACTTAAACCAAACAAGTGAAATAACAATATCCAGTAAGTTAGTATCGTTTAACTTCATAAAGACACCATTTCGGGTGGCCAAAGAGGCTTTTAGTGAAATATTGAACTTTATTTCACAATATTTAAGTATAAACTTAAGTAACAATAAAAATGAAGACCAAAACGGATTTTTAAACTTATTTTTATTCTAAAAGTTATTTGTAAGAAAACTCAATAATGCTAAGGGCCTGTTTCGCTACCTACTGATAAAATTTATCGGACAGATATTTTATACCTGTCCCTGTCTAAAACGGTATGTTTATGAAATGGACATAGGTTTATCTGTCAGTTTAATTTTATCTAAAGATGGTAAAACAGGTACTAATGCTTTATTAAATAGGTAAACAGATCTCTCTGTTAATGTAAAAAAAAGATGGCGTGGTTTTTAATGTTAGATAATAAGTTTTTCATACAACTGAGGGTTAACTTAGACTCGATTAGGTACAAAAATCCTCGTTCCCTGAAAATTCGTGGATTTTCCGTAGATTTTTACAGTAGCTGAAGATTTTATATGAAGCTGTTCACATTTGTTGGGTGAAGGCGTTTTTGTCGAACGATACCAATACAATAAAACAAGTGCCTTATTTCCAGGTATTTGAAATCCACATTGGTGAGTCTATGTGGATTTCATGTGGATTTTTCTTCTTGGAGCTAGTTAAATTTTCAATACTTGACATTGGCAAAATCCTTCGTGGCTGTTGCCAAAATAGAAAAAAAATACAGCAAGTATCCCGGGCCTATAAAAGTATCAAAATGACATAACATAGTTCATTTTACTCGAGATATCTCGGTGATCGATTGAATCGTATAATAATCGATTATACGGTGTTGCCGTCGTGAGGGTCGGAATTTCGACCTTTTTTTGTAATATCGTCACGAAGTCTCTAGTTTCGATTTCTATTTTTTGTTTATTGTGCAATATTGTTCAATTACCTTTATTTAAACGCTTTTACGTAGAAGCAAAATAAGATTAACAAGTTAGCATAGGTCTAGACTTAAGGACCTGTGATCCCCGCGCCGGGTCTTTTCTGCTGCAGCGGTTGTCTATCGCTATCCAGCGTGGAAACGCAGCTGGGGTGATGGGCACGTTTGCACCAGGAGAGACCAGGGGCGGATTATTCCCGGATTAGTGTTAGTTAGGTTAAGTTTAGTTTAGTGGTTATATTTTATTTATTAGAGTATAGTATTTTTAATAACATATTCACATGTACTTATAATATTTCTTAAGATATTAAATTTAAATAAACATAAATCTTCTATTATAAACATATTGAAAAAACACCATTAGTACAAAAATCAAGTGTATTACCTGCTGCATGTGTATTACTATTGTCTGCCGCATGCCGAACGATCTTTGGGCAATCACAGCAACCCAATGGCAACCAACAGCCAAAAGACCTCGCGGCAGACCACGGAAAAGGTGGCGAGTTGAGCTGGACGCCTTCTTGGATGTCTGGGCAGAGGCGGCCCAGGATGGGGAATCATGGAAGAAGAGGAGAGAGGCCTTTGCCCAGCCGTGGGACAGCGATGGCTAAATAATAATAAAAAATAAAATATTTTAACGGTCAACATACAACGGATAAAAAAGGTAAGTAGGTACTTACTTGTGGAATTAATTTAACATTTGCTAAATTTATATTTACGTAGGTACTTTTTATTTTACTCTCATAACTTTTTAGTGCCTCAAAAACAACATAACGAATCAACAGCCAAATCTCATTCAGAAAAAAAAACAAAAAAAAACTTTTCGCTTCCACTAAATACATAGGGCGTTACCACTAAAATTTACGAGCGGCTTTTTTTTATTTTTGCCCATCAACCTCAAGGCACAGGCTCCAAAGCCGATCTGCCATAAACCGAAATTTATATTTTTTAAACTTTCAACTGTCAACATGAATACGTATTAAAAGTTTTGAAGCAAAGAGGTTGCAAGCCGTTTTAAAAATTTAATGTTATGCTGATCTTTAAGTTATGACCTTTGAAATATCTGCTGCATTCGTCATACAAAAAATGGCGTCTTATAAAGAAAAACAGGGAACGTAACCTGTGTTTAGATCTAAACAACTTTTCCTAATAAACATGTCAAGATTATCAAAATTATAAATTCACAAAATATCACTATTTTCTACTATAGATAAACATTACTGTGAGTGAAGTTTAAAGGTTTTTTTGTATTTTATACTACACTTCTGGACACCTAAACCGAGCCACCTAGTATGATTGGTTTCTATCGCCCATATCTTAAAAAAAAACATATGAATGACCAAAAAGTTTTTATGCAGTTATGTAGCTGAAAGGTTTATCGCCTAGTTGATGTGCGTTTCGTTCTAAATTTGAACTTAAGAAATGAGTTAATGGCCCGAGTCAACCTGAGTGTTGATTTGGCTTAACAATTGAAAAAGTCATTTGTTGGAATTTTAAAGAAAAAGATGGTTTTAAGCAAAAAATCTTTTTATTCATTAATTGTATTGCCTTATTTAATATCTTGTATTGCCTCTCAAAGCATTAATAATGGAATTCATCCGATTTGGCATCGAATTTATGAGTGTAAAAATTGCATATTGACGAGTGTTTTTACTTTCTTCTTTAATTGCATTTTTTAGCTCCCGTATTGTTTTTGGAGCTGGATGACGAGCCCGAACACGTCTTTTTAACTCGTCCCATAAGTGCTCGGTCGGATTTATGTAGGGACTTCTGGATGGCCAATCAATTACAGTAATGTTGTGGTCTTGTATGAAACTTGCGACGCTTTCGTGATGTGTGTGCTCTGGCGTTATCCTGTATAAAAATGAAGTCTGAGCCTGGAAATTTGGCATAAGGTACTACATGAAGCTCCAACCATTGGCGTATACAGCGTTCAGCATTTAGAGATGACATCCGAGGCCCAGACACAAACTCAGAAGCAGTTTTGCCTTTGGCGGAAATGCCACGCCAGATGATCCACGACCTACCGCCATTACTAACTCACTCTTCTATGCAACACTGTACAAAACGTCTCCCTGCCTTCGATAGACCTTTCTCCTTCCATTATTGCCATAAAGCATGATTTTTGTCTCATCAGTAAAAAGCACCTGACCCCATTGTTTTTGCATCCAGCCTGAATGTTGGCGCGCAAACTGAATTCGCGACATTCGATGAATTCGCTCTAGTTTGGGCCCATAGGCTGGCTAATGCGGTCTTAATCCACCTTCTACAAGCCTTCTTCTCACAGTACGAGCACTAACATTTACTCCATGGAGGTCTCGAAGCTATTCCTGGATCTGAACCTAAGTGAGGTGACGATTTCAGAAACTGGACATCATCATAAATCCATTCTGTCGCAACGTTGTTACCCAAAATCGTGATCTACCTGAACGGTGATCATATGCCCTAGTCTCTAGGAACCTGTGGTACACTCTTTGTACAGCTGACTGTCTTATGTGAAGTTGTATGCTGAAGTTTCTCTGGCTTAAACCAAACTAAAGGAGCGCCACAGATTGAGCAGCTACTTCAGGCAAAGTATCCACATTTTTAACATGAAAACAGTATAAAAATTAACGATAACCACTAACAGAACTTTTTCAATCCACAGTAACAAAAGAATCACTAAATAAAGCTCGTATTTTTAAGTTTCAGTATTGTTATGGGATTGTACGTAATGAACAACTACTGCTCTTCCTTTGTTTTTTGCGATTACAAATTCAAATTTAGAACGAAATGCACATCAACTAGACGATAAACCTATCAACTACAAAACTGCATAAAAACTTTTTGGTCATTCATATGTTTTTTTAAGATATGGGAGATAGAAACCAATCATACTAGATGGCTCGGTTTAGGTGTTCAGAAGTGTATAAACTTAGAGTAAACTACATTTTAGGGATGATGACAACATTCAAAAATTCAAAAAATAATGAGTCCGTCTTTTAGGCTATTAAAAATATTTGAAACACATTTTTTACCTGATCAAATACATAAATAAATACAAAGATACAGAGCATCAAAGTTACGGAGTGGGGGGTATTGACGTCACTCGTACTTAGGCGTGACGTCACGAGCAACTTTAACGCAGTGTATCTTTGTCATTTTTAGTTTAAGAGAAAAAAGAAAAAATACGTGTCGAATACCTACCTATTTACAAAAAAAAAAAAATTGTCATTATGCTTATTATTAGTAAGCTTTACTTCTTGACATTTACTTCTTGACTTGACATTGGCAGAATCCACAATATAGTTGTGTGAAGCTAAGCGAACAACAAAAAAACAAAGCGAGTCACACAAACGAAGACATTTTATTAGAATCACACTTTTTTAAAATTCATAACAAAAGCCAAAGACAAAAATACAAAACAGATAAAAACTCTTTTACAAACACTAATGCGTAGTGTTACATACTCCCCCTTTTGACCTAGTCTGTGCCCTCACGACAGGTCAAACTTGAAGACAACAACTTATTATTTACGTTAATGTTAGAATCGGCAGTCAACGTGTTAAAAGAAATAAAATCTGTCGAAGTCGACGTGTTAACCGATAAAGCAACCGTTGGGCTTAACATGTTAAGAAAACAAGCATTTGACGCAGTCGAAATGTTAACAAATTTAACATTAGACGCAGTCAATGTGTTAATAGGTGACGTCTTATCGAGATTTAGAGTTTTACTGGTTAAGAGACTGTTATCAATCGTTAACGAGTTATCGGACAAGACTTTCCTATGAACACAGGCTGAGTTATCATGTAAAACAACATTCGGAGCACACAAGTTAACAGGTAAGTTATCAGTAGGAATCAAAACATTCTGTGTAACATCGGTATTTGGCAAGCTACAGTCTCTAACGGGAAGGTCCGTCGGTACGAAGTCACATGCAAAAAATGTTTGTTTATCGTTGCAGTTATCACAGTTTGATCGAATCACACCTGCCTTTCCACAGGTATAACATGACGTGGTAACACTTTTGTTCTTAGTGAGCTTCGCACACTCACTTTTGTTACGACCGCTACGTTTACAATAGACACAGAAACGTTTACCTTGACTGTCAGTGTTGGGCGTGGCGCTTACCACCTGAGACGGATGCGAAGAAGACTGCAGGCCCGCCGACGACGATGCGCTGCCAGCGCTGCGCGTAGATCGGCCGGGTCGCTGAGTAGGGGGCTCCGCTGCAGGCGCGGGCGGTAGCGCGGGATTCGCGCGTGTCGCGTCGCGCTGCAGTGCGCCGGATGCGCGCGCAGACTGCACGCTCACAGCGTGCGCGGTCTCCACGCAGCTACTCGAAGACGCCTTCTCGTCTACCTCCGTCAAGGTCTCCTCCACGCCGCGTGCCTTCTCGATGAGCTCATCCAGCGTCGATACAGACTCCCTCGTGACGCGCTTGCGAATGCTTCGATTAAGCAAGCCGTAAACGATGTCGAGCTGCATCTGCTCCATCATTGGGTACGGTAACCAGGCGATGTGCGATCGAATCCGTGCAGCAAAGACTTCGGTTCGAACTGTACCTTGCTCGGAACTGAATATGTCACGGAATATCTTATGCGGCGGGCGTGGCACGCCGAACATGGAACGCAAACGCGTGAGCGCGTCATCCCATGAAAAGACGGATGCCTTTAAACCTCACCACCAAATCGCAGCCTCGCCTTCTAGTAGCATGGATAGCCCCTTGAGTGCAGTGCTTCACTGTATTGTTCTTCAGTCCGTTGTGCACTTATACTACGACGTCGACCGGATCGCATTTTGTACGAACTATTGTTTTAAAAGTTACCAAAAACTAGCAATAGCTGAGGTGGCTTCGGGCCACTGGTTGGAGCGCCAATTTGTGAAGCTAAGCGAACAACAAAAAAACAAAGCGAGTCACACAAACGAAGACATTTTATTAGAATCACACTTTTTTAAAATTCATAACAAAAGCCAAAGACAAAAATACAAAACAGATAAAAACTCTTTTACAAACACTAATGCGTAGTGTTACAGTTGTCATTTAAAAACAATAATAATAATCACGTTTTTAAAGCTCTTATTAGTTAAAACTATAGTGAAATACCAACATATTTTTCTCAAACACATCAAATAAAGTTACTTTTAATTAAAGAGAAATATAAATTCTGCACAAAACTATAAATGGTCGAAAAATATTGCTTACTATTTATTTTTTTAATGATTCGCAAGCGTTACTAAGGATCCAACTCGCTTTATCTCACTCGATTCTCGGTAAAATGTTATGGACATAATAATAATTAAGTAGTGCTTAATTTAAACCAAATGACAGTGTATTAATATTAAAAAAAACTATTAGTATAATAAGTATAAACAATTAATAATACTTAAATAAATTAGTATAGAAAAAACTATATTAAAAGTAGGTACCCTGTAACTTATCAATAAGTACAGATTATAAACAAACTAAGAGACAAAAAAACGCACATCAAGTAAGTAAATTTTGTTCAAAGTGATAGACAAAAAAAATAACTTTCTTGACAGACATTTTTTCACAAAAACAGAAAATATCTCTACCAGTATTAAACGTGCTTAAAATTTTATTTTTTTATGAACACTTTTACAACCTAAGGTCTGCAAGAAATCGGCTCTACCAACGCATTAGCGTTTTTTTTTCAAAAGGATGCCTCTCTTGTCTGGTTAAAATGAAATTAATTCGAGAACCACTAGTAGCATCACATCCCAATAACTTACGACGTGAAGCCATAAAGTATCTTGAAAATATAATTGTAGGTGTCGACTCAAAAATTGTACGCTCACTTTTTGAGAATGCATTTTTTGAAATATGGCTGCCTTTATACATCTGCCGGTTTTTACGAGCGAAATCCAAAATGGATGACAGTGTTCATCAAGTTCATCAAGTCAGCGCTGACTTGTAAATTCGTATACATTTGTTATTTAAAAATCAGTCTCAGTGCCCGCGGCACTGGCGCCGATAGCTAACTTGTGCACTTACCCTGTCTAAATAAGCCTTTAAGAATGGCAATTAAGGATGTCATAAGAAGTATAAGAAACTAGCAGTCTACATTTCAACAGTTGGTAGCTGTTACCCAGTCATCTGTGGCGAGTCCCAAAAAAGGACTATGATAGTAAACTGTCAAATTCGGCGCATTCTGAGTCCTGCTGTGGGACGCTCCACAGATCGGCTTTTTGCTCACTACGAATTTGTCTATGTTTAAAGCCCTATGCACACTAGAGAGAAAGCATAAAGAGTGAATGACTCTATAACAAATCCTCAATTTGCCACCCAAAGCGCCCTCAGTGCTAACAAAAAGAAAAGTCGCATAATACCTCAGACGGGATTCAAACCCACGACCCATACGGTGGCAGGGCATGAATATGCGTTTGTCAGTTTAATGTACCTTGTATGTAAATAAGACGGTAACGGTGAAGGCATAACATAAGCGGAAGCGTATTTCAAGTGTTCTTATGTAGAGCGATCATGTACGGACTGCTTAAGAGCGTGTGTACAGTCACGAGCAATAATATATCTACACTGTCACATTTTCAAAGTATCGTAACTTCTGCTGTTTCAACAATATGTGTCATCAATTTGTTCAATAATAATATAACCAACAATCATACAATCATTGAACAAATTGACGAAAACATATTTTTTGGGATGACAGAAAGTTAAGATATTTCAAAAATGTCACAGTGTACATACATTATTATTGCTTGTGACACACGCACCGGACATCAATCCGACATAAAACGGCTACCATATTCTTTTTGGCGAATGCCAGCCCGTGTACACACGTCCATCATTAAACCATACACCACCGCGTAACGGACAACGGTCCGTTGTCCGGTAAAAAAAACGAATGTCTACAACCGCTTTCAAGCAGTTGAATCCCGACTGCTTGAAGCCGTGACCACGCGGCTATTCAAGCAAATTAGTGAAGTGTACGGCAGCGAATGAATGTCTATAGTTCACCACGCGATCACGGCCAAATCATGGATTCAAGAAAGCAGAGGCCTAAGTCTGCTAATTTAAAAAAGCCTCAGTTGTGTATCGGCAGAGTATCAATGGCATTTTTTGACACATATGGTATTCTGATAAACAAATTAGCTTATACTGATTGCGACCAAATCTGTCAAAAATGACATTGACATTTGACACCCTCATTGAGTATCACGCAGCCGAACTAAGTGACTGTACCACTTCCAGGCAACAAGTAGCCTTATGTTACTATTCATCCCTTCAAACATCTCCACATAAAAAAAATACATATGTAAAACAATTAGTTTTCCAAATCGCTCTCTGTTCTGGTCTCCGCTTCACTCTCTCTCCTTTCTCCGGTTTGCTCTTCGCTCTGCTCCCCGCTCTGCTCCCCGCTCTGCTCTCCGCTCTGCTCTCAGCTCTGCTCTCCGCTCTGCTCTTCGCTCTGCTCTCCGCTCTGCTCTCCGCTCTGCGCTCCGTCCTAATCTCTGCTCAACTTTCCGCTCCTCTCTCCGCTTCGCTTACCATTCTTTTCTCCGCTCTGCTCTCCGCTCTACTTTGCGCTCTTCTCTCCGCTTCGCTTACCGTTCTTTTCTACGCTCTGCTTTCTGCTCTTACCTCCGCTCCGCTCACCGCTCATATCCCCACTCAAAACTAACCCTAAAAACCATATTGTAATTATGACAAAACAATTGGTAATTTACTCAGAAAATTACTCTACACAAATGACTTAGTAATGCTTTCACAGATTGTGTGTAAGGGCCTCAATTTGAGATTTAATTGCATTTTCGTTGAGGGTGTGAAATTTTGGTGTTTTTAGAAGGTTTTTAGCCAGTGTGAAATAATTATAATTATGACCCCCTGTTGTTCCATGGTGTGAGGAAAGAGGAAATAAGGTTGTGTTGCGAGAGTGTTTATGCTTTAATAGTGGCCGTGCGCGACTTTGTCTGCGTTGTCATCTGTTCAATCAAGTTCAACCAAATTACCATCAAATATTATGCCTATTAAAAAATCAAGCAGCAAAAATATAAAATACATACCTACATACATTTACTTTTGTCATGCTGCTTTCTCATCGGGGAGCTGAGAACAATTCCCTCATTCAGTTGCCTCATACATGTCCGTGTCGGTGTCAGTGTCGGCGTCAGTGTCGGTGTCGGGGTCAGTGTCAATGTCGGTGTCGGTGTCAGAGTCAGTGTCAATGTCAATGTCGGTGTCGGTGCCGGTGTCCGTTTTGGTGTCGGTGTCAGAGTCGGTGTCAGAATCGGTGTCGGAGTCGGTGTCGGAGTCGGAGTCGGTGTCGGTGTCAGAGTCGGTGTCGGTGCCGGTGTCAGTGTTGGTGTTAGTGTCAGTGTCGGTGTCAGAGTCGGTGTTGGTGTCGGTGTCAGAGTCGGTGTCGGTGTCAGTTTCGGTGTCGGTGCTGGTGTCAGTGTCAGTGTCGGTGTCAGTGTCGGTGTCAGAGTCGGTGTCGGAGTAGTTGTCAGTGTTGGTGTCAATGTCAATGTATGTGTCGGTGCCGGTGTCAGTGTCAGTGTTGGTGTCAGTGTCAGTATTGGTGTCAGTGTCAGTGTCGGTATCAGAGTCGATGTCGTTGTCGGTGTCGGTGTCAGTGTCGGTGTCAGTGTTGGTGTCGGAGTCGTTGTCAGTGTTGGTGTCAATGTCGGTGTTGGTGCCGGTGTCAGTGTCAGTGTTGGTGTCAGTGTCGGTGTCAATATCGGTGTCGGTGTCAGTGTCAGTATTGGTGTCAGTGTCAGTGTCGGTGTCAGAGTCGGTGTCGGCGCCGGTGTCGGCGCAGGTGTCAGTGTCAGTGTTGGTGTCAGACCTGGTGTCAGAGTTGGTGTCGGAGTCGTTGTCAGAGTTGGTGTCGGTGTCAGAGTCGGTGTCAGAGTTGGTGTCGGTGTCAGAGTTGGTGTCAGAGTCGTAGCAAATGGAGCAAAGTGATTTCTGACTATCCCGATGGGAAAGAGGCATGCATGACAGAACGTATGTATGTATGTGTAAACACACTTTCTTCATAAATCAGTTTGACAGGTCATCTACCAAGAAAACTCTGCTAATTTAAAATACCCTTAGTTGTGTGTCGGCGGAATGTGAGTGAAAATGTCAATGACATTTTCTGACACATTTGGTCGCAATCAGTATCAAGAAATTGTTTAGCAGAAAACCAAATGTGTTAAAAAATGTCATTGACACTCTGCCGACACACAACTGAAACTATTTTAAATTAGCAGCCTTTGGCCCCAGGTGTCAATGAACGGGTCGAGTTGGAGAGGCCTATGCTCAGCAGTGGGCAGCTATAGGCTGGGATGAAGATGATGATGCTTTAACGACCTATGTTTCTTGAGAAAAGTTCTTCAATTTTTTTTTCTCAGCCTATTTCGTCCCACTGCTGGGCAAAAGCCTCTCCCATGCCTCTCCAAACACTCCTGATGTTTGTTACTCTTTCACGCAAAAACTGCTGATCAGATTTTGATGAAACTCGGCAATATTATAGCTTGCACATCACATTAACACATAGGCTGTATTATTTAACGATATCATGATTATTTTCCAAGATATGACGATAAATGCGTACGAAGTCGCGGGCAGCCTCTAGTTTTTTTTTTAAGCATCCTGTATAACTTACCACAGATAAAAGCTCTTCATGGTAACATTAAAAAAAATATCTCATTAAAGAAGGGGACAACAATAAAAAAGTTTATTATCAAAAATTATTACGGCAATAATAATGTAGGTACATTGGTGTATTTTATTGAAAAATAAAAGCTTTCGTCTGATTGAGACGCCTTTTAGCGTTAAGGCCGCCTTTTATTGCGTTTTTTATAGTGCAACGCGCCTTTTTTGTTATAAACACTTTACTGATTATGTCAAGATGTGTTAAAATTGCAATTATTATAAAAATAAAGGTCTGTACGCATGCGCGGTTGAAACGCCAAACTTTTATCATTATAAAACAAAACGTGATTTTTTTGCCTTTTTGGATAGGCACGGAACTCTTCGCGCGCGAGTCCGACACGTACACTGACAGGTTTTTTCAAATCAAACGTCATGCCACTACCGCAAGTGTGTAGGTGCCTAAATTTTAATGACACATTTCGTTTTTAATTTTTAATCAAAAGCTCGCTAAAAGTATGCAAAAAATGACTTTAAGACCCTTAAGTTTAAGAGCTGTGTTTTATAGTTCAGTGGTTTCAACAGTGTATCCCACAGCTGGACAACGTGGGCCCAGCATCAATGAAAGCATTAAGAAGCGTCGTCGGTAGCTAGTAGGAAGCCAGTGTGTTAATATGCTAAGCAGATTGTGATGTCGAGTTTATAGTAGGGTCTGTTAAAATTGGCTTAATTATTTAAGGCATTACGCAAAAACAATTTCCAGAAAAAAAGTAGGTAAAATTTGTACTCCAGCATAATCTTTGAAAATTGTGTATTCGTCGTTCGAAACAAACTTATTAATACTACATACATACATACATACATGTCACTGTCACGCCTCTGTTCCATTGGGTTAGGTAGAAACCACTCAAAGAAATTCTTCATTAAAAATGAGTTAAAAAAAAAATTGTTTTCATGGAATGTGTTCTACATCACTAACACTATACTTGGTTAAAAGGAAAGTGATACTTTTCCTAACACCCTGTATATTTATGACTGGGAATATTTACTAACTTACTTTGGTCTACTTCATCATTATCATCAGCCCTTTTAACGTCCCCACTACAGGGGTACAAGCAAACGCTCAATGCGAGAGTAATAAGCCCATAGGCCACGCTGCGGTTCGGTGCAATAAATAAATAAATTTCATATACTTACTACAATCTAAACATACTTCTTTCATTTAACTTTCGCTTTAATAATTCTTCTTTTTTTCAAAGATTCTAACTCCACGAGCCAATCCACACAAACCAAACTACAACATTAAGCATGCATAGCACAGTGGTCCTAAAATTTCGGACGTGGCCCATACGAGTGGTTTATGTTTCCTCAATGGTCCGGTGACGTCACATTATGGCCAACTATTGGCTTTTGGACCGGAATCCGGTGGCAATAAAATTGCTGCTGAATCGAGTGCTTGATTTTGTCAAGTATCAAATTTGATGAGTTGCAGTATATATGCAGTATATATTTGTAGGTAGTTAATTCGTACAACAGTACAGTCATTATACTTAATGACTAGAGGCTGCCCGCGACTTTGTTAAATGTTGTTAATGTTATTTTTGATACTGCAGCGTTTAATTAAGCTAATCATCAGGTTCAATAGTGTAACATGTCATGCTCGCTTGCGCCGCTGCAGCGATGGTGCTGTGTGTCGGGTCTCTTACTTCCCTAAAATATGTGGAAGGGGTTGATGGCTGGCACATGCGTTGAGGCTTGTGTGAAGGTGCTGCTGTGGCGGCTGGTCATGTTATGCGGCTTCAACCTAGCTAAGAGCTTTACTTTTTAGCTATCTATTTACATCTTGTGGTTTGTTTGAATGCTGCAGGATCAAAGATTCATTTAGAGTCAATAATTGTTATAATGTAAATATGTAAACTGTAAGAATTGTAAAACTTTATTTGAAAAGAGCAACCCCACAGAGTTTCTTGCTAGGTTCTTCTCTGGGGGAAACTGCGCTTTGCGAATCTAGCACAAGCTTAAAAAAAAAGTATATTATAATAAGTATTGTAACGGTTTCAAGAGCATTTTTTGTGCCTATGAAATAAATATATTTTTGACTTTGACTTTGACTTTTGACTTCGTACGCATTTATCGTCATATCTTGGAAAATAAACACAATACCTGAAAATAATATAGCCTATGTGTTATTCTGATGTCCAAGCTATTGTAAAATACGTCGTCATGACAACGTGTGTGAACGAATCCATAGAAAATTTATGGAATGATATTTTTTCCCTGACACGTCCCGGACACGGCCCGGACACATTCCGGATGTGTGTAGATTAGATAGTTAAAGTCTATCTAATCACTTAGGCCTATTATTTTAAGTTAATGCTAAGTTTTATTTCAATACATATTAACACCCAAACTTAAGAAAAACATGAAAGTATCTTAACTAGCGGTAAAACAAGGCCAATGTCCCACTAGTGGGATTCCTCCCCTTGTCTAAGCAACAATAAGAATTTGTTAATGAGAAGGAATGACTGCTAAATCAATCGTAGGTTTATTTGCATGTACTATTGGGGAGAAAAGTGGTTTAATTATTTATTAATTTAATATATTTTTTGATATCTATTGTAATTATGTGTAAATTTTCAATTAAAATAATTAAAAAAACATGTGTCAATCAAATAAACATTTTCGATTAAACAACCTTTTCTTTATTTTTTACAAATGTCAAAAAAAATACATTTGATAATAATTAATAAAAAAATACATTTAACATACTTTTTGAAAACTAAACAAAAAAAAATATTTTAATCTTTTTTTACTACCTTTTAATCTAAATTCCCTCCCTATATCCTTTTATCTATACAAAATGTTCCAAAAAAATCAATTAAATAATACAAAAATACAATTCCTAACTCAAATTTCATAAATGTCAACAAAACCACTCCTGCGCCGACCAGTCCCCACTCTCCCACACTTTTTCCACGCACCATCCATCAAACACTATCACCCTGCTTCACCTACTGTACCGCATACATTATAATTATATTAGACACGAGATTAGCATACTATGACTATACTTGAACGTACTGCGATTTTGTGGTTTTGATACTTTAATTAAATATTAAATTTATAATAACCAAATCAAATCAAAATCATTCTTATTTCGTAAAAGTTTATAGGTCTATCTCCTCAGATCCGGGCCGTGCCCGGGGCGTGTCCGGGCCGTGACCCGTCAGGAGGGAAAAAAAATACGTCGTCATGACCTTTAATATCAATCAGGTGATAAGACACATTGACAAAAAAGTATTATTATTTTCATACTTTGACCCAGGTTTCTTCATTCATGTTTCTTGGAAAAAGTTGATACGTTTAAGCAGATAACTTCTCTTTTTCACATTATAGATTGAAAAAACGGTATAAAATTTTAAATGAACTCATTTATGAACAATACCAAGTATCAAAACCTCACAGTCGAACTACAGTCAAGAGTCAAAATCAATAATTGGTGTGCAGCCTCCGGCTATTCACGGACAGACAAACAGACCACATTATAATAATTATATATTCATATTTATTTATTATTTTATATAGATGATAATATATTTTTAGGGTTCCGTACCCAAAGTATGAAAACGGGACCCTATTAAGGCGGGTCTGCTTCTCAATGTTTTGAACAGTTTTTGGTAAACATTGAACGAAATCAATGAAATTTTCCTTTGATTTGTCAGAAAAATCATTCAATTTCAACAAAATGTTCATTCAATGTTTGTCCAAAACATGAGCTGCGGACCCACCTTTACCGAGACTTTGCTGTCCGTCTGTCTGTCCGTCTGTCACCAGGCTGTATCTCGCGAACCGTTATAGCTAAAGAGCTGAAATTTTTACAAATGATGTATTACCGTTGCCGCTATAACAACAAATACTAAAAATAGAAAAATAATAATAATTAAGGGTGCTCCCGTACAACAAACGTGATTTTTTTACCTGTTTTGCTCGATATCAATAGTGAATGGTACGGAACCCTTCCTGCGTGAGTCCGACTCGCACTTGGCCGGTTTTTTATACAGTAATAAGATTAAGATGTAAATGTATTGACAGTGATAATGGATCATGTTTGGATTTTTTATTTGTTCTATAAGTTAATTAATTTACATAAATATAATTTATTTAAGTTACTATTAGTAGGTAATAGGGCCCTAATGCATTAGCGGTTGAACCGTTTCCGCGATATGACATGGATAACTAGAGGCTGCCTGCGACTTCGTACGAATTTATCGTCAAATCTTGGAAAAAGTCATGATATCGTAAAATAATATAGCCTATGTGTTATTCTGGTGTATAAGCTACCAATATTGCCAAGTTTCATCAAAATCTGTTCAGTAGTTTTTGTGTGAAAGGGTAACAAACATCCATCCATCCATCGGCACAAACATTGACATTTATAATATCAATAGGTTAAGTTAATTATTTTACATAAGTAAATATAATTTCTTTAAGTTACTATTAGTAGGTAATAGGGCCCTAACGCATGAGCGTTTGAACCGTTTCTGCGATTTGACATAGGTACCTAAATACTAGCTATTGCTCGCGGCTTTTCGCGTCAAATTAGGGAATAGATGTCAATGTTTGTGCCTATGGATAGATGTAAGGATGTTTGTTAATCTTTCACGCAAACTACTGAACAGATTTGAATGAAACTTTGCAATATTGTAGCTCGCACGTCAGAATAACACTTAGGCTGTAATATTTTCAGATATTTTGTGTTTTTTGCAAGATAAAATGTGTTTTTTACAGGGTGACTTCAGTCGACAAAATTTAAGGCGATGTTATGATATCGATTTATAATAATTCTGCATAATATAAAAAATATTTTTAAAAAATGTCATAAAAGTGATATTAAATGTCAACCAAAAGTTAAAAAGTCACCAAACCAAACCAAGTCACTCAACATTTTTATTTTTTTCTTTTACAAACGTTTTTTATTTCTTATTAATTCCGCATAATTTTATTTTTTTCTTAATTACCGAAGTAAAAATAACCTTAAATTTTGTCGATCGAATTCAAATTTACCCTATATACATGCGGCACTCAATGTAAAGTAGTTTTTATATCTAATTTGATGTCCCAATAATTTCAAAAAGTCACTTACTGCATTACAACAAAAAGCTCCTATCTCGCAACTGACAACATATTACTAGACACTTTACCAATACTGACGCTAATACAAACGGGGTCTCAAGTAAGCTATTGTCGGTTGAAGATATCTTTTAGTAAAAAAAATTGGGCCATCCGTCTTCGTATTTGACAGTTAGAGGGATCGTAGACAAGGACAGAGAATGATCACCGCAGATAAAATTATCAATGTTATTACTATAAAAAAACATAGTTGTTATGTGTATGAGTAACCCTTTTTTTTTACCGACTACGGTGAAGCCGGAAGGGTTATGTTTTTAAAAGTGGGGTAGACGTGGTACCTATTATTATTATTTAAATGGCAGGAGTGTTTGGAGAGGCATGGGAGAGGCTTTTGCCCAGCAGTGGGACGAAATAGGCTAAAAAAAATGGCAATTGTAGTGTAGATTCTGCCAATGTCATGTGAAGTAAAGCTTAGGTAATTATAATAAAGTGCTATTTTATTCTACTAATATTATTAATGTCAATGTTTGTGCCGACGGATGGATGGATGTTTGTTACTCTTTCACGCAAAAACTACTGAATACCTAGATTTTGATGAAACTTCGCGATATTGTAGCTTATACATGAGAATAACACAGAGGCTATATTATTTTAAGATATGATATTTTTCTTCTAAGATATGGCGATAAACGCGTACGAAGTCGCTTCACACGCGTTGTCATGACGACATATTGTTTTCCCTCTGACAGGCCACGGCCCGGACACGTCCCGGGCACGGTCCGGATGTGTTTGGTATCGAATGAAAGTAGATGATTCGTACATTACAAAATTATTTGGGCCTTTTTAACCGACTTCAAAAAAAGGAGGAGGATTCTCATTTCGACTCTCAATTCGTTTTTTAATTTAAGTTTTCTTTGGCAATTGCTTATTAAACGACAATTAAAAAATACTATAATAAAAAAAAAATATTTTTTAAAAATATTATTACAATGGCAGAAGTGTTTGGAGAAGCATGGGAGAGGCTTTTGCCCAGCAGTGGGACAACATAGGCTAAAAAAAAATCCAATTAAACGAAACTACCAAAACGATATCTATCTCTATCTAACATATAATATCCTATATACATCTATCTCATGTTAGTTGAGTCCCGTAAGCAGATATACATAAATTAGACAGGAATTGTGCTATCTAAGAGCGGTGCAAAGTGGAGACGCACATAACGTCGCCTCTGATACTGTAAAAGCTGTAATTCATACATAGAACTGGGTTTTACTGGATACGGCTGGTCTTTTTATACATACAGTGCCCTTTGAGTATAGAATATATAAGGTGGCGCCATACCGTCTGGATCTGCGTGCCTGGTCTGGCGCAAAACGGCTACCTTTTTATGGTATTTCTTATCGTTTGACAGGTCATCTACCAAGAAAACTATGAAACGGCACGCTGTCATAAACTCATTTGTATATGAAAAAAAAAATTGGAGCCACTCCTATAAATTCTATACGCAAAGAACAGTGCTACAAGGATCTATTGACACTTGAGTGATATTGTCAGGAGAGCGTGGGTGGTGAATAAATAACACAAAATAATGACAATTTACCGTCAATTTACTAGATAATATCGTTAGTTCCGATTTCCGCCACGTGGCAAAAGATCCTTGTAGCACTTTAGGCGCGGTTTTGATCTAAGAAAAAAACTCTTAAGAGTACTAGGAATAGAGTCTAATTTACCGTAATTTCGCCCGCGCTGCTTGGCGGCGCCACTCGCCACACTTTGGTTAACCCGGTGCCTTACATACATATCTGTCACGTATCTTTCCCATCAGGATAAGTACAAAACTTCGCTCCACTTGCTACGATTCAAACACACTTCTTTCGCTTCATTCGCATTAATCAGTCGCCTCATACATGCATGTCGGTTTAGGGTACTTACACTAAGGCTTAGAGTTTTTGGGTGGCAGCAAGTGGAGGGAAGTGGTCTCTTCTTACCTCGATGGGAGAGAGGCGTGATATATTATTATGTATGTAAGTCAGAGTACCGCGCTTGTACCAATATGTGCACCAGAGACACTCAGGCCCACTTGCGCAGCCAAATAAACCCGGAGTTAGCTGCTATCACAGAGTTAAATAAATAATTTGTATTGATTTAACTCTGTGTTAGCAGCTAACTCCGGGGTTATTGAGCTAACCCTCCGGTACGCAAGTCGGCCTCAGAGAGTTAAAAACAAGCAGCTTTCGGACTTCACATCTCGATCGACATAAAATTGCCTATAAAATAGTATGTTCCAATGTTCCGAAATTAAATAAAAAAAGAATTTGAGATTTTGAAATAAAAGAATAGTCCCAACTAAATCTTTTCCAATTTCGAATTAAAATAAAGCTTTTTTAATTTTTTACGTTCCAAATTCAAATTTTAAAAATCGAATTTAAATTTTTTCGCAGCCACATCTATCCTAACTAAATCCGTGTCCCTGCGTAAAAGCAAACCGGCCCGCGCTCGTTATCCACAATGATAGAACACTTTCTAAGCACAAATTACGCGATGCGCCATATTACACGACACAGCTTTACATGTTTACCATATTTTTACATTAATTTTTTATCATATCATAAACTAACATATCTACATACTCACACATATTTGTCATGCTTCTTTCCAGGAGTGGCCCCATTTTTTTTTCATATACAAATGAGTTTATGACAGCGTGCCAAGGTTGGCGCAAATTTTTCATAGTTTTCTTGGTAGATGAGCTGTCAAACGATAAGAAATTCCATACAAAAAGTAGCCATTTTTCGCCGGTATGGCACCTCCTCACTTCTTTCCCATCAGGGTAGGCAGAGACAACTTCCCAAACCTTGCTACAGTCCGACCGTGAATAGGACGTGTCCTAAAATCTATTTAAAAAAATAAGCAGCACTGCAGACCAATTCTCTGAACATCACTTCATCGGTTTATTTGTTTAATGGGGTAGGTAAGAAGAGAAGAATTATTTTTTAATTATTTTTTTTTATTTTATTTTTTGACTTACGGTCACTGCTTTCGGGTCTTAGTTTTTAGAATTTTTTTTTCATAATAACAAAAAAAGACATTGATTTTTAGTTTTTTACTCAAAAAGCGTTGCATCTTGTCTGTTTCACAGTTCATTAGCCACCCTAAGCTAGAGGTGTGCCCAAGTACCATTTGTACGTGAATTACCTTCGCCGGGAGTCGAACCCGACACCTCCGGGTAAATAACGGCGGTAGTCAAGATGACAATGTCAACACTTGACAGGTTAAAGAATTTGGAAGGGATGGAGGTGGCTGGAATGTCATTTTAGAAATGACGGACACGGACACGAGAGACACGTTAGAGATACACAATGTTTGTGACGATGGATGTTTGTTTATGTTATCTACACACCAAAGCCGCCGGCTTTTTTGACAGCTGCCATTCGTATGACTTAAAGCCGCTGGCCTAACCCGGCGGCATGCCAGCGGCTTTGGTGTGTAGATAGCATTACTCATTCACGCAAAAACGACTGAACAGATTTTTATGAAACTTGACTTATAGCTTATAGATAGGCTATATTATTTTAAGATAGTATGTTTTTTTTCAAGATTACGTAGATACATATATCACAACTTGATCATTTTAAAACTGATTCTTTTTTCATCCAATTTTTTTTTGCGTCCTCTCTATTAATATACTAACTCTACAACTCCACAAGAGTATAAAAATGTACAAATACTTGTATGACTGTACTTTCATATACGTACGTGTTCTTACTAATAATTTGGCAGCTGACTGTATTTGGTAGTAAAAACTACTCTATTACTATGTCATATAGTTTAAATTGGTTAAAAATTTCTATGGGCATGTACAGTTGGTTACAAAATTTAGGTAATATTATTGTTACCTTACCTACCAAAATTTTGTAACTAATTAAAATAAGTTATAGTTTAGAAATTAAATTCATTAAAATAAGTTATTACAATTGATATTTTTTGAGAACAAAGTCTTTAATTTTAGTAAAAAAAAATCTTAATTACCTAACGTAATCTTAACCTGACAATGCCAGAATCCACTATTTTATCTGCCATTTACAAAAAAAAAACTTAAAAAGTCTTCTAAGTTCTAACACACCGCACTAAGTGGTAACTACAGATTAAATTTAACTGACAGATAAACCTATGTCTATTTCATAAAACATGACGTTTTAGATAGAGACAGGTATATAATATCTGTCAGACAAATTTTATCTATAGATGGTGAAACAAGCCCCTTAGAGTATAAAAAATAACTGAAAAGTAATATACAATACAGGGTGTTAGGAAAAGTATCACTTTCCTTTTAACCAGGTGTAGTGTTAAAGATGTAGAACACATTCCACGAAAAAAAAAAATTATTTGAACCCATTTTAATTAAGAATTTCATTATTAATCGTTACACCCTGTATTTTTGTCCCCAACTGTAAATTAACGTGGGTGGTCCATACACCACGGGGTCATTTGTTGACATTTCTCTTTTTCGGTCCCTTATTTTTTTTTTTTTATCCGTCACGTGGAATCGCGTTAAAACATCCATTTCATCGGTCTGAGCATTTAAAAGCTCCACAGCTTTTTGTTAGAAGCTAATTTAGTTGGTACCTTAGTTAGTTTTAGTTGTAGGTACCCTAAACCGACGTGCATATATGAGACGACTGATAATTGTGTATGAAGCGAAAGAAGTGTATTTGGATAGGAGTAAGTGTAGAGAAGTGGTCTCTGCCTATCCCGATGGGAGAGAGGCGTAGCGTAATAGAGACTGCCCGCGATTCCGTACGCCTTTATTGTAATATCTTGGAAAACTTACAATAATCATTCAATAATATTAAAGCCTTCTTATGTGTAGGGAATTCTGATGTACAAGCTACAATATTGCCAAGTTTCATCAAAATCAGTTCAGTAGTTTTTGCGTGAAAGAGTAACAAATATCCTCACATCCATCGGCACAAACATTGGCATTTATAATATAAATCATGATTTTTTTTTTTCAAGACCTATTAGATTGTAACAGGCAGGTCTTGAAAAAAAAAAATCATAATATTATCATAAAATAATATAGCCTATGTACTATTCTGATATATTATCAAAATCAGTTCAGTAGTTTTTGCGTGATGA
Source organism: Anarsia innoxiella (assembly GCA_947563765.1). Taxonomy (NCBI): domain Eukaryota; kingdom Metazoa; phylum Arthropoda; class Insecta; order Lepidoptera; family Gelechiidae; genus Anarsia; species Anarsia innoxiella. Next base: position 2,530,328 of record OX387417.1, read on the forward strand.
AGTAACATACATCCATCCATCGGCACAAACATTGACACTTATAAATAGGTATTACACAAGTCGTAGGCACTTGTCAATGTACGAGATTTTTCTAACGCCATCATAATATGAAGTAGGGCTTCTTTCCCTTTTAAACGCCTGTCAAAACACGCGTAACGTAACACGAGCACCCTGTATTGATACAGGGTGTTACGAAAGAATGTCGTGGCTATTAAAGTATTGTATTTTTCTAAGAGGGTTATTAACTTACGTGGGTATGGAAGAGAGTAACTAATTTACGTAGATATAATATAATAGGTCTTATCTTATCTTATCTAGCCCTATAGTGTCCCACTGCTGGGCAAAGGCCTCCTTTTCTCCATGATTTTCTATCCTGAGCCGCCTATATGATAGGTAGATTTTAAAAATATGTAATGATTAGAACTAAGTAGGTACCGAATTATTTATCCATGCTAATATGAAAGTAACTTAAGCTACTTTCTTACCCCCTCCACTTACCTACAATGGAGGAGGTGGAACTTTATGTGAAGCTTTCCTTAAAATCTATAAAAATCTATTTTTAGAGTAAGTATGATGTTTTTAGGGTTCCGTACTTTGGGTAGGGTCCCCCCCTATTACTGAGACTTGGTTGTCCGTCTGTCTATTCATTGGACTCGCAATTAGCCGGTTTTTGGTATAAATTAATATAATCCATATTGATAATATGCATTAAAGATGTAGTTTATTAATAAATAGTTAGCAAACACCCTGTATATGCAATATATGACGGTACACCACGTATCCTGTGAACTGGCTCCGACGCAAAAGATAACAAAGTATGGAAACGGATTTTTATAATAATTTTGTCAATTTGAGCTTTCAAATTGAATATAATTTTTAATGGATGGCGATATTAAAGTCATTTTGGATTCATGATAATTATATTTTTTTATTTTTTATTATATTTTTTATTACCTACCTACTCATATTTTTTTATTCTTTTTCATGATAATTTATGATTATTATATTTATTTTTTATTTTTTTAGATAAGAAAATATATTTTTCAATTGTTTTAATTATACCTATAAGACAGAAAGTATATGAAACTTATTATTGCATTTCCACAACACTTATACAAAAAGTTACATTTGTTATTAAAATTGCTTTATGCAGTACAAATTGTGGACCGACAGGACCCACAGCAGGACCTACAGGAGGGTCCACAAATCACACTTAATTTTTGAGAGAGAAAGATGTATACAGGGTGTAACAGAAAGGGGGTATAATGCCGAAACACAACGATAGTCCTCATGAAACTAAACAACTTTCCCCAAGGAACATGGGTCGTAACTCGAAAAAAAATTTCGCCTCCCCATACAAAATGTCCGATCAGCTGATCGAGTAAGTATGGGCGATCCAAAATTTCTTTTTGAGTTACGACCCATGTTCCTTGGGGAAACTTGTTCAGTTTCATTGGGACTGTCGCTGTGTTTCGTCTTTATACCCCCTTTTTGTTACACCCTGTATAACTTACAAAAATACCATTTGACAGAATCCACAATGGTAATTGCAGTTTATATAGATCTAGAACATTCCATTAAAAAGCCGTTTCCACACTAGTAATCCCAAACCATCGCGTGTCTAAGATCTTATGGCTTCTTGCACTGAGAACAAATATCGCAACCTAACATTGCTGCGGTTTTTTTAATAAAAATATATATCAAAGTATATAAATAGGATGTTTTTATAAAGAACTACTGGCTGCCTGCGATTTTGTTCGTGTATTGACCTAAAAAAATACAGTCAAAAAGTAGAACTTTTGATTAAAAATCTAAAGTCAAAGCATGAAGTTTTTTTTTTGTTAGCCAATAAGATCCCACTGCTGGGCAAAGGCCTCCCCCGCGACTTTCCATTTAACACGGTCTCTGGTAGCAGTAGGTAAAGTAGAAGTTAAATAATAAAAAAAAAACTTTAACTTTCTAATCTGTGCTTTACCAAAATTAAAATAAAAACTTAAAACTAAAAGAAACGGATTTAAAAAAAATCTTAAACCTAAAATAAATGTTAAGCTAAAGTTAAACTTAAATCTTTGACATAGACTTGCCGCTTAAGGGCCTAAATAATTTTGAAGCGTCACTTATTCATGTATCTCCTTCCCACAAAACACCCTGTACATAAAAATACATGGTGTATATAAAAAAACACCCTGTATATAAAATACATGGTGTTAAATATACAGTCTGTATAAATACCATCAACAAAATACTTACCCAAACCTACACGAGGTTTTATCAGCTCTAGATCTGAAGGCATCCCAAAACTTTGGTCCCACTTGTGGAGGTAAGAAACATTTTTTTGGAGAAAGCATTAATGAATGAATATGAAAAAAAAAACAAAATTTTAGGTTTTAAGGGTTTAAAGGTTATTATTGTCACATTTTGGTGTTATTTTTTGATCTAAAAAACTATACTCAATACTCAATCATTTATTGCACTCCACAGGTTTTAACAGATCTTATAAACAACATAATGTAGGTACCAAATGTGGACCCTGATTAGGGCACGGCAAATTGTGTAGCAAAGCTACAAACTTAAAACTAGAATGAGATCAGTTTTTTACAACAATATTGTTATAACTTAAACATTGATATTTTAAAACTTATAAACTAAATTAAGTTACTAGGTATTATTGTTTTAAAAAATAGTTTTATTTATATTTTTGTGTGAATTTTATTTATGTTTTATTACTTATTTAGTTTTATTTAGATAGGTTTATTTATTTATTATACTTATGTATTTAGATACCTATAATTTATCTTCCAAATATTCTTTAATTGTGTAATAGCTTTTGGCAATTAATAAACTTCTAAGTCGAATATTAAATTTAGTCTGTTTGGTTTCGTCTCTAATATATTTCGGTAATTTATTATAGATTTTGATGGACATTATTAGCGGGCTAGATGAATGAAGTTGTAAACGGGAAGCAGGCAAAATTAATTTGTTTATATGTAGACTTCTTAAGGAATAGTTAGACGGTACAGCAATTTGATTTTGATAGAATTCAGGATGTTTCCGGACGAATTTACAAATTTCAAAAATATAAATACACGGCATTGTTATTATTTAGGCATTGTTACCTATATTTCTTTAATTTTAAATGATTTTTCTTGAATTTTTTATAGGTGCTATATTTATCGTCATATCTTAGAAAATTGACATGATATCCCGAAATAATATAGCCTATGTAGTATTCTGATGATTAGATAAAATACTGTAAAGTTTCATCAAAATCTGTTCAGTAGTTTTTCCATGATAAAGTAACAAACATCGTCACATCCGTCGGCACAAACATTGACATTTATAATATTAGTAGGACAATCCTATATTATCCTATTACCCCCTCCACATCTTCTTACCCCCACCATCTGCAACCAGAATCAATAAATCCAGCAAACAAGATAATTATCAACTAAAGTTTAATTCGGTATCATTTATTTAATGAGAAAGTTTGCCGTGGTTTATGGGGAGCGGTTACTTACTTTCGGCTAAACTAATTTAAATTAAGAATTATGGACGGTTATGCACTTGCGGTTCGGAGACTATTCAAAAAATAAGAGATGTAGAGCCTTTTTTATTATTTCCAGATAAAATTTATCTGACAGATACTTTATACCTTTATAAGATAGTTTTATGAAATAGACGTGGGTTTATCTGTCAGTTTAATTTAATTTGTGAGTGATAAGTTTAATTTTATTTGTGAGTGAAACTGGCCATTAAAGAAATTTTTACACACCTATTAAGGGAAGTGATCTTAAAGGTGAGAATGAGAAACAAGAATTAATTGTTGTCTTCTTACCTACGACTTTAATACACAGACGTATGTCTTTCTATGGTTGTAAACACACAATATTGATACATTTTAGTATCAAATATGTACCTATACCAATACTTACCCCTACTAAAGTTGTTGATATGGCACGGTATTTAATAGGTATCCGAGCACTAGCATACGACAACGACTATCCTCTGAACATCGCTTCATCTGTGTAACAACATAAAAATATTTGAAAACATTATACCAACTTACATACATATCCGTCACGCCTCTCTCCCATCGAGGCAGAAACCACTTCCCTCCACTTGCTACGATCCAAACACACTTCCTTCGCTTCATCCACATTCATCAGTCGCCTCATACATGCTCGTCGGTTTAGGGTAGGTCCACTAAACATTGTTAATTCTGTAAAACAGCGCGGTTTCTTTAAAATGCGATAATTACCAATTAAACAAGTAAGATTTAATCACATGATGCTAAATAATCAATTCCATTTTTTAAATGATTTATCAAACTAAGATTAGCATCAACTTTAAAGAAGTGACACTTTAAAATGGCGGGAAATTTTTAAAAATGGCCGCCCAAGAATTTTTGCACAGAGTAGTTTCGTGAAAATTTTATTTTTCTCTTGATTTAAATAAGTATATAATTATCTTTTTTTTATTTTTCTTTTTACTTTTAATTTGTCTTATAATTAGATTGATGTACAGTAAAGTGAATATAAAGCTTAAATTCAGGAGTCTTTCAAAACTAAGAACGACCTGCAAAAGTTCATAGTCATATTTTCTTTCATTATTTTTGTAAAGGATAATAAGTACCTAATTATGTAGACATAGTTGATCACTTAATGATTGATGTGACAATAAAAATCAGGCAATAAATAAAATGACAATAAAAATCAATCAGATGACATCGTCAGATCGACAGGGCCGCTATGGGTTAGATTGGCACAGGACCGTAGTGAATGGCGCGAAAAAAAGGAGGCCTATACCTAGTAGTGGGGAGAAACGAGCTGATTTGATTGATTGATTGATACAATAAAAAAATAATATTTTTGTTACCCACCTAAATTATAAGCTACTGTAGGTTTCCAAACAATGTAAACTTGTCATAAAACCAAATCTAGTCTGATTTTTTAAAGTACTATCTTTTTTATTTCACTACTCTGTGCTTTCCAGAATTAATTGGCGCCAAATTCGTAAGTCTGTTGCGAAACAATGTCACAACTTTTTGCGTTAAACTGTTGGTACACAAAAAAAAGCAAAAACGTTCTGGGGACAAATTTCTTTCGCTTTTTTGAACCTTGCACTAACCTGTACCTTATTATTTTAAAAAAAAGTAATTCGCCACTTGACAACTTTAATTTGCAGTTCGAAAAGGTGTGTTTCGTAACGAAATGTTCTGATGAGCGAATTTTGGGCCGCAAAAAGAGGGACTTAAGTTTGTAAGTTTTTGTTCTCGGCTTAATTGTGCGGAATTGTTGCATGCGTGTACAGAGATACCGTCTTGCAAAGATAAATTTTGCAGCCGCAAATGACAAATTCCTTCAGAGTTTATTCAAGAAGACAGTTTGGCGACAGCATATTTAAGTTGGTTATGGCTTATTTTAGTTTATTTCTATTATTTTCTCAATAATTGGTGGTTGTCACGACGACATGTTTTTTTACGGGACCGCAGTTAATTTTTTTTTAACGTTTGTCACGTTTTATTATATCAACAGGTGAAACAAATGAAGGAAAAAGATTTTCAAAATAAAAAAAAGGTTTTGTTGCTTCTTTTTTATTAAAAAAAAAAGACAACTACTTACCATTATGGATTCTGCCAATGTAAATAAATATTTTAAAGGTACACAGACACTCAGACAAACATTTCTATACATCATCTCAGCAATATTTGTCTCTAGTGGGAATCGAACCCACAATCTGTGTAGCACAGGATCTAACCACGCCAACTAGTATTACAAATAGTAAGTAAAAGTTGTCAATTTTATCTGACAACTAGCGGCTACCCACAACTTCAAACGCATTTATCGTCATATTTAAAAAAAAAGGATATCTCAAAATAATATGGCCTATGTGTTATTCTAATATATAAGCTACAATATTGCCAAATTTCATCAAAATCTATTCAGTAGTTTTTGCGTGAAAGGTTAACAAACATCCATCCATCGGCACAAACATTGACATTTATAATATTATTAGGATATTGCCAAAAGATTTATATTACCCGACTTTTAAACATTACATACAATATTAGGTTTACTAATGTTTGACATAACTTAATTTGCAATAATTTCATTGGCTATAATTTCATTAGCCATAATTTTATTTGACATAATGATTTAGGTGCCATAACTAACGAAAGCAATAAAATTATTTGCAATAACTCTAATATTCATAACTAATAGAAAGACATAATCTTCATAATAAATAATTTTACATTACATACAATACAAATGAGATAATTTTAATTAAAGAAGCTATTTAAAGAAATAGATGCGAATTCTTAAGAGCTTTAGCCTCAAATTTGAGCTTATTGTAAAACTTCTAACCGCCTATTTATATTTCTTTTATTACATATTTGATTTGATTAGTCAATCTCTGTTTTATTTGACCTATTTATTACTCTAGCAGGTAAAGCAAGCAGCATGCAATGCATGCCAGCAAGCAAGCAAGCATGCAGCAGGTAAGCAAGCATGCAGCATGCAAGCAAACATGCAGCATGCAAGCAAGCATGCAGCATGCAAGCAAGCATGCAGCATGCAAGCAAGCATGCAGCATGCAAGCAAGCATGCAGCATGCAAGCAAGCAAGCATGCAGCATGCAAGCAAGCATGCAGCATGCAAGCAAGCGTGCAGCATGCATGCCAGCGTGCAACATGCAAGCAAACATGCAGCATGCAAGCAAGCATGCAGCATGCAAGCAAGCGTGCAGCATGCATGCCAGCGTGCAACATGCAAGCAAACATGCAGCATGCAAGCAAGCATGCAGCATTCAGGCAAGCATGCAGCATGCAAGCAAGCAGGGATGCAAAAATCATGTTCTAACCTAACCTAACCTATCCTATCGGGGTTGCCTGGTATTTTGTTTTTTCTCTGCGGGGGGCTTCGCCCCCCGAGCCCCCCCTCGGGGGCTCCGCCCCCGGACCCCCTCTGTCACGTCAGGTTTTTTTGTATTGTAAGTACATTCATCTCATCTAGTATAATAATACGCACACGATGGCATAATTATAATATGTCATCTGTAGATTATGTATTTAATAGTTATAGAAAATTATAATTATGGCCCTTGTTGTTTATGAAACATAATACTATGGCTAATGTTAATTATGACTACTGAACCATTATGTCCATCGTTGTTAGTATAAATAATAATATAGCATATGAACTTTATGACTGTAGAACATTATGACATGTGAAATTATTGCAAATTAAATTATGAAAAACAAAATAATACCACAATATTACATATCATAAAAAAATACGACGCATTTAAAAAAACCCGAGCCGACCTGCCTCCATACAATTCATTCAAAAAAAGTACCGCTAACCGTATTATTTAACAATCAATTTTAACCATGGTTTAATGAAAGAGTTAACGGTGGTTAAAATTAAGATGAGATTAGATAGATATATTTGATGAGAAATCAAGCTATTATGTTTTGGAGTGCATTAGGTTGCCTATAAGATATTTTATTACATGCAAATACTTTAATCCTATGCTACTAATATTATAAATGTCGATGTTTGTGCCGATGGATGGATGTTTGGTACTCTTTTATACAAAAACCACTGAACAGATTTTAACGAAACTTTGCAATATCGTAGCTTATACAACAGAATAACATATTTAGTCCCATAGTAAAAGTTGTTTGTTATCACGAGTACATGCATATCCTTTTCTATTATTCACTAATTTAAAGTCACTCTATGTACCTACTCGTGTACATAACTATTCTTAATACATTTCAGACCAAGTTCTGAGTACTGTTTATTTATAAATTTGGCGTAAATCCGCTAACCTAACCGCCCTGCTGTCTGTCGCGGTTTCCGGACACTATTTGCAGAGTAAGGGCTTACTCACACTACTATTTAGACAGTCTTCATCTCCTACTAATCCTAAGCTCCAAAACATACGGTGAAACGCAAATGCAACGCAACTGAAACTGCTAGTTACTTTTGTTACTTACATCGCAGTTTCTGCTATAGACTTCCTTAGAAAACCACACACGTTTCACCGTGTGTTCTGGGTCTAATAATATCATATGTCAATATTTGTGCCGATGATGGATGGATGGACGGATGTTAGTTATTCTTTCACGTAAATACCACTGAACAGATTTTAATTAAACTTTCAATATTGTAGCTTTTTACATTAGAATAACACATAGGCTATATTATTTTAAGATATTGTGTAAGTTTTCCGTAAAACGTAGTACCTACTAATGCTTAAAAATTATCATAAGCCGTAGGGAATACACGCGTCCCTTAAAGAAGAGGATGCAATTTTGGATTATCGTTTTTTTTTTGCATAATACTCGATATGCTGCACTGCCACTACTTACTCATTATGATCGCACCTTTATAACTAAACGTTTATGAATACAGAAAGATCGTTCATCATAGGGCGGATGTCTGTCTGTCTGTCTGTCACTGAAACGTGTTTACACCAACTTACTTTACAATTAACTCGGATTTGTTCGTTTGTAGTTGGTTGGGTGGAGTCGAAACTGAAAACGATATCGCAGCAGACCTAAGCGAAGATGGCGAGAAAAGCTCAACTCATTCAGCGAAGAATGACAATAAGCTGTCAATTTTCATCAAAATTATTGTGAGGTGCAATAAATATGGTGCGATAAAGTCCAATTTTAGACATTTTATTTTATAAAGTCAAAGTCAAAGTCAAAAATATATTTATTTCATAGGCACAAAAAATGCTCTTGAAACCGTTACATACTTATTATTATATACTTTTTTTTAAGCTAGTGCTAGATTCGCAAAGCGCAGTTTCCCCCAGACAAGAACCTAGCAAGAAACTCTGTGGGGTTGCTCTTTTCAAATAAAGTTTTACAATTCTTACAATTTACATATTTACATTACTTATAATATTTTTAATAACAATTATTGACTTATAACATTTGTAATGTCAAATGTTGTAAGTAATGAATGTTATACTTACTTACCTACTTAGGTAATAGCAGTATGTTATGTTTTTTAATGTTCGCTATCTTATGTCAAAATACCGATATGAAATAAATGAAATTTTTTGTCAAAGCACGTTTGCGAGTATTGCGAAACGCGTCTTTAAAAAATTCTCTTAAAAAATACATTCATTTTAACATTCTAACTTCTTTCAAAAGATTTGAACTTAGAATCACAAAATTTGCACATAATAATCCTTTTTCTGAGAATTCATCAAAATTAAAAAGGTTTAAAAAAAGATATTGGACACGATGGGGCCTTGTTAGAGGTGTTTCAGTGTTAAACCGTCGCCGCCATCTTCTTTTTTTTTCTTTTTTATAAACAATGCATTCTCGTATATCGTAGCCAGTGTTTAGAAAAATAAACTATTGGAAACTTTTTAGTTTAATGTGATATTTTATTAAAAAAGAAATCTGTTTTTCTGGCTTGTTGTTCTTTTTTTCTGATTTAGGTAGTAGGTATTTAAGAAGTATAATTTTGAATTTAATAAAATTTGACTAACTGAATGAATAGGTACTCTAATAAATAATGTACCAATTTGATGTATTAAATAGTTACGTAGCATTCTTTAATAGTAACCTTTATCTAAAATAAAAAAATTGTAGCTCTACATTTCGAAAAACGAAACAATGCTAAAACCAGCATGAAACCTTACCTAAAAAACTAAACACGATTCCAACAAAATGGCGGGCGGCTGGCAACAAATCTCTCACGTACGTAAACGTCTCACGTAAATTGACATTTACTTTTTTCCATAATATTATTTCCCTATGTTTGTGGCGCGAACAAGTCTTTCAACATAAAAGCCTTTTGTAGAATTTCATTCGCATGGCGGCGACGGTTGGTGTTCTTTTTTTGAAATTTTAATTTTTTACTTTTTTTGCGAGTCGTGCGACGGCTATGCTCATAGAGTACTCATAGAATAGAGTGCGCAATGTATGCATGTTGACCAAATTGCAATTTGCGCAGCTAAAGTAAATAAATGCTTGGAACGTACAATTACTCAGTAAAATAAGGCACTATTTATTTAAGTACCTATATTCAAAATATTGCTATAAGACATACCTACATAAAGCCACTTCCCCATCGATGCAGGCAGAGCCCACTTCCCTCCACTTGCCACGATCCAAACACAACTCTTTCGCTTCATCCACATTCATCAGTCGCCTTGGACATGCACGTCTCGGTTTAGGGTAAGTAGAGGTACTCTTGACTTAGGGCCAAAACATAAATTCACGACACGACGCGTCGTGTCGCGTCGCGTCGTCGTGTCGTGTCGCGTCGTGTCGTGAATTTATGTTTTAGCCCTTAACCTTTCTAAACATCGGTATAGTTCACGGTATAGGTAATTAATTGGTTTGTTAACAAATGTAACAAACTACTTATTTAAAAAGAATATAATACCTAAAATTACTGTTCATACTTGTGTCTACAGTTCCCACTTTGCTATTAGCTCTCTATTACTCTATAGTCTATGGCTATGCCATTTCGTTTGGTTAGCAAGTTAGCTATAGATTCTATTTTGAGGTTTTTTAGTGCTGTAGTGTCATTTTGTTGCTTATTTTTGAAACAAAGAGATGGGATATAAGTTGGATTTAGGGATATTTTGAACCTGCGGTTGTAGAGCGGTCGCAGTTGGACGTTTGATATGAAACCGCGCCACAAGCGCTAGTGCAGTATGCTTTGAGAATAGAGTATATAAGGAGGTGCCATACCGTCTGGATCTACGTGCCTGGTCTGGCGCAAAATGGCTACCTTTTTGTATGGAATTTCTTATCATTTGACAGGTCATCTACCAAGAAAACTATAAGAAAACTTGGCGCAACCTTGGCACGCTGTTATAAACTCATTTGTATATGAAAAAAAAAATGGTGCCACTCTTTATATTCCTTCCTCATTGGCAGTATGGTATCTACACACTCATGTAACCTACAAACATTTTCGACGCCATTTTTGATAAAGGAAGACCGCAGCATTGGTGTTAAGACAGCATAAAAACCCTATAACTATTGTCAAAGTCTATAATCCAGAATCTTTTTGAATTCCATTCATTTGTAACGATGTAGTTAATTAATCTACGTTTCTTGAGTAAAGTGGTTCAGTTTCACGGATTCCTCATTTCCTCGTCACAAAAAAAATATGCATTTTACAACAAAAATTAATTCATTCAATGTAATTAATAAAACTAAAATTAAAGTAACGAAACTGTCAAAACAAGGCTCCGCTAATCTTCAGCTCTTTATCACAAAATAAAAAAGAAAAAAATAAGAGCATAGACAAAAAAATAAACAAATGAACGCGCGTTTCGAATGCCCACTCATTAATAGTGTAGTTAAAAATGTGACCAGTAGACATCCAATAAATTACCATTATGGTAGAAAAAAAAAGGAAATAAGTAGTGCCTCCGAATTACTTTGTAGCAACAGAACTTGGACCGATGTTTTTATTTATTGACGTTTGGTTGTGTAGACTGACGTTTCAATTGTGAATGTATAAAAAATGCCGTTTTTGAAAAAAACCCGTGCCAATGTCAACAAAAAAATAACAGACAGGCAATTAGTAAGTGCCTACAATTTGTAGTTCAATCAACCTACTATTAAGTACTTAAATACTCAAACCTACTATTAGGTATTCTGTGGTTCAATGCGAAAGCAGCTTTACGTCTGTATGTTATGTTTAACTACTTATCTGGATTCGATAAAGTTCAGCATTGAAAAAAATAATCTCGTTAAGACTAGCCATACATCGGTCTTAAAAAATAACCTTTTTCCTGGTTTAAAACAACATAATTTCCACTTAAAACTTAAGCGATTATTTTCCACCCCGTATGTACACCCAATCGCTCGTCTGCACGCCCCCAGTCGCGTCCTTATCTCGTATCAGCTGGACCCGCGTCAATGCGTCCGTCTGACGGCAACGTAGTGAATGTTCATACAGGGTGGGTTGACAACTTTTAATATAACTAAAATTAGAGTAACATTGTTTTGTATTGTAAGGCCTTTGCCCAGCAGTGGGACATGATTGGATCTGTATCTGAATTTGCGTTTTAAGAAAATGTATGTTTGTAAAATTATAAAAAAAACTAACCTACATTTATTGCCTTTACCTTGAAGTTCTTTTTGCTGTTTCATCATTAAATTTAAGAGCTTCGCTCTTGTCAGTGGAGTCTACGCCACTCTGCTCTGTTTTCCGCCGTCCGCGTCCGTTTGAGCACCTGATACGACACAACTTCTATCCCCTCTTTCATTTGATCTATGTAGGTTCTTTGTGGTCTCACTCTCTTCCGTTTTTCTTCTACTTTTTGATGATTATAATTAAAAAAAATTGCAAGATGTCAAAAAATTGACATTTGCATTGAAAAAGTCTTGCCAAAGAGAATGCAATTGCCTGTCGTGACATTTCTTATTTATAAATAACAATTTTTTTTTTTCATTGAACTTTCTTTTCATATTCTTCATGAGATATTGGCAGAATCTAATTTTTTTTTGAAAAAATATTTTTTACATTTTATACAGAAAGAAAATTAAAAATATTATAATTACTTAAATCTAACTTATCCAAAATAGTAGTTAACATTAAAAAAAAAACTTTCTTGTCTTACAAATGCACAGACTCTACATCTGTACACCCATTAACCACTAGTCTGTCCTCTAACCAAACCGTCCCAATACAGCCCGTGACACTTGTCACACTTGTCAAACATGTCAGACTACTCGCGAGATTATTTCACAACCGTTCAGTGTTTATTTTCATTTCCGTGGCTTATGTCATGTTTTTATGTCCGTTTTTGATGTTTATATGTTTTGAATGAGATTTTAGTGCTATTCTAAGAGCGTGCGAATGTTGTATGACGGAATGATTTTTTGACGCATGATATTTTTTTTAGACCGATATATTTTTTTAAATACGATGAAAGACATCCAATATTAGTGTAAATAAAACTATTCCTTATGAAGTCTACATACTTATAAACAAATTAATTTTGCTTGCTTCCCTGCTTCTTTTTTTTTCGAATTTTGTATATATTAATTTCGTATTCTGCTAAACAAAGGTCTATCTTAATAGATCCGGGCCGTGCCCGGGACGTGTCCGGGACGTGTCCGGGCCGTGTCCGGGCCGTGTCCGGGCCGTGCTCGGGACGTGTCCTTGCCGTGGCCCGTCAGGAGGGAAAACAATACGTCGTCATGACAACGTCTCCGAGCCGTGTCCGTCCGTGCCGTGGCCCGTCAGGAGGGAAAACAATACGTCGTCATGACAGCCTGTCCGGTTCTGAGTAGATAGACCTTTAGACTGATTGCGACTCTCATAGACACACTGCCGACACACAACTGAGAATATTGTAAATTAGCAGACTTGGGCCCCTGAACCTCAAAAAACCATTAAAATTTTATCACGCATTATATCAAAGCTAAAACCCTAATTTGTGATTTAAATTTAATGATTCATAATTGGTCCCAAAGAGTGCCGCGACACATCGTTCTTAACAATGTCACTTAGGGACATCCTACTAATATTATAAATGTCAATGTTTGTGCCGATGGGTGGATGGATGGATGGATGGAAGGATGGATGGATGAATGAATGAATTAATGAATGAATGAATGAATGAATGAATGAATGGATGGATGGATGGATGGATGAATGGATGGATTTGCCGATGGATGGATGGATGGATGGATGGATGGATGGATGAATTTGCCGATGGATGGATGGATGGATGGATGAATTTGCCGATGGATGGAAGGAGGTGAGGATATCTAAGTTACTCTTTTCACGAAAAAACTACTCAACAGATATTAATGAATACATACATACATATACATCACGTCTCTCTCCCATTGGACTAGGCAGAAACCACTTTCTTCCACTTATTTTTATGAAACATTTCAGTATTATAGCTTACACATCAGTATAATACATAGGCTACATTATTTTAAGATATTATGTTCCAAGATATAACGATAAATGCGTGCAAAGTCGCGAGCAGCCTCTTGTCAAAAATAAAAATGGCGGGTTTAAAAAATAAAAATGTCAAACGGCCATACCTCGATGCCGCTTCAAAAACCGACAGCAGGAGCGACAAACAAGCATTTTAAAAGCTTCTAATTGATATAAACAATTTGTGAGTGGACAAAAATGGCATAACTTCGTTTGGGGATATACGAGCGGTTAATTTGTGAAGGGATGACTTATGAAATGCAAATAATCTTTATTGCACAAAGGGTACAAAATAAGTTAATAAAGTAACAAAATTCCAGGCAAAATTATGTATAAGTATCTTCTGATTTTTCAACATTTTAAGTATCTGTTCAATTTTTTATATACAAAACTGTAATTGGTTGTAAAATTTTTGAAGCTGGTATTTTTTCAAAAAGAGTACATACTCGTACTGTACCAAACCAACATACGTAGTATATCTGTCACGACTTTTTTCCACAGTAGTAGGCAGAGACCACTTCCCTCCACTTGCTACGATCCAAACACATTTATTTTGCTTCATCCATATTCATCAGGCGCTTCATCAATATTCACATTTTATGGAATCGGTAAAAAAAACTAAAATTAAATAATCCCGAATAACCGCCGCGTTTCTTCCCCAATCAAAACCCCGTATACACCCAAATTACAATGCTCGTCTCCGTGATAACATCTCGCATTAAGCTGGTATCGGCTTGTGACAACGAAATGACAACATGGCGGCATCTCACAGCCTTGTTTTAGATGTTTTTGTTAGATTTTATGTCGGTTTGACAGGTTTAGAGGTTAAGAGATGATCCGTGGTGTCTTTATGCAAGTGTAGAAATTTCTTTTTTTAATGGCTAGTTAGTACTTTATTCTGTGTAATGAGTTTATGACAGCGTGCCAAGGTTGGCGCAAATTTCTCATAGTTTTCTTGGTAGATGACCTGTCAAACGATAAGAAATTCCATACAAAAAGGTAGCCATTTTGCGCCAAACCAGGCACGCAGATCCAAACGGTATGGCACCTCCTTATATATTCTATACTCAAAGATAGTTAGTACTATATTCTGTCAATAATGTCAAGTGAACTGTTGTTATTTCGGGTTAAATTAACTTTATATTTTTCGTGATTTTCATACTACCGTTATTGACTTTATTTTAGTAAGGTTATAAAAAGCAGTTTTTTTCTTGGATAACATGCACAAAACTAGTTATTCTGATGTAGGTAGGTTCTATACAATACAATGCTATAGTTCATTAAAAATATATATTGATAAGCCACATTATGTACTGTAGTTTCATTAAAATCCACGCGTAAGAGTAACTAACATCCAAACATACGTCTATCCAATGAGGAAAGAATATAAGGAGTGGCCCCATTTTTTTTTCATATTATACAAATGAGTTTATGACAGTGTGCCAAGGTTGGCACAAGTTTTTCATAGTTTTCTTGGTAGATGACCTGTCAAACGATAAGAAATTCCATACAAAAAGGTAGCCGTTTTGCGACAGACCAGGCACGCAGATCCAGACGCTATGGCACCTCCTCTATCCATCGGCACTAGTGATGGGCGAATTGTCGATTCGACACAAACATTGACACAATAATACTCGTATAGGACAATAATTTTCTAAGCACTCTGGACCATTATCAACGCTTATTAAAGTCTCTTAATCTTTCTAAGCACGCAACGATTTGATGACAATGTGTATAAACTCTCTCTTCATCATAATAATCCATAATTGAACTAATTCAGTTACTAACTTAAACTTTAAATGAAATTAAATGTAACCGCATAAAACCATGGCGTCTTCAATAAAAAATATCTCAATAATTAGTTACCCTCTCCGAGCAGCGACGTGGGAATGGACAGTCGGAATAACTGTTATAACAGGGGAAGGTGTGGAGTCGAATTGATTTTGTTTTTGTCGAATATTTGGGTGGATTTTCAACGACTTTGGGCGGCTGAAGTATTTATATTTAACATCTTTTCGTCTCATTTTTCTTGTTCATAGTTTAATTTTTTTATGAAAAAAAAGAAGGAAGGTTGCCTGGAAAATATTGTTACCTAGCAATAAGGCCGCCTGTTGCTTCCTATATTCTTGTTTTTGTCTGTACCTTATATCTTTGTGTGCAATAAAGAATATTTATATTATATTGTAAGAAAAAAAAAACATTTTAAAATACATTATAAGCATACTACGTCGTCACATTCAGTCGGTCGTCTTTTACTTCTCAAAAGCACTAAATAATAAAATAAATACAAAAATCCAAAAGTATATATAAAAGTAGGTTTTACTAAATATTAGGTCTATTAGAACTTATTACTTGGTTATCTTAAAAAAAAAAGTAGTCAGAGACATACATTACATAAATATCTCTCCCATCGATGTAGGCAGACAGAGACTACTTCCTTCCACTTACTACGATCAAAACACATTTCTTTCTTTTTCGCCTCATCCACATTCATCAATCGCCTCATACAGGCAAGTACGAAGACGCAGAGAAAATATTTAGCACAAAATCCAACTCCACACCACTCGAAACCCCAAAATGCACCAAATACTAAGTGGGCGGGGCACGTCGCAATTAAATATATACCGCACAGTAACGCCCACTAAAACAATACATCTGATATCTTATGGAAACCACTTTTAACTATCATTTTAAACATTATTTTTTACCGCGAATGGATATTTTTTAAAGGATTTAGGTAAGTAAAGGCTGAAACACACCGGATGCGTATGCGCAACGTAGACGTAAGCACGTAGCCACGCACGCAGTTACGGTGTAACCCGATGTGACACCGGGCTACGCGTCACGTCGACGTGTACGTCTACGTTACGCAAGCGGTGACAGTTCCATATATTACAACTCAGAGGTACGCATACGTCTGCGCATAAGCAACGTGTGTTTTGGCTTTTAAGGTATATCCACAAACATCCGGGCCGTGCCCAGGACGTGTCCGGGCAGTGGCCCCGTCAGAAGAGAAAAAATACGTCGTCATGACAACGTGTGTGAAAAAATCCATAGATATTTTTTCCCTGACATGTCCCGGTAACGACCCGGATGTGTGTAGATAGACCAATATTTATAGGATAAGTCGGTTTCTTATTTGTTTCATGATCCCGAGGTCTATAACCTTATTCAAATCCACAGACAAACCACTGAACTGAATTTGATGATTTTTTAAATCTTTTCACGAAGAAAGTTTAGCCGGATATTTACACAAAATGTTTGAATATTCCCAAAATTATATTATCTGAAAGTACCTACATACTTACTTATTTAAGTAGGTACCTACATAAATACTTTTTTTAAACATTACAATATTTTCAGAATTCCGCATTTCTGAACGCACACGAAGTAAAACCACTAAACACTCAAATACTTAAACGATATCAAATTAGTGGTTTACATAATTCGAATTTTAAGTAGAAGGGTTCCGTAGATGATAAAAAAATCTTAAATAGTTTATTATTATCGATAGTTATTCGTAATAGCGTCCATTTAAAAAAATAAGTTTTTCAGTAATTTTAAACGAGTGAAAACAATTGTGCTCTCTCTCTCTCTCTCATAGGATGAGAGGCAAAAATGCATCTCATGATCTCACATAACGAACTACTTACTATAAACCATTTCCCAACGGACCCCTAAATGTTATAAACCTTAAACATAAACAACAAAAGAGTTATTTTCCAAAAAAAACGCAACTGCTTACGCGTAGTGCCAAACTTTGGTATTTGGGAAACAATTCGGTGATTTTCGGCAATTTTCGGCTGCATTCGGGTTTAATTTCGGTGGCGCCGTTTTGTGTGACGTGTTGGTATTTGATTAGTGTGGGTTCTGGATATTTAATTTTGCTCATTAGACGATTTAAATGGAGAGAAATTAATTATGTACCTACTTATGTACTAGTATAAAATAAAAATAAATATAGGGTGACTTTAAATTAGTGAACGATAGAAAAGGATATGAATGTACTCGTGATAACAAACAACTTTTACTATGGGACCAAGTTCGAATTCATTCAAAAAAAATTGAACTCGCAAATACTCGCAATATAAAATGCATCAGCTGATAGTATGGGGAATAGGGTGTCCCGAAAATCTTTTTTTTCGATTTTCGATACACAAGACCCCTCAAAAGTTGCGTAATTAGACATAGATTACGGTAAAAATAATTTAAAAAATATTTAAAAATATCCTCAGGGCTCTACTGGCATTTTTATTTTGTGAAAATTCGAAAAACCAACCTTATAGTCAATATCGCCTAATCTATGTTCTACTCATCAATCACGTTCTATTTTGTTATTTTATCGTTAAAAATACCTTCTGCTATAATTTAGAAGCTCTGATAAGTTAATAACAGCGAAGAATTGGTTTGGGTAAAACTTACAAAATTCCTATAAAATTCATGCCTTGACTTGATTTTCAAATATGTGCTACTTCTATGACAAGAGAGTTGGGCTCATTTCTATTGCGATTTTGTTCCTGTGAGCAGCGGCTCTGTACTTCTTTGTAATAAAATACGTGGTTTTAATAGGTATTTACATACAAAAATGAGTTCAAGACGAAGTGAAACTACATGTGTTTTTGGGGTTATATAAAGAACTTGACGATCGCCAATTACCTGTTATAAATTATATAAAGGACGTTATTACGTTGATATTATTTACTAAATATGATATATAACAACTAAGATCTATTGGTAAGTCAGTGATTGAGTGAAACACTTTTGCTCACCCAGAAAACTTATTCATTACATTACCATGTTATTCGACGACAGAGAGCATATTCGAGAGCTTGCTGTTCACAAAATATTAAAGGCCAGGAAAGCAGAAAAGAGCAATATTTGCGGGGTTTTTAAAGTACCAAAGCTTTACTTTAATGAGCAAGATCATATTGACTTGATATTTTGGCAGAATGTGTTACTTAAGTCTAAGTCCCGCCCCACTGATTTCGCGAAAAATGCCCGGCGATGAACTGAGACTGAAGGCTAAAGGACACAGCCTCGATATTGCTGATTTTCTCTGTCGTACAGAATCTGTGGAAAGTTGTGAAAAGCTAGTGAAGAAGGCTTCTGAGAGTGTCACAGATGCTACAGATCAGGATGGGAAGATTAAAGTCACGCGCGGAAATGCCCAGTTTTTGGATACAAAATACCAGTCTCGTAATTAAAGTTAAGAAGTAATTTATAAGTATTTAAACTGATTAAAGCTTTAAAATGAGTCATTTTGTATTGATAAACTGAATAAAAACCTTAAAATTATTGTGTTTGTATGATTTATGGATTTTGTTCAATACCTCTAAAAATTTAAATTTTCTAAAACTTCTCGGGCCGGTAGAGGCCTCAAAAAGATAGATATTTAATTTATTTGTTTTGTATTCGTAATCTATGCATTAATACGCAACTTTTGATACCTCTTGCGTAGCTGTAAGTCTAAAAAAAATTTTTCCCATACATTGACGGGACACCCTAATGGGGAAGGGACCAATTTTTTTTTTATAATTTCAACCTTGGTTCCATAGTAAAAGTTGTTCGTTATCACGAGTACATGCACATCCTTTTCTATTGTTCACTAATTTAAAGTCACCCTACATAAAAAAGAAAAAATAAAACCTACCGTAAAGCAAAATAGAATACCTATTTTTTTAGGAATGACTTTTTGATAAATATTTTGGTCGCCACTCGCCATTTAGGACTTCAAAAAAAAAATTTTTTTTGTTCTTAGTATTATTTTTGTCGCCATCTTATAACAACCACCATTTTGTAGTTAATTTTACGAGCACGAAAAATACCTAAAAATACCAAATTCGAAAATGATTCCATTTTTAAAATATTCAAAAAAATAACAGACGTATAATTTCAAATTCAAACTGATCCCAAACCAAAATACTTATGAAATTCGAATAACCCGAAATCGATAGAACAACATACAATTAAAACTATTAATATAAATTTGATTAAGAGCATATGAATTTAACCCTTCGAATGGATAAAAAAAGTTATTAAAAAAGAAAGGGAAACCAAACATTTGGCCTGTCAGAAAAGATTTTTTGTGAGCAGTGTAGTTCGAGAGCCGAATCCGAGCTATCACTTCTCTCTCTCTCTCTGCAGGAAGAAATTACTTTTAGAAATATGCTGTACTCTTTGTATAACTTCTCTTTTTTTCTGTATCTATGTACTATCATCTTACAATAAACTGTTAAATAAATAAATACATAATATTCATGCTTTATTATGCACCAAATCCCACTAATATTTTAAATGTCAAAGTTTGTGCCGATGTATGAATGGATGTGAGGATGCTTGTTACTGTTTCCCGCATGAACTACTGAACAAATTTTGATGATACGTAACAATATTCATCAGAATAACACATAACTATATTATTTTATAATAGGTATTGTGTAAGTTTTCCATCTATATTATTTTAATGCACACGAAGTCGCGGGCAGACTAAGAACCTATCAAGATAATAATCCACACTTAGACCCAAACAGAACACACGGGGAAACGCAACTGCAACTGCTAGTTACTTCTCAGTTGCATCTAAGTTTCTGCTTCAGACTCCTTTAGAAAACCACACACGATGCAACTAATCTGAAACGTTTCAAACTAGTTGCGTCGTGTGTGCTTTTCTAAAAGTGTCTATAGAAGAAACTTAGATGCAACTCAAAAGTAACTAGCAGTTGCAGTAGCGTTTCCTCGTGCGTTCTAGGCCTAACAGAATCAATTGTTATTCTGTTTATTAGTTCGTCTGTAGAGTTCGAAGATATGATTTTAAATACAGTTCCATTAAAAACAAGACTCGAGAAGTTAAGAGACTTGAATTTATGAATATTCAATTAGAATAAGTATAAAGTGATTTAAATGATACAATATTTGACCCTGAAAACTTTCAACCTGTTCCTATTTTGTGAACCTAAAGGCTGATTCTCAAAAAAGTGGCACCGCTGAATTAAATTTGCATTTTTTTTTTAAGTTTGAGATTTTAAGTTTCTGACTTCAGTTATCGCTAGATATATAGACCAGTATTCGATATCAAATGGAGGGAAGTAAATTATTCAAATAGTTTAGGAAATATAAGCATTTAAAAATACTAGGCGTCCAGGTTAATGACTGTGATGACAGGTGAACGAATATCAGGATCCAGGTTATTGATAAGAAGTGCAGGATACCGACAATCCAATACAAAATTAGTTGAAACTATCAGCGGGTTAACGACAATGTGCGCAGGTTCATAGTTTAGACAAATAAAATACAGTTCATTTAGAATAATCAATCACATTTATTTTAATTATCTTTGATATTAGCCTTTTCAAAGTTCCTCTTAGGCTATAACGAAAAATAAACAAAGCATAATTCTTAACTTTTTCCAAATAATTATTAACGAAATCAAAATTTTAGTAAAAAAAAATTTGATTTCAAATGCCTAACAATCCGTAAATATATCGCAAGTACTTTAGAAGAAGGGTAAACAACCCGATTGGTTAGTCTTTTGTTTAACACTAGCAGGCTAACGACTTACAGGTGACCGACAATTTAACGGTTTTTTTACAATTACAAGGAAAGTATTTGGTTTATGCCCGTAATATGTTTTGACAAGAAAATAAACACCAATTTACATAATGCAAACGAATTTGATCACATCAACTAGTACATAATTTTCGACTTTTGAATGGCAGAACAAAGACAACATACCTGTTACAAACTCCCGCTCGCCGAATATTTTTATTTTCCACGTCGCCTACAATAGCTATAAACACGTGAACTTATAACAGGAGCTGGCCGACATCTGGACGCGTCGATTCATGCAAGAGGGGGCACGGGGGGTAACATAGTGCTTACTCTATAGGAGTGTTCGTGCGGTGGCAGAACAACGACAAAAGCTACCTCGGACAAACTTAAACTGCATTTATCTACAAAAATTTGTATTAAGAGCAGTTGTAAAATACTAAAATTATAAATATGGAAAGTATAAGTAAGCTACGTAAAGCACTCAATATTTTTTTGGTTAATGTTTTCTATTTTATTTTTAACCTCAAAGTTCGGTATCTGGCGTTGGGACACGTCAAGTGAACGACAAAACGTAGTTACAAACTAAAGTTAATATAATATTATACATTTTATTTACTTTTGAATTACTAGGCCTCGATGTAGAAAGTGTCTTTAAATAATAATTGATAATTTAAATACGGTTAGGACGTACTGTAAAAAAAAAGTTCTAACATTAATTGATTGACAGGTTGCGGTGCCACTTTTTTGAGAATTAGCCTAAAGGTCTGCTACACACATCTGAGCCGTGCCCGGGACGTGTCCGGGCCGTGGCCCGTCAGGAGAGAAAAAAATACGTCGTCATGACAACGTGTGTGAACGAATGCGTAGAAAATGTATGGAAAGATATTTTTCTCTGACACGTCCCGGACACGGCCCGGATTTGTAAGATAGGTCTTATTGGTCAATTTGAAATATAAAAATTCTATAATTAACGAGGCATGTGATGTAGATATCTTCTTCTTAATCAGTCCTTTTAACGTCCCAACTATAGAGGCACGAGCCTACTCTCATACGAGTGATTAGGCCGTAATCCACCACGTTATTTTCTAGTGTATGCAGATTTCCTCACCATGTATACCTACGTAATAATAAATAAAATAAAACTATTTTTATCACAAAACAAATTCCATAGGTAACATTTGTCTTTGGTTTGTTAATAACTTAATTTCAAGTAATCTAGCAAGAAACACTTAATAAAAGTGACTAACCTTATTGGTAACAAGTAAACTATTATTTCCCGGCTCCGAGCTCTCAGCCTATTTCACGCCAAACCCCCGCTCTGGCGGCGCTACCATCCTCTGTAATTTGCCTGTCAAACACTTTTTACTGCCCGTCACTCGCGCATGCGCAACACCGTTTTATTATCTGTACCACGCTGGCCGCGCAACCGTTAATTTCTTTTTTGAATCTCGAATTTGGAACATTAGAATCTTTTGTTTTTGAATTCTTTTGTTTCGCGCGTCAATGTTGTGTGTAGGTATTTGATGGGTATTATGATTTTTTAATTGTTCTTTTTAAATCGAAGCCTAAGGGAGCTTATAATGGCTTTGATTTGTCTTGATAGGCATCGATTTCTTTTGAAAATTTACTAATTAGTAACTAGGTAAAATTACAGATTCTTTTACAGATTACAGATTTTTATCAGTTTTTGTATTACAGTTTTTTTTTTACATTTAAGTAAGTACCTATAGCAAATGAATGATGATTTACAAATGAATATTGATTAATACTTAAAAAATATCGATTATGACCCAAAATTCATGGTCTCTAAGTAAAGCCACAACTTTGGCGCATAAAGTTCCATTATCTTTAACACCCAAAAAAAACAACATTTTTTTATGAAAAAAATCACCCTGTATTACCTATCCTATTTCAAAAACACATTCTCAGATATACAGTGTGTTTCTCCTTTCTCCCATATCTTGTAAATAAAACCCAGAACACAAGGACGACAAAAGAAAATTGTACAAAAAGTCAAGCTGTCATGTTTACACGTAACTTATGGACGTAGTTATGTCGAGACAGATTGATTTTTTAAATGTACAGTCGGATAGGAAAAAATGTTAAAATATAATTAAAAATATGTATTAAGTCATTAACAGTCCTACTATAAATGTCAATGTTTGTGCCTAGATCAATAGAAAACTAGGAAAATATTCATGATCCTCAAAATAACAAAGCATTTGTGTTATTCTGAAATATAAACTACAATTTTAGTAAAGTTTCATCAAAATCCTTACGGTAGTTTCTGCGTGAAAGAGTAACAAACATCCTCACATCAATCAGCCCAAATATTGACATTTATAACATAAGTAGGAATTAATAATAATATTTTAGTATCTAGACTAGAATTCGCCTCATTATTTATACCAAACAACTGAAAAATATACCAAACATCTCCAATTGTTATAAATTTATTTAGCTGACTGTACACCCCATGTGCGAGCTAACATCTGCCACGGTAGAGCCACTGTACGCCACTCGTTGTCACTGTTCACACCGCAATCTCAGTGGTGACTGGTGAGCCAGAAAAAAAATGCGTTAAAAACCTTGTCTTTGGTACTTGACATGTGAAAAAAAAATTCTCTATAATGGGTGCTAAGTGTTTTTTTTTCTATCTTTTAAAAACAGGTCTTTTTAAAACAAATTATGATGTGTACATTTTTTTCTTAACTATTACAATTTATTAAAAAAAAAACAATAAAGTACCTAACGAAGTTTAAGTTTTGTCTCAAGTTTTACTTCGTATTAATTTTTTTTTGTTTGTCTAAAGACTAGGAATAATTTATTGTTTACTTAGTAATTTAACTAGGTCCATTTAAGTAATTGTAAAATATTATTAACTAAATGTATTATATAACAGGTTATTGTAAGATGATAGTACATAGAGACAGAAAAAAAGAGAAGTTATACAAAAGGTACAAAAGGTAGTAATATTATTGTATTATTTACTTAGTAATATTTTGAAGAAAAAAATATTTTAAAATCCATTAAATTATGTATTTTATATCTCTTTAATATACTAAATTGAAATCCAAATAAAAATCTAAAAATATCACAAATATGTACAAAATTCCTATGTCAGGAAAGACTTACACATCAGTCAATTAGTTGTCCGTCTGTCTGTCTATTAGGTGATACAGCAATCTGATAAACTGTTTATGGTGAAACTTTGCAATCGGCAGTGTTAGTTTCGCAGCTATTTCTGGGTTTTTCTTGCTTTTTTATTCTGTGTTTGTAGATGTTCTATGCGGGAGACGCTCTCGTCCTGAAATAAAAAAAAATATATTTTTTAAGCTTACAATGTATGTTGTTGTATTTTGTATGCTAAAAAAAAAAAAAAGCTTACAATGTAAATATACATATTTTCATATTTCAAAAGTTCAATTAAAGTTATTATTCAAATACCTACTATTTTTGCTACTTTAGTTATTTTATTAGTTTATTTTCTGTTGATTTAGTTTTCCCAATTTTCACAATATTTTTATCAACAAAAAAAGTATTTAATTCATATCAAACGTTATTAATTACTAAAAACCGATTCTTCACTGTATTTATCAACAAAAAAAGGAATATCTGAAAAAAAAACAACACTGTAGAAAACAGCGGTAAAACACAACAGCCTGTGTAACGCAGGTGCTGTATCGAATTCCTTTACACCAACTTGCGTTATTATAAAAAAACACAAGTAAACCCAGTGGCGTGTAGGTACATGTTTTAGGTTTAATAACAAAATGGCTGCCAAAGACCTGTCATTTTGAATTAGCGTTCGAATTTTGAAATACTTTTTCGCTGCGTAACGAAACGTTTTTGATGAATCGAATTTGATTTAGTGGAAAAATATGTGTGAAAGATTGTGGTTATGTTTTTCTTTTTATTTTATTATTTGTAATGTTATTATGAAAAGTAATTATAAAAATAATGTTTTTATAAATGTAAATTAACTTTATTTATAAAAAAAAAACAGCCAACAATATCATAGCCTAAAGAATAACACATCTTACATCAAAGTTTTTGCCGATGTATGGATGAATGTATGTGTGGATTTTTGTTACATGACGTAAAGACGCTGGCAACCTTTAGTAATTCATAAATACCTACATACATACATATCCGTCACGCCTCACTCCCATTGGAGTAGGCAAAGACCACTTCCTTCCACTTGCTACGACCCAAACACACTTCTTTCGCTTCAAAAATAAATACCTACCTTTAACAAATTACATTAACGCGTCAACAAATATCAAAACATTCAGAAAATCAATAAAAAAATAAAAATAATTACATAAAATTAAATAAATAGTAATTCGATATTACAAAATGACACTCAATATAATCCGACCAAAATAAAAATTCGCATATCAATTAATTATTTCTTCAATAAAAGTGTTATCTTGATATCTCCGGATTATAACTGAAGATTAAACGTATATTCTTATTGCTTGTACTTTTTACGTTTATTGGTTAAGTTTCTGATTAAAACAGATTTTAAATTCTGTTGTACAGTAAAGGCATAACTCAGAATTGTAGGGTGTGTATAATTTTCTGTTTTATAAGGACTTTTTTAAGAATTTATTTCAAATACTACAGAGCTTTTTTCTTTTTTTTTACGTAAATTCTTAAGAGTATTTTATTAAGTGTATTTTAGAAACATATTTTCTTATTTGCCGGTCGTCAGTCTACTCTTAAATAAAAACAACAAATAAATAAAAGATTAGCACCACTGAGTATAAGTAAGTATAATAGTAACTTAAAAAGATCTTTGTTATTTTAAAATCTTACATGTTTCAAAAACTTTCCTTTTTACTGATAATCACCTAAATTTTATACTTTTTTTTAATTAACATGATACTTAATTAAATCATGTTCTAACGTAATAAAAAGTCTAAAACTAAAATATCCAATTCCCTTCCTCCTTCATGGTCACCCTACCCCAAACATTGGTCAAGCAAGATGTCCGATAACACTGCGTATTAAAAATGCAACATATTTCATGCAAAATGTCGAAAAATATTCAAACCCTTCATTATGAAGATTTTATCCGGCTGTTTTATTTACTTCAACCGCTTTTTGGTCAATGTTTCGAGTTAAAAAGAAAAGTTCGCGAATTTGCGAGCGATATGGTTACCCTTCTGTGTGGTGGGTGGATTTAAGATAGACATTTGTCTTTTTTAAGCTTAAATTGGATTAAAAAATAAAAGAAGGCACCATGAGTAGCATTTGCTTACATTTATACAACCTACATACTTTACTACATTCTACTAATATTATAAATGTCAATGTTTGTGCCGATGGATGAATGAATGTTTGTTACTTTTTCACGCCGAAACTACTGAACAGATTTCAATGAAACTTGGCAGTATTGTAGCTTGCACATTGGAATAACACATAGTCTTTATTATTTTACGATATTTATTTATTTATTTATTTATTTATTTATTTATTTATTTATTGGAAAACCAACAGCTACATTAAATACATTAGAAAATTATAAATTAACAAACGAGCTAATTATAGGTTTTCACAAATATAATAAGAAGGTACCGTCAAAGCACTAATGCACTGATTGTTTGTATAGATATATAAATACGTACATAAACGTCACAATAGCCTTATTGTTATATTTCTTTACAACAGTCTTAAAGTAATACACTAAGGTTAGGTTATGATTTATTTCCATTATATATGACGATAAAGGCGTACGAAGTCTCGGGAAGGCTCTAGTCCTACATGTAAAGATTATTCTGTTTCTGCTCTTAGCTAATGTACGTTTTTACTAGCTTTTTATACGGATTACCTAAAAATGTACAACGGACGTGGATTTGATTCCCATTAGAGTTAAACATTGCTGTGATGTGTAGAGTCAGAGATGTTTCTCTTGATTCTTGAGTATTAGTAACACACATACATACATACATATCCGTCACGCCTCTCTCCCATTGGGGTAGGCAGAGACCACTTCCTTCCACTTGTTACAATCCAAACACACTTCTTTCTTCATCCACACTCATCAGTCGCCTTATACATAGTAACCAAAGAAAAAGAAAAAAAGAAAATAACCAATAAGAAAAACACATTATAAATGTTTATCTACACAGATTCGGGACGTGCCTGCGATGTGTCCAGGCCGTGGCCTGTTAGGAGGGAAAACAATTACGTCGTCATGACAACGTGTGTGAACGAATCCATAGAAAATGTATGGAATGATATTTTTTCCCTGACACGTCCCGGTCACGGCCCCGGATCTGTGTAGACAGACCTTTATCAGTCGCCTCATACATAGTAAACCAAAGAATTATAGTACCTATAATTAAAAAAAAAATAACTAATAAGAAAAACACTTAATTACAAGAAATGTAATACTTTTACTCAAAACAAACTTACATTATTAACCTAACCTAAAAACGCAAAGAAATATAATTATCGTATCCTGTTACAAATTTCGAATTCAGAAAAAAAAGAACGCGCTAACTTTTTTCTAAATTCATTCAACTGGCCAGTGACAATTTTTGATCTAAAGAGTTTTTATGCGAAATTGTTCCTTCGCTGTTTTGGACTGAAGTTTCTTTTCTTAAACTTTGCAAACACAATAACATCGGCCGTCTATTGTAAAACTTTAACATCAGAATTTAACGCCCGAGGGGCTCCTAACAAATTTCCTTTTGTTACTCTGGTTTTGGGTGAAAAAAAGAGCAGATGTGAACAAATATGCATTGTAATGTAAGAACGAAGTCGAGAGCCATCGAAATGTTATAATTGAGATTAAATGAAGTGTCTCTTCAAGGGTGACACTAGATTAAATTTTGGGTTCCGTAAGATTCAGCTCAAAACCCATTAGCCTATACTAAGTACCACACTTAACACAATAAATAATATTACATTTCAATTAAAAAAAAAAAATAAGTACACTAAATTGACGTGCATGTGATGAAGTAAAAGGAGTGTGGATTATCGCAAGTGGAGGGAAGTGGTCTCTGCCTACCTCGATGGGAGAGAGGTGTGACAGTTATGTATGTTTGTAAAAACTTAACTCCAAAAACCTGTGTACAGACATTTCGCATTTTATTATTAATTCGTTAGTTAATTTATATTTATATTACATACTTATCCATTGTTTATTTTAAAGACCTTTGAAGACATATTTAAAGTTTCAGATGTCTAATCCCACCCAGAGCTTAATACAAAAGTAAACGTGAAATTAGTGTATTTAGTTCTTCGGGGTTTTTCTTTAATAAAACGAAATAAATGACATATGTATATTATTAAATAGAAATGTACGGAACCTCTCCAACAATTAACCAAAACCCCCTTTACCATTTCAACAAGAATCTTGCCAAGGTGGTTTCCTGCCTTAAAGCGCATAGCGGTTGTCCTATTGTGACAGAATGACAATAAATTAAAGGAAATAATAATAAAAGTTATTATTGACATGCAGGTGTTAAAAGTTGCCTCTACGATGTTAATTTGATTATTATTGCGTGGAAAGGCGCGATTGATATGAAATATAGATGTTTGAGGTTACCCGAAACCTTTGAGTATAGAATATATAAGGAGGTGATATATCGTCTGGATCTGCGTGCCTAGTCTGGCGCAAAATGGCTACCGTTTTGTATGGAATTTCTTTTCGTTTGACAGGTCATCTACCATGAAAACTATGAAAAACTTGCGCCAATCTTGGCACGCTGTCATAAACTCATTTATATATGAAAAAAAAATGGGGCCACTCCTTATATTCCTTCCTCATTGCCCAAGACTTCGTAAGAATTTATCGTCATATCTTGGAAAATGTGCACAATATCTTAAAATAATATAGCCTATGTGTTATTCTCATGTGCAAGCTATAATATTGTAAAGTTTCATTAAAATCTGTTAAGTATTTTTCGTGTGATAGAGTAACAAGCTTCTTACGCATTTCAGCGTCATCTCTTTGAAAGGTCATTCTGATTTGCAAACCACAATATTCTAAAGTTACTTTGAAATCTCAGTAGTTTTTCCGTGAAAGAGTAACTAATAAATATCCTCACGTCTTTCCATCCATCGGTACAATCTAATCTAATCTAACCTAGCCACTCGTGTCCCACTGCTGGGCAAAGGCCTCTCGCCTCTCCTCATCCGCCATGACTTTCTGTCTTGAGATTCCTCCGCCCAGGTACTCAAGAAGGTGTCCAGCTCGTCCCGCCATCTTTTCCGTGGTCTGCCGCGACGCCGTTTAGCAGTTGGCAGCCATTGGGTAGCTGTTTTAGCCCATAATCACTGACATTTATAATATAAGTAGGAATAGTAGGATAGTAAAAGATAAAATAGGATAGGAAAGGATGAAAATGAACTGAAATTAGCTTAAAATGCACTTTCCACCGCTTATCGTTCAATTTTCAGTAGCGTTCTGTTTTCTTTGAATCTACGGGATGCAACGTAGCTACGTAGAAACTTGGAACGTAAATTGATTTCACGTGAACGTAACCTTTATCAAAGGAAGGCTCGATAATGTCGTTAGTTGGTTAAATGACTGGAAATTTTAGATACCTACTACTTCTATACTGTCATGAAAAACTACTGAACAGATTTTATGAAACTTTACTGGCAGAGGATAGGCCTAAATGGAAAATACTTCTCCGACGAGAGTCTAAGTGCCCGTCTTATCATCTTCAGATAAAATTTAACTGACAGATAAACATATGTCCATTTCATAAAACATGACGTTTAAGACGGAGACAGGTATAAAATATCTGTCAGATAAATTTTATCTCTAGATGGTGAAACAGGCTTTTACTCTTAAATGAAGTGAATTAATTAATTAATAGTGTATATTATACATTAGAATAACACTTATGAAGCTACCTATATTTATATTCTTTTAATTAATTAATTTATTTTACTGTTACAGCCAATAAGCATCATTACGGGAGACTATCCCAAATCGATTGCAAGCTTACACAAAAAATACTAAAAAGTAATTATGTACTTACACAATAAAAACACAAAAAAATTATTAATTTGCCAAGTTATTTCGATAAACGCATACAAAATCGCGAGCAGCCCCAATATAATAATAATAATCAATAAAACTCAATGCCATCCTACTTATTGACCACGAAAATATCTGTCAACAACTAACACATTTAATGAAGCATTAATTTTATCAAGCAATTAAGCAACAACAAAACTATCGAACTCATCCCACATACATCTAATTAGGAAATATGAATAGGCATGATGACTAATAAAAAGTCCATCACATAGATTATATTAAAATATTCGACACGTATTTTTTCTTTTTTCTCTTAAACTAAAAATAACAAAGATACACTGGGTTAAAGTTGCTCGTGACGTCACGCCTCAGTACGATTTTAACCGAGGAGTGACGTCAATACCCCCCACTCCGTAACTTCAATGATCTGTATCTTTGTATTTATTTTGTATTTGATCAGGTAAAAAATGTGTTTCAAATATTTTTTAATAGGTAAGGACGGTCTAATTATTTTTTTTGTATTTTTTAATGTAGTCATCATCCATTCATCCCCATTCAGCAATAACAAAACTATAGAACTCATTCCACATACACCTAATTAGGAAATCTTAATTAGGCACCTACATACAAAAGAATGTGAACTCTAACAAAAGTGACGAAGTGAAGGGAATACCAAATTTATCACATAAACAATAAAGATAAAATTCGGCCACACACAAATGCGATAAATTAACTGAGACGCGTCAAATATTACTATCGCTATCTTGTAAAGTTACGACTTTTTAATAACTTATAGTGATGTTGGGAGGGAGTTAGTTAGATGAGTCAAGTCGTGAGTAGATCGCGAAAGTGAGTCAAGTCATTATTACTTTTTTGGTGTTTTGTTTTTAATTGATGCGAATACTTAGATGAGCGATGATGAAAAATTGAGAAGAAACGAAATGAAATAAAATTTAATTTCCATACATACTACCGATCACCTAACTGATTTTTAAATATAAAGATGAGTTCTATGTCATTTTTTGCGCCATGTACCTATCTTAGGTAAAGATAATCAGATAACGTCTTTTTATAGTCTTGAGTAAATAAAAAAACCTGTAAAAATTTAGGTTTTTATGCATTTGTTCTAGTTAACGACTAAGTACCTAATCTTATTTATTTATTATCTCTTAAATTTTTCTTTTAAGTTAGACTCAAACTTAAACTAAAACCATTAAAAAAAACACTTAAATCTGACTTATCCGGTGACTTAACTCATCACGATCTAACACTTCAGTTTCGTCGAAGTCATCTAAGTAACTAAATTATTCAATCACTCCACAACTAACTGATTAAATGACTTAACTCACTACATATCACATCACTAAATCAAAGCTTTATCTTTAAGTAAAGTGTGGGTCGGACTCAAAGTGAGAATTGTACTTTTAAAGTGTTAATAATTGATACTCGACATTCTTTGTTTTATTTTCATGTTTATTAGTTAAAGTTGTTTTGGAATTTTAATGAGTTATCGTTCGGCAAAATTTGCCTAGATGGCGCTAGTTGTTTAAATAGGTAAGTTATGTAGATATTTCATCTTTTTATTTAAGAGTTAGACCCAGAACACACGATGAAACGCAATTGCAAGTTACTTTTGAGTTGCATCGAAGTTTCTGCTATAGACTCCTTTAGAAAACCAAACACGACGCAACTGAAACGAAACGTTTCAAACTAGTTGCGTTTCACTGTGTGTTCTGGGTCTTAGACTCATGTCGGTGGAGCATCCGCCATTTAGACCTATCTTCTGGCAGACGTTTGACTTATTTATACGACATATCAGAGGCCCAAGTCTGTTAATTTAAAATAGCCTCAGTTGTGTGTCGACAGAGTGTCAATGTCATTTTTTGACACATTTGGTATTCTGCTAGCTTAGCATGGCACTCCGTGACAAGACGTTGTCGTGCGTTTGTCACGCTTACGTCTCTGTCTATAGTATTAAATGTGATAAGGACAGCATGCGTGAGATAATTGTCGCAGCGCGCCATGCTAAGCCCCATAAACAATGGCTTACATTGATTGCGACCAAATGTGTAAAAAATGTCATTGACACTCTGCCGACACACACCTGTAGGCTTAGCATGGCAGCCCGTGACAACGCTGTCTCTCGCGCGGGCGTGATTCGCAATCGATTTATCGACGGTCAGTAGCATGGCGCACTTCCTAATGCTTGTCCTTATGTCAAACTTATGTCAAACATGACTTTATGTGATTTGGAGACATTCGATATAAAAACA
This sequence comes from Anarsia innoxiella, assembly GCA_947563765.1. NCBI lineage: Eukaryota > Metazoa > Arthropoda > Insecta > Lepidoptera > Gelechiidae > Anarsia > Anarsia innoxiella. Next base: position 2,563,108 of record OX387417.1, read on the forward strand.
GTAGCATGCACCCCACTTTTTATCATATTGAATCGAATTTTGACAGATGACTGAGCAATTCTTCTCTTCGACTATTTTGAAGCGCGACAATGGGTGCCGTACTTGTTTGTTTAGTGTTTGTTTCGTGATTTAGTGGTTTTCGGAAATATAATGTCAGTGCCGTATTATAATTACCGGCTCCCGATGGCTGCCGCCAAAATACTCAGCGTAAACGCCAGGTATCCGGGAAGGGTACACGACTCTTACATACTGTGCCATTAGAAGCGAGATGCAGAGGCTGCACCAAAATCATATAGGCAGCTACGTATTGTTAGGTAAGTGGATTTAGGACATAGAATAATAAATAACTTTGTTATTGTTAATATAATAAAAAGCAGTTTTCGTTTTTCATCATTTTAATTATAAAAAAAATATATATTCACAGGTTTTTCTTCTTTAATAAATTGTAAATTTTCTTCCTGTAACAAAAAGCTAACGTTAATTTTTTTTATACTAAAAGGTGACTCGGGATACCCACGGGAGCCATGGCTTATGACTCCCATAGTGGGAGCACAACCTGATTCCCCAGAGCAGCGGTACACCGACTGGCACTGCCAAGTGCGTAACGCGGTCGAGCGCACCAATGGCTAACTCAAAGGTAGCCTCCGCTGCCTGGGGAGTGACAGGGTGCTTCGCTATACCCCTTTATGAAAAATCATCAAAAATTATATACGCTAGCTGCATCATATACATATGATGAAACATTTTGGGTAAGTGTAAGAACTTTATAAGATTTTATTTCTATTCCTAAATCCAACAGAGGTTCCACTGCTGGGTAAGAGTGTATAAACTAAAGCATTATACCTATAATATTTACAGGGTTCCGATTATCGCCGATAAAAGCGATGAAGAGATCGATCAGCGAGGCCCTATGGTTGCATTGCCCAGAGATGTTATAAGGGCGGCCCAATTGAGAATGGCACAATTTGTCAACCACTGTAGAGTCTAGGTAACTTATAAATTTTTATAGACATATTTATAGACATAGTTATAGACAGTGCACCAATAATGAACACTTTACAATTCAAATGGTAAAAATAAACAAACTGTTAGCTATTAACCGGACGCCACCAACATTCTTGTTTTTTTTTTTGTTACAGGACAGTGGGACATCAGTATCTATATATAAATAACGGAGGGCCCTGTGCGATTAGGCTTCCGCCTCTCAGCTATACAGCTGATTTATTCTAAATACTAGTATTTATCTTAATAACTTACAGTGTAATACTATTTTTTCTTTTTATTAAAATGCTTGCTTCTTTTTGCTGTATCGATTTCTTTTTTAGTTCTATCATTTGCTGAAAGTAAAAGTTCAAATAAGTTATATAATATTTAAGTTTTTTTAAAATACTTGAGGCTGCCTGTGACTTCGTACGTATAATAAAGGACAAAGAATGTATGAAATATTGCTTACTTTCAATAAGTTATTTTGCTCCACTTGTGCCTGGAGGAAGCGGTCCTCAGGCATTTCCTTTTTCATTTTTTTCTTATTTGCTACCACCCGTGGCCGTGGCGGGTGCAGTGGAGCGGGTGGCGGCAGCGGCTCTACGGCAGGAGATCGTGGCAGCAGCAGTTCTACGGCAGGAGAGAGTGGCAGCAGCAACTCCATTGCAGGAGAGGGTGGCGGCAGCGGCTCTACGGCAGGAGAGGGTGGGTGCACTGGAGCAGCGGATGAAGTGCCCGGCGGAGCGAACTGAAAAAGATAATACCTAATAAACATTGAGACAAAAGAGAGGAGGATTTTGAAAGCAATAAGTGTAAGTATAGATACTTACTCCAATAGGAGATTCAGGCGGACCAATTCCTAAGGCCATGCCTTCTCCAATAGTGTCCAGAATAAGACGGGAATTACTGGAAAGCTCCGGTATAAAAGCAATATTGCCCGTCGTATTCTGGGCTTTGTTCAGGGCTCCGCCCTCCGCTCTCGCACGGCGTTTTTGGTCACGCCATGCCTACAAACAAATACATAAATTATTTAACCTGTAAATAGGTAGTTATTACGTACGTATTGTTAGCACATGTAAGTATATAATAAACAACTACATTTTAAACTTACAGTCTTCCACTGCTCCACTGTCCTGGAAGGCCCCAGCTCGTCCAGCGCCAATTTAAGCCGCATCCACTCCCGCTCTATACTTGCTGCACCCTGAGGAGTTTTAAACTCCCCTGCCGCGAACTCTTTATGCCGTGCCATATAGTGGCACAGGTGTGCCAGCTGCACCTTATTGCTTCGTATACTACAACATGGAAAAATAAAATCATAAAAAACCGGTTTAACATAATAAATGTTCATTAGTAGTTTTGTGATTTCAAACTGATTTTCATTTCCCGTCGCAACTCTCTCGTCAAACGATTAATTGACCGCGACGCCATATAAGAATACGAACACGAGTACTTACTGCTTCTTCTTGCTGCTATCCATTTTCACGAATATTTTCACAAAATATCACAGTAAGAACTTAAGTCAAAGAAGTAAATACAAACTAATGTCAAACAAATTCATATTTTTTTCACCTTGCGCGCGCAAATATTTTGACAATAGCCTGTCTTTGTTCCGTTCATATGAGTAAAAGAGAAAGTCGTAAATTCATTCGTTCTTTTTTATAATATATCTTCTTTGCTTATGGCCCTTTAAAACTGTAGACACATAGACTGGACCATAGATATTTCTATAGAACGAATGAGTTGAAGTGTTTCTATATTAAAATATTTTTTATCGTTTCTTCAAAGTCATGAATGATTCGTTGCGATTCACTGTCTCTCACGTCGCCCATGCTACTGATTGTGATTGATATAATCTATTGCTACGACGAGTGATTCATTTTCACGTCGCGGCCATGCTAAGCCTACTGTAGGCTTAGCATGGCAGCCCGTGACAACGCTGTCTCTCGCGCGGGCGTGATTCGCAATCGATTTATCGACGGTCAGTAGCATGGCGCACTTCTTAATGCTTGTCCTTATGTCAAACATGACTTTATGTGATTTGGAGACATTCGATATAAAAACAGTAGCATGCACCCCACTTTTTATCATATTGAATCGAATTTTGACAGATGATTGAGCAATTCTTCTCTTCGACTATTTTGAAGCGCGACAGTGGGTGCCGTACTTGTTTGTTTAGTGCTTGTTTCGTGATTTAGTGGTTTTCGGAAATATAATGTCAGTGCCGTATTATAATTACCGGCTCCCGATGGCTGCCGCCAAAATACTCAGCGTAAACGCGGTATCCGGGAAGGGTACACGACTCTTACATACTGTGCCATTAGAAGCGAGATGCAGAGGCTGCACCAAAATCATATAGGCAGCTACGTATTGTTAGGTAAGTGGATTTAGGACATAGAATAATAAATAACTTTGTTATTGTTAATATAATAAAAAGCAGTTTTCGTTTTTCATCATTTTAATTATAAAAAAAATATATATTCACAGGTTTTTCTTCTTTAATAAATTGTAAATTTTCTTCCTGTAACAAAAAGCTAACGTTAATTTTTTTTATACTAAAAGGTGACTCGGGATACCCACGGGAGCCATGGCTTATGACTCCCATAGTGGGAGCACAACCTGATTCCCCAGAGCAGCGGTACACCGACTGGCACTGCCAAGTGCGTAACGCGGTCGAGCGCACCAATGGCTAACTCAAAGGTAGCCTCCGCTGCCTGGGGAGTGACAGGGTGCTTCGCTATACCCCTTTATGAAAAATCATCAAAAATTATATACGCTAGCTGCATCATATACATATGATGAAACATTTTGGGTAAGTGTAAGAACTTTATAAGATTTTATTTCTATTCCTAAATCCAACAGAGGTTCCACTGCTGGGTAAGAGTGTATAAACTAAAGCATTATACCTATAATATTTACAGGGTTCCGATTATCGCCGATAAAAGCGATGAAGAGATCGATCAGCGAGGCCCTATGGTTGCATTGCCCAGAGATGTTATAAGGGCGGCCCAATTGAGAATGGCACAATTTGTCAACCACTGTAGAGTCTAGGTAACTTATAAATTTTATTAAATTCAAGTAAGGTTAAAGAACCAGTTATAGACAGTGCACCAATAATGAACACTTTACAATTCAAATGGTAAAAATAAACAAACTGTTAGCTATTAACCGGACGCCACCAACATTCTTGTTTTTTTTTTGTTACAGGACAGTGGGACATCAGTATCTATTTATAAATAACGGAAGGCCCTGTGCGATTAGGCTTCCTCCTCTCAGCTATACAGCTCATTTATTCTAAATACTAGTATCTATCTTAATAACTTACAGTGTAATACTATTTTTTCTTTTTATTAAAATGCTTGCTTCTTTTTGCTGTATCGATTTCTTTTTTAGTTCTATCATTTGCTGAAAGTAAAAGTTCAAATAAGTTATATAATATTTAAGTTTTTTTAAAATACTTGAGGCTGCCTGTGACTTCGTACGTATAATAAAGGACAAAGAATGTATGAAATATTGCTTACTTTCAATAAGTTATTTTGCTCCACTTGTGCCTGGAGGAAGCGGTCCTCAGGCATTTGCTTTTTCATTTTTTTCTTATTTGCTACCACCCGTGGCCGTGGCGGGTGCAGTGGAGCGGGTGGCGGCAGCGGCTCTACGGCAGGAGATCGTGGCAGCAGCAGTTCTACGGCAGGAGAGAGTGGCAGCAGCAACTCCATTGCAGGAGAGGGTGGCGGCAGCGGCTCTACGGCAGGAGAGGGTGGGTGCACTGGAGCAGCGGATGAAGTGCCCGGCGGAGCGAACTGAAAAAGATAATACCTAATAAACATTGAGACAAAAGAGAGGAGGATTTTGAAAGCAATAAGTGTAAGTAGATACTTACTCCAATAGGAGATTCAGGCGGACCAATTCCTAAGGCCATGCCTTATCCAATAGTGTCCAGAATAAGACGGGAATTACTGGAAAGCTCTGGTATAAAAGCAATATTCCCAGTCGTATTCTGGGCTTTGTTCAGGGCTCCGCCCTCCGCTCTCGCACGGCGTTTTTGGTCACGCCATGCCTACAAACAAATACATAAATTATTTAACCTGTAAATAGGTAGTTATTACGTACGTATTGTTAGCACATGTAAGTATATAATAAACAACTACATTTTAAACTTACAGTCTTCCACTGCTCCACTGTCCTGGAAGGCCCCAGCTCGTCCAGCGCCAATTTAAGCCGCATCCACTCCCGCTCTATACTTGCTGCACCCTGAGGAGTTTTAAACTCCCCTGCCGCGAACTCTTTATGCCGTGCCATATAGTGGCACAGGTGTGCCAGCTGCACCTTATTGCTTCGTATACTACAACATGGAAAAATAAAATAATAAAAAACCGGTTGTACACAATAAATGTTCATTAATAGTTTTGTGATTTCAAACTGATTTTCATTTCCCGTCGCAACTCTCTCGTCAAACAATTAATTAACCGCGACGCCATATAAGAATACGAACACGAGTACTTACTGCTTCTTCTTGCTGCTATCCATTTTCACGAATATTTTCACAAATCAAAATTCAAGATCCCAGTAAGAACTTAAAGACTTTAGTAAATACAAACTAATGTCAAACGGATTCATATTTTTTTCACCTTGCGCGCGCAAATATTTTGACAATAGCCTGTCTTTGTTCCGTTCATATGAGTAAAAGAGAAAGTCGTAAATTCATTCGTTCGACTGGACCATAGATATTTCTATAGAACGAATGAGTTGTAGTGTTTCTATATTAAAATATTTTTTATTGTCTCTTCAAAGTCATGAACGATTCGTTGCGATTCACTGTCTCTCACGTCGCCCATGCTACTGATTGTGATTGATATAATCTATTGCTACGACGAGTGATTCATTTTCACGTCGCTGCCATGCTAAGCCTACTGATAATATTGTAAATGAGCAGACTTGGGCCATGGCTATAAAAACCGCGCATTCATGTAAAAGGGTCATATTTTACCGTATCAAATAATTACTGCATACATTACCGGCCGTTTAGACGTCTGGCTATGTGCGGTATTTTCCAAGTTAGGGCATTAGTCATACGGGAAGTACCTAGGATACCTATAGGGTACCTAGGATGTCTAGGTATGCAGCAAAGTGTACTAAAAGTACTAGTTTTGAAAGTTCTGTACATTCTCGTATGACAGTAGGCTTGTGTCCCTGTAGTGGGGACGTTAAAAGGGCTTATAAAGGAGTGGATACTGTATGTACAAAGTAATAACAAAAATTGTAGTTGTCATGTCTTGTTGATGTTAAATCAGATATAAAAATACAACAAAACCAACGTGGATGCAGTGACAAGACAGACTAAATTTATTCTCTTATTTCCATAAACCAAAGCATAAACAAACATAAACTAAACTAAACCTTTAGGTACTTATTTTGATATAATAAAATCTTAAATTATAACAAAATCCACTTTTATGCTTATACAAACGTACATACATACATATCTATCAAGCCTCTGCCATCAGGGTAGGCAGAGCCCACTTCGCTTGCTACGATCCAAATACACTTCTTCGCTTCATCCACATTCATCAGCTTCATACATGCACTAGGTTATTTCATACAAAAACTGAACAACTTTTTCTTAGAAACACGGGTTGATATTCGACTTAATGTCCTATAATCATCATCAGGTTTTCTAACGTCCCCACTACAGGGGCATGTCCTATGTTTTACCTACAAAAAGGGACCTTTAAAAAAAGTTCAAAACTTACCACTTTAATCAACCTAATCACTAACCAAAATTTCTAGACAAAGCTAATTTAGTAATGGATCGGTCTAGTCTAGAATCTAGATTTCGATCTAGGTTTTAATTCAGACCAGACAGCTACTAAGCAGGATTTGGCTAGATTTTAACGTGATTGGTTTTAGACGGACTTTGCCGTTAGGGCATAGATTAATAAATATGGTTAGGGCATGTAGGTACGTATCTAGGTAACCTAACTAGCATATGGACCTAAATAAAAAGAGTCGAATATACGGCCGCATTTCTATAAGATACCTACTTATCGTAGAAGTTACGGGACGGAAGAACCGCGAATGCTTAAAAGGCCTTAGATCCGCAAAAAAATAAAAGAATATTAAAATTTCGTTGCAGAAAATATCGACAATCTATTTCTCTTTCATATTTATTTTTCTGTAAATTTAAAACAACAGTAAAAATTATCATTTAATTCAAAATACAAAACGTTACATAGTAAATAAATCTCAAACTCTCAAAATGGTAACATAAATAAACAATTTAGTCACCTGAGAGTCGAACTAACTACCCTCCGTCGGACAGCCGCCGGTCGCACTCGTAAATAAATCTCTTATAACCAAAATCAATATTGTTGAGAGAGGGAGGATGAATGGTAGAGTCTACTTGGTTGCTTTGGAGTTGGGCCTTGTTTAAATAGGTATTTAATTTGAAGTATGAAAAAGCTAGTAGGTAAGTACCTAAAAGTTAAAGAGAAATGTTTCTCAATCATTCTTTTATTAAAAATGTCAATGTTTATTCTGATGGATGTGAAAGTCTTTGTTACTCTTTCACGCAAAAATTAAAGATAATTTAAAGAAAAAATTAATTAAATATAATTAGGATTTTAATAAAACTACTCGTCTAATACTCGTAGTCTATTATTATTTTAGATTATTGAGTAAGTTTTCCTTAATGGTATCTACATACCAAAGCCGCTGGCATGCCGCCGGGCTAGGCCGGTGGCTTTACGTCATACAAATGGCAGCTGTCAAAAAAGCCGGCGGCTTTGGTGTGTAGCTACCATAAGACGATAAATGCGCACGAAATCGCGGGCAGCCTTTATACTGTTGGTTAGTTTATTCACAAATTAAATGTACTTTTATAAAGACGAGAAGAAAAAACAATATTGAAAAAATTAAAAATTAAATTAGAATTTTTAAAAATGGCCACCAACTTAAATCAACATTTATTTAAATTAAAATTTCGAAGATTGAAATTTGAAACGCTTTTTAAAAACGCAACACACACTCTGTCTCTACCGGCCTTTAGATAAAGAAAACAATAAGAAGGTACCTATAAAAAATTACAACTAGGTATATACCTCTATAATTTTGACAGGAGGACTTTCCTCCCCCTACTGGTACAACTCCTAAGCCCCAAGCAGCTCCCACCAGACATCCCCGTGTCATTTACCTGTCCTCATTACAGCTACTTATGTAGCTAGATTGTCTCATTTATCTAACAAACTCGCGCGACCAAATTATAAGGGCTGTCTGATTAATTTATGTTATTCCTTACCTCTTGGAAAAGGTGAAGGGCTTTCGAGAATTTTCTCGTAAGATTTTCTGAGGTTATAAGTTTGAAGTGGTTTTGGGATGGTGACGCGAATATTTTTGGCGGTGGCCATATTTTTAGCCCAAGCCTGCTAACTTCTTTGAGTATAGGATATATAAGGAGGAGCCATACTGTCTGGATCTGCGTGCCTGGTATGGCGCAAAATGGCTACCTACCTTTTTGTATGGAATTTCTCTTCGTTTGACAGGTCATCTACCAAGTAAACTATAAAAAACTTGCGCAAACCTTGGCACGCTGTCATAAACTCATTTGTATATGAAAAAAAAATGGGGCCACTCCTTATTCAATATTCAATACTCAAAGATTAAAAATCACTGATATGTCAAACTTTTGGATATGAAATACCGTCTGGATCTGCGTGCCTGGTCTGCCACAAAATGGCTAGTTATTGTGTCCCTTTTTTTTCATATACAAATGAGTTTATGACACGCTGCCAAGGCTACACCTAGTTTTCTCATAGTTTTCTTGGTAGATGTCCTGTAAAACGATACAAAAAGTAGCCATTTTGCGCCAGACCAGGCACGCAGATTCAGGCGGTATTTCACATCCATAAGTTTGACATATCAGTGATTTTTAATCTTTGAGTATACGTAGAATATACTATAAGGAGGTGCCACATTTTTTTTTTCATATACTTATAAATGAGTTTATGACAGCGTGCCAAGGTTGGCGTATGTTTTTCATAGTTTTCTTGGTAGATGACCTGTCAAACGATAAGAAATTCCATACAAAAAGTTAGCCATTTTGCGCCAGACCAGGCACGCAGATCCAGACGGTATGGCACCTCCTTATACTCAAAGTTTTTAATAGTCACAGTATTTCTTACAAACCGCTTTTTAAATACTTTCAAACAATTAACTGAATGCATGTTTTCTTAACTAATAGTTGACAGCATTTAACTTTTATTACAAGTATGTACTTAGGTTAAACTAATAAAAACACAACTAATGGACACTTAAAGTTAACTCTTGTTATTTTTATTATCATTCAATTATAGTTGGGGTGGAGGTTAAGGGCAGCGTCTATTGGGTCGGCACAACTTTTAAAATTGTTTGTTACTCTTTCACGCAAAAACTACTAAACAGATTTTAATGAAACTTTACATTATTGTAGTTAGAACATCAGAATAACAGATGAGCTATATTATATTGAGATAAATGACGTATTTTTCCAAGATTTGACGAAAAAATATGTGTACATAAAATGTAATCTTATAGCAAAATTGACGAAAATTGAGAACCACTTCTTATTTTCCTTATGATGGTTTTTTGTTTGAAGTAGGTTAAAATAATAAAATCTATAAAAAAATTAGTGTACCTATAAATAAAAGTGTGAAAAAAAGAAAAAGATTTTCTAGAAAAACCTTTGTGTTTATATTGAAAAGAAAATATTATCTTATAGTAGACGATACAATTATATTGTTACGTAGGTGTGTCTTATCAAAACATTTTCCCTTTTTGCCTAGATAGAAAATAGTTTTAGATAACATACCTACGCAAAATATGTCTAACACTATTCAGCGCAAAAACGAAAAAAAAAACTTACATACAAAAGTAACCTAAAATGACAACCACTTGTTCCAAACTCACATTCACACATAACTCACACAAAACTCGAACAAAAGACCTCAATACGCAAATTAACTAATTAGCAAACGAAACAATCATTAAATAAGAGAGATTACGCGATACAGTGCGCCACACAAGTGCCAAATCGTTTAGTACGAAAGTGTTTGGTAAAATGTTTTCTGATACGAACTTCCGTTGCCTGCCGTACACGACATCCTAATTACCTTGATGTCACAAGTGAAGTGGGTATAATGACTTAGAGAGGTGTTACTATCGGTTCTCGAAAGTCACTGATTACTCATTTTTATTTCCAAATGTGTAAGTAATTACACAATTTCGAATTAAATATTTTGGATTTGATTTGATTAACTGGTAGCTACGTACAAATAAGAACAATAAAATTTTTGTGTTTAAAATGTGCTTAAAAATGTGTTAAAGTCAGTTCTTTCTTTTTATTTGAGTTTCTTGTAGATATACTATACTATACTAATTAGAAATTGTAACTAAACCATTTCAAATCTACTGGAAACCTAAAAAAAAATGTTTCATTTAAAACTGCCATTTACTTGTGTAATGTTACGTATGTAAGGCATTAAAAATCACGTCAGCTTATTATTTTCTTTTTTCACAACGAGGTCAAAGCGAGTATCGATCGAGAACAAATAGTAGCACATCATATAATCTTACCTGAATGGATACCCTGGCGTATTTGGCGATCAGTCAGGAAGAAAGGCCTGATACCGTTGCCATGGCAACCGGCAGGCTGTAGAATTGGGGTTAAATCGCCTGTTTGCGACAACAACGTGATATTTCGGAAAAGTCAAATTTTTTTTTATTACATTATTAAATTCGCCATCTTGCGCACTTTATACTGCAAAAACGCAATATTTTCTATCCCTACTAGAAGTAGGTAATTCAGTAGAAAAACGGCAAATGTGACATTATCGCGCTGTCTCATCTTTGGAGGTGTTTCACTTCAAGAACGATACAAGTCGGTTGTGATCGGGTGGTTGAAGAGTGAGGTGCTCCCAGATTTCTGTAATAACGTGATAACACGACAATATCACGTTTTTACAGATAAAGGTAAGTAACACAATACTATATTATTTTATAACAAAATTGTGATATAAGGATATATTGCGGTTTTGATGAAATTTCTTTGAAAGTTTTTTTAAAACATATTAGCTATGTAACATTTTTCTTGCAAAAATTAGAATTTTTAATGTTTTAATTTGTAATATGGCGTTGTAGATGATGAAACAAATATGAAACTATACTTGTATAATTGTTATAATTGTTAGTTAACACACTGTTTCAGAAAAATACTTGTAGATGGTGGAAAATGTATCATAATGTAACGTTATATTGATAAACAAAATAAAAAAACTGTAATAATTTTTTTTGTTACCTAAGATTTTTCTTAATAATCTATTGTAACTTGTTAATAAAAAATATTTTTGCAGATGGAGTCAAGAAGCTGGAAAGTATTAGGTTTTGAAAAATATCGAAATAAAATTGAAAAAAAAAGGAGGAGCAACCGTGATCGACAGTTTACACATGGATGAAAATGGAAATGAAGGTCCAGACATAGTTTTGGTGCAGTTCAACCTCGTTATTCTAGTACTTACTTCTATTAGCTAACGAGTAAATAGTTCATCTGACAGTAGGTTATCTTTCTATGAGGACTCGGACGATTTGTAAGAGACCCTGACCTTAAGATTTTGCATGTTTTGCCTGTTGCGACTTCGCTCAAGTGAATTGGAAAAAAATAAAGTCGTGTTGTATCAGGAAGTCAAAATGTTAGCAGAAGAAAGGCAAAGATGGCGTTTCCTCCACCGACAAGAGCTCTATATGAATAAATGCCTATTGATAGCTGTTCTGATGAAGAGCAATATAGGAATGAAAATCTTTATCTACAATCTGCAACGTTTGAAACCGAAAATAGTAGCTGTACATTCGCTAATAGATCATCTAGCTAGCCCGTCATTTTAAGATGAAACAGTTAAGTCAATGGAACTTCCTTCCTGACAGTCTTGACCTAAAGTTCGTAAATACATAGATAGATAGATAGAGATGGAGAGTATGTACCAGTGACCGGATGAAAAGATGCCATATTGCAATCATCATTATTAACGCTGCATTCGTTTTCACTATCACTGGTACTTTCTATACGGTCAAGACTGTCGGGAAGGAACTTGTATTGACTTAACTACTTCATCGTAAAATGACGGGGTAGATGATCTATTAGCGAAAGAACATAGGTTTTATACTAGGTTTCAAACGTTGCAGGTTGTAATTAAACATTTTCATTCCAATATTGCTCTTCATCTGAACTATCAACAGGAAAAATCTTAAAGTCTCTTACAAAATCGTCCGAGTCCTCATAGAAAGAAAACATAATGTCAGATGAATCGTTCGTGTCTGAGCTCATAGAAGTAGATACTAGAATAACAACGCAGAACTGTACCAATACTATTTCTAGAAACTTCATTTCCATTTTCATACATTTGTTATGTAATGATTATACTATAAAAGAAGATTATTTATGCGTTGAATACGCCATTTACTTTTATTAAAAGTCAGATTTGAACAACATAGTATGCACACAGTATGCTTAAATTGGTTTAAAATTATTTTTAAAAGAAGCTTACCATTACAAAATCATTTTCAAACTCTTTTTTAGGGTTCTGAACCCAAAGGGTGAAAATGGGACCCTATTACTGAGACTTGGTTGTCCGTTTGTCTCACTGTCTTTGGTCTGTCTGTCTGTCCGTCTGTCACCAGGCTGTATCTTATAAATAATTATAGCTAGAGCGATGTAATTTTCACAAATGATATATTACCGTTGCCGCTATAACAACAAATACAAAAACTAGAATAAAAATAATAATTAAGGGGGGCTCCCATACATCAAACGTGATTTTTTTGCTCGATATCAATAGGGAATGGTGCGGAACCCTTCCTGCGCGAGTCCGATTCGCAGTTGGCCGGTTTTTTAGGTATTTCATTTAAGTTGGAAGGGTTTTTAATTATAAGTAATAAATATAAACGTTTTTTTTTGCCCAAAATAGTGTGTTTTAATGATATAATAATCCGATTTTAGCAAAATGTCCTACAACTACAACGCGATAACTGATATTGATTCACGAAAAGTATTGCTTTTTTCAGCTAAAACGTGATATGTTTAGGTTTTACACAAAAATCATTAAAAATATTGTTAATTAATTAACCAATAGAAACATTAAGTTATTTACAGTAATATACACCCCCTAGCAAACATTTCTTCTAAAGACAACATTCTTCTAAAACGCAAACTAAAGTTGCTAGAGGGTTTGAAAACTTTCAAATCGCGTTTTCCAAAAATTGGTGTTTTTGAAATATCGCGTTATTGTCGCAAACAAGCGAAATGTTAAAGGCTAATTTATGACGGGTTTTGATGGCTTGGGTTCAGTATATTTGTCTCATTATACAGGGTGTAACAGAAGGGGGGTATAATGCCGAAACACAGCGATAGTCCTTATAAAACTGAACAACTTTCCCCAAGGAACATGGGTCGTAACTCGAAAAAAAAAATTCGCCTACCCGTACAAAATGTCTGATCAGCTGATCGAGTAAGTATGAGCGATCCAAAAATTTTTTTCAAGTTACGACCCATGTTCCTTGGGAAAAGTTGTTCAGTTTCACGGGGACTATCACTGTGTTTCGGCATTATACCCCTTTTCTGTTACACCCTGTATAGGTAATCAATGAATTATTTCATTAAACTAGAGATTTCCCTCGACTTTGTACGCATTTATAGACATATCTCGAAAAAAAAAAAAAAAAACCTATGTCATAGTTATTCTGATGTATAAGCTACAATATTACTAAGTTTCATAAAAATCTGTTCAGTAGTTTTTGCGTGAAAGAGTAACAAACATCAAATAAAATCATTTATCCTAATAATATTATAAATGTCAATGTTTGTGCCGATATGGATGGATTTTCTTCTTTAACATAATTACAGTGTAAGTAAAATTTTACTTTAAGCCAAAACATAAATTCATCTATTTATCTTTGAGAGTAGATAAACTCAGTTTCAAGTACATAATGTTTATTATTTATTACTTTTAACCTAAAAGCTTTTCGAGAACACACCCTTTATTTTTTTTCTGCAATTCTCAATAGGGTTCGTGGGTTGAAGTACCTTTTGAGTATGAAGTAAGGTTAGCATTAGAAGCGGATTGATTAGTAAGTTTTTTTTTTATATTGACCCTGTTATATCCCACAGCTGGGCAAAGGCGTTTCTGTCCTTATATAAAATATATAATAAAAACAAAAAATAATGGCCAAGTGCGAGTCGGACTCGCGTAGGAAGTATTCAGTGCCATTCACTGTTGATATAGAGCAAAAAAGGAAAACAATCACATTTTGTTGTATGATAGCCCCCCTTAATTATTATTATTCTATTTTTAGTATTTGCTGTTATAGCGGTAACGGTAAAACATCATCTGTGAAGATTTCAACGCTCTATTTCATGAGATACAGCCTGGTGACAGACGGACAGACAGACAGCAAAGTCTCAGTAATAGGGTCCCGTTTTTACACTTTGGATGCGGAACCCTAAAAGTACTAAACTTATAAATACTAGACACAGCAATTATTGCAGAAATGAAGTATTATTTACTTTCAAAAACATCTTAAATAATATTTGATACGAATCTTTCGTAAAAGATACTTTTTTATTAGTTTCAGTGACAACTTCAGTGTTGCCAGGTTAGAGTATATAGGTTGTAACACAAGCCACGCTTTCAGACTGAGACGGGCTTATGAAAATTTATCTTGATAGAGATAGGGCTGGGGGCGGTTATCGATAGTTTTGGTTGCGGTTTAATTTTTAATCCTACTAATATTATAAATGTCAATGTTTGTGCCGATGAATGGATGTTTGTTATTCAATAACCGAAAAAACTACTGAACAGATTTTGATAAAACTATTCAATATTGTAACTTGCACGTCAGAACAACACATAATATGCTATATTATTTTACGATATTATGATTTCTTTTCTAAGATATGCCGACAAAATGCGTACGAAGTTGCATTTGTCAATTTTAAATTGCAAGACAATTAAAAAGTTCACTTTTAACGGTACTTTTTGCAAAGCTTTAAGAACAAATATGACATTGTAATTTAAATAAAATTTATCGATACAAGTTTCAAGAAAAAAAAACATTCTAACATAAATAATACATATCGATACCTATAAAGTATTTCTATCGACACATTTCCCCCTCCCTTCTGTTTATTTTTAGCCGGAGCGTCTCAATTTTGCCGCTATTCAGCCCCGGGGCGATACCTGCTGTTTTTCTAACTTATTAAACTGAAAATGGCGCCGAAAACGACTTTTACTACAGAAATATCGCGATAATGTTTCACACTATATTTTGTGTTATATTATTTTCCGCTTTTGTTGTTTTATATTTTCTAGACTTTTAGAATTAGGTAGTTTTAGTTCTAGGCTTAAATAGATCTAGCCTTATTAAACTTGGCAATTTCATACTTATCCTAGAAGTATGTATATACTAGTGGCTGCCCGCGATTTCGTACGCATTTATAGTCATATCTTTGAAAAAACACAAAATATCTGCAAAATATATAGCCTATGTGTTATTCTGATGTCCAAGCTAAGTTCTTGTAAAATTTCATTAAAATCTGTTCAATGGATTTTACGTGATGAAGACAAGTAACAAACATCCATCTATCCATCCATCGGCACAAACATTGACATTTTTAATGTTTTTAGGATTAGGATTAAAAAACTATTAATTACTTATTATAAATGTCAATGATTTTGCTGATGGATGGATGAATGTAATGATGTTTGTTACTCTTTCACGCAAAAACCACTGAACCAATTTTAATGAAACTTGACTATATTGTAGCTTATACATCAGCAGACCACATAGGCTATATTATGTTAATATATTGTGTAAATTTTCCAAGATATGACGATAAATGCGTACGATGTCTCGAGCGGCCTCGAATCAGTCATAAAAATTGTCTGTGCAACCTTTTAAAACTCAAGTTGAATGACGTTTTATGCAACAAAATACTCAATAAATAATTATTTTGTTAACTATGAGGTGACTTTAAATTAGTGAACGATAGAAACGGATATGCATATACTCGTGATAACAAACAACTTTTACTATGGGACCAAATTCGAAATCACAAAAAAAATTGTTCCCCCATACTATCAGCTGATGCATTTCGTATGGGGAGTTCAAAAATTTTTGAATGATTTCGTCCTTGGTCCCATAGTAAAAGTTGTTTGTTATTACGAGTACATGCATATTCTTTTCTATCGTTCACTAATTTAAAGTCACCATATATACATGTGTATCAGGTTTACAATTAAAAAGTTTCCAAGCAATTTGATACAAAGCTTTTAAATAGAATCAAAACAGAATTTACAAACATTAATTAATGTTTGATGTGAGCGAATCAAATTTCTAAAGCTAAACTTCCTGTAGACATGTTTCAATTTGTTTTTTTTTTTAACAGGCAAAGATCAAAAGATTATTCAGCTTAATGTTTTCTTTTTTTTCTAGATCTTTGGTGATTTTAGCTGGCTCTAGGCACTAGCTAAACCGCTTTTGCGTTTTGACGTAAATATGAAATCGCGAAAGAAGTGTAGGTATTTGGATCGCAGGAAGTGGAGGGAGGTATCTGCCTACCCCTATGGTAGAGAGGCGTGACGGATATGTATGTATGTATAAACTCGAGACAAATTGAGGTCGTAAATATGAAATCGCGAAAGAACTGTATTTGGATCGCAGCAAGTGGAGGGAGGTATCTGCCTACCCAATGGTAGAGAGGCGTGACGGATATGTAATAGGTTGGGGAAAAAGTCTTTTCGCATATAGTATGTATGAACTTGTATTAAAATCTCTTTGGCTATACCATTTGTATCTGGCTGGTTTTGGTATCATTAAAAAGTTTTAATTTTAAAGAAGGCACTTCCAAATTCAAATTAGGAATTTGTGTGATTTTCATTTGTTATTGTTATTGTTAAAATGAGTGAATCTAAAGAAGAAATTCGATACATTTTAAAATTTTACTATAAAAAAGGTAAAAATGCAACTCAAGCCGCGAAAAAAAATTGTGATGTTTATGGACCTAATGCAGTATCTTTGAGAGTAGCGCAAGTTTGGTTTAAGTGTTTTCAAGCCGGAAATTTTGATATCAAAGATGCATCTCGCTCTGGTCGCCCTGTTACGGACAAAATTGATGCCATTTTTGAAAAAGTGGAGCAAGATCGGCATATTAGTAGTTACGATGTAGCTGAAGAACTGGCAATTGACCACAAAACGGTTTTGACTCATTTGAATAAAGCTGGGTACACTAAAAAGCTCGATATTTGGGTGCCTCATGAGCTCACTGAAAGAAACCTAATGAACCGTTTACTCATTTGTGATTCTTTATTACGACGTAATGAAACCGAACCATTTTTGAAAAAGCTGATAACTGGTGATGAAAAGTGGATCACATACGACAAGAACGTGCGAAAAAGATCGTGGTCAAAGGCCGGTCAAGCTTCACAGACTGTGGCAAAACCCGGGTTAACTCGCAACAAGGTAATGCTGTGTGTATGGTGGGATTGGAAGGGCATCATTCATTATGAGCTGTTACCGCCAGGCAGGACCATCGATTCAGAACTGTATTGCGAACAATTGATGAGATTGAAGCAAAAAATTGAGAGAAAGCGGCCAGAATTGATCAACAGAAGGGGTGTGGTTTTTCACCATGACAACGCTAGACCTCACACATCTTTAGCCACTCAGCAAAAATTACGAGAGTTTGGCTGGGAGGTATTAATGCATCCGCGGTATAGTCCTGACCTTGCACCTTCAGATTTTCATCTGTTTCGGTCTCTGCAGAATTCCTTAGGCAGTGTCAGGTTAACATCACGAGAGGACTGCCAAAACCACTTGTCGCAGTTTTTCGATCAGAAGCCTCAAAATTTTTACAGCAATGGGATCATGTCACTACCAACAAGATGGCAAAAAGTTATGGAACAAAATGGCACCTACATACTTTAGTCAAATGTAAATAAACTATAAAAAAAAACTTTTTGAATTTTCATATAAAATACGAAGAAACTTTTTCCCCAACCTATGTATGTATAAACTCGCGACAAATTAAGGTTTTCCTTATCAAACGTAGTAGTGATAGCCTAGTTGGTAGAACGCCCGCCTCCAATCTTAGTCTACTGCTCAATTTTCTTCAATGTTGTTCTTTTTTTAGATGTCGTAAGGCATTAAATTCATTCAGCCTACACTATAACCTTTTTCTTCAGTCAAATACATTTTCACACGGGTCCGACTCCCACTTGGCTGGTTTTTGTAAAGCCTCATTCAATATGACTCAGCGTTTAAGACAATTAGACAAAATCAACGTGACACTAACTTTGTCGGCGGTTTTTTGTCTGGATGCCTGTTACAATATGTCGTAAGGGCGATAAAGAATGCACATCGGCTATCATCGCGTTTTCGAATACAAACGAATTATAATTTCCATGTACATCAATAGGTAGGTAATAGATTAATAGTTGTTCAGAATTTGAATTTAGAACTAAGTATAGGTATAGTATTATTTATACATAGGTAGGTAATAGATTATTGTTCATCAGAATTTGAATTTAGAACTAATTTCTTTATTGTTGCATTCGCTCGCATTTAAACCGTGACTGCAAAAACAAACGTGTTGGTGTGTGCGACACAGATATCACTATACGAAGTCCAAATTAGCTGATTGGATAAATTGAATGGAATCAGATTTTTTACTGTTTTATAACATTGTTTTTCGCTTTTCCAACATATCTTGGGGAAAACTGTCCACTTTTACATCGGTTTTATTTCTTTGATAATTTTTTATCCATATTTTAATACAAATAACCTTTAAAATTCGTAACGGTGTAATAGCCATCCAACATTAAAAAAAAACTCATTCATTAGTCCCGTTTTGTGTCTTTGTATGGAATCTTAGTATCAATGTATTGTATTGTATGGGATTGTATGGTGAATGCGCGGACGCCGACCGGATCATAGCTATAACATCTTTTTGAATGCCGACAGCGTAAAGGGGTTAAGTGTGACTTTAATTTTTGGGTTTTGGTTCCGTAGATTGATATTATTATTTATAAATTCCATCAAGATTCAAGATAGGTTATAGACAGATACATAGATAGATATATCGTCATCATCTCAGCATAACTATAGCTGCCCACTGCTGAGCAGAGCATAGGCCTCTCCAATAGCTCTCGGTTTTTACCAGGTCGTCGGTCCATCTGGCGGTGGTGGCATTGGTCTTCAAGTAGAACCACGCTTGGTACTGTGTGGTCTCCACTCCAGAACTTTTTTGTCGCATTGGCATTAATGGCCAAAACACGCCGGATGCGTATGCGTACCTCTGAGTTGTAATGTATAGAACTGACAGTTCGCATAGTTACGCATACGCAACGCATACGCATCCGGTGTCTTTTGGCCTTTAATAATCGTGTTTTAATCGTATATTCATAAATGTTAACCATTATATGCTTAATATAAACCTGTGATAGGTAGAAAAAGGGTTACTCGTCATCCCACAGACCCCTAAACCCCAAGTAAATTGACGGCCGGCACAAATCGATTCAAATCACAATGACCACTTAATTGTTCCAGCGATTCTTTACTATTTTATACTTGTTAATAACAAAAGTATAGATTTATTGTATGGGTTTGTATGTAGGATACGATACTTTTAAATAATTGTTGTCTTGATTGGCTGGACTGGTGTGTGCGGAAATGTTATACTAAATCCCTAATTTTTTTTCCAGGTAATCCATACTTCCATACTAATATTATAAATGCGAAAGTAACTCTGTCTGTCTGTCTCGCTTTCACGCTAAAACGGCTGAACCGATTAAAACGAAATTTGGCACACAGATAGACTATAGCCTGAGAAAGAACATAGGCCACTTTTGATGTCAATAGCGCAGGTTAAGCAAACGCGACGCGAGTGCCGCCAAACTCAGTATTCCACGCGGACGAAGTCGCGGGTACAGCTAGTTACTAAAATAAATAATACAAACATAGAATTAAATATTAACAGGAAAAATATATCTTCCAATCCCTACTTATAGTTTTTTTTGTCCATTGTTGTAAGTTAAAAATAAAAGAAAAGGTAAAAGTAAAAATAGAAAGGAAAAAAATCAAAGAAGATAATTTATGTCCATTTACTTAGGTATTACACGTTAAGAGTTAGAGAAATGATAAGTCAAAAGAGAAAGAATAAAAGCATGAAAGAATAGAAAATAAGAAAGAAGAATAGAAAAATATAAGTAAAAAAGAAAGAATAGAGTTTGAAAAAAAATACGTGATAATAATTTATTTAACGTAGGTACCTATGTAGCACAAATGCAAAATCCAAATGGATTCTTTCCATCCAGCTTGCACAAGGAATTTGCTCCTCTGCCTTTGTCCAGCCAGTGGGACACTATACGCTAGCTGCATCTATACAGGGTGCAACAGAATGGGGGTATAATGCCGAAACACAGCGATAGTCCTCATGAAACTGAACAACGTTCCCCAAGGAACATGGGTCGTAACCAGTGGCGTAGCTACCTTGGGTGGCACCCGGTGCGGAAGTTGGTGGTGTCACCCCAAGGAAAGTAAAAAGCATTTATTATTGAAAAAATAACAAAACACAATAAAAAAAATCCTTATTCACTTTCAGATTTACATGTGAATAATACATGTATAATATATTAAAACAGAAAAGGTAGAAAGAAGAAATTTTAATTGCATAATAATTACAATTAAAATTTCTTCTTTCTAGCTTTGGCAGCTGCAAAATCAGAAATAACTTGATCGAAATCGATGTTTTGAATTGCGTCGTGTTCGATAGCTAATATAGCAAGATTGTTGAGCCGCGATTGGGTCATTGTCGCCCGCAAATAGTTTTTTATTAATTTCAACTTGCTAAAGCTTCTCTCACAAGATGCTACGGACACGCAAACCGTCATAAATAATTTTATTGCGATGGTGAGATTTGGAAGAGATTCCATAAAATCCCATTCCACAATAAACTTTAAGAAATCTAGAGAAACCCAATCAGTAACCGTAACATTAGCGGCTTTTAAATGTCGTCGATGAAACGAATTCACTCAAAACTTTACCAAAAAATTTAAATTATTTAGACTAATTATTATTTTTAAAGAGTAAATTTTAATTTATTTTTGTGCAAAACGTGCGATTTACAACATAAAATGAAATTACTACTTCTACTTCACTTATTATAACGTTATAATTAATATTTTTCGTTTATAAAAAAGAAAATGCCGTAATTACTTTTTTAATACATGATAAAATTATAAATGATCCCCATTTAACAGACTATCATATTTTAATAACTTTTTATGTACCACAAAAAAATTGTATGTAATCGTAAAAACGTTTGAATACTTTTTCAAAATTATGAGCAATAATCAAAAATAGTTAGAACCTGTCAGTACTCAAACAAAATGCAGAATCCTATAGCTTTCGTCCATAGAAGTACTAAGAAATTAATGTAACTGTAAAATTATCTCACCTGTAAAATATTAGATTAGATTAAGATTAGATTATATAAAATATTATATAATCTTTTTAATCTTCAGTGAAGATTCTTCACAATACAGCATATAGGTTTCTTAAATATATTTTTTTCTCTTTATTATTTATCAATAAACAATAATACACTTTAAACAATTCACGCCAACCAAACACACACAATACACTTCACGAAACAATTGAGAAATGTGGGGAATATGCACGTGACTTAAATATGGACAAAATATATTTTTTTGTAACATTTATTGCTACTGAAAACACACTATACAATTATTTTTAGAATTTATTTTAATTTAATAATGAAATTTAATCATCAAAAAGTGGCTGTTTTGAAATTACCGCGCAAATTTTCGAAACGCAACACTATTGGTGGAACAAAACGTGACGTCAGTTTTACACGAGACGTCTGCTGTCAACAAGCTATTTGTATGGTTTCTTTTTTGAGGAATAATTGTTATTGTATTGTGTCGCTGTTTTTTATCTTAAGTTAATAGTTTTATGTGTTCAAAGTATTAATTAATTGTGAAGAAGGACTTAGAGAATGACTGAAACCGGTTTCGTAAAAGCGCAGTCGGATAATCTTCCGAAAATCGACGTGTTTATGATGGCCACGTATTATTTATAATTTAGTTTAGATGTTTTTATTCATGAATAATACTTATACATACATAAAGATAAATTTAGAATATCGAATAAGAATTTTTAATAATATCTTTACAACTTTTTGTAAACTAGGTTATGTTTTTGTAGAGGTTTGTAAACAAAACAAGTAGGTAGGTAAAAGTAAGAATGATTTGTATATGTATTTTACTTTTTTAATATCCTTACTTACATTGAAATGATCTTCACAACAGTATAAACAGCTCAAACACGATACATTGTCTCTTCTCATCGCCTTGCACCACTTTTTCCTTAGATTTTCACCTTTCGGCATAAGGAAATACACTTTGTCAGGTGCAGTGTTGATGTTATTTGGACACATAGGAACGACACAATATTTATAATACGGTTTTTTGTACTTTTCCATGGTAATTAAGTCGATATTCACTCACTTTATTTATTTTTTGGTAATTTTGTAAACCAAACACTTTGCTGTTGACATCGAACTCGTGTAATGGTGACGTCACGCGCAAGCGCGCCAAAATGGCCGCGTTTAAATTGATCGCGATTTTAATAGGTATTTAATTTTTTGCATAATAGTTTATATTTTGGACGTGATATTTGTATGTTTGGTAATGTAATAACTAGTAGAAACATATAAAGAATAAAAAAAAAACATGCATATTCCCCATTGAGACGTCAAAGAGCGCGAGTATGGGACGGGGAATCCCCCATCAAAACGTCAGGCTCTTTTGCGGGAATCCCCGAATTGTACATAGAGCTGAGTGAGCTAGTGCTAGTGTAGGAATCCCCGAAAAATATTTTTTTGTGCTAGCAATTTATTTTTGAGAGACCGGGTCGGTGTCACCCCAAAAAAGGTGACACCCGGGGCGGGCCGCCCCCGCCGCCCCCCCTTTGCTACGCCACTGGTCGTAACTCGAAAAAAATTTTTTGGCTCGCCCTTACTTACTCGATCAGCTGATCGGACATTCTGTATGGAGATGCATTTTTTTTGTTGTGTTCCTTGGGGAAAGTTTTACAGTTTCATGAGGACTATCGCTGTGTTTCGGCGTTATATCCTCTTTCTATTACACCCAGTAGAAGAATCCTGATGACAGACCAGTTAGCGTAGTCGGTAGTGAGTCTGCCTCATACGCACGGGTCGCGGGTTCGATCCCTGCCGGTTAACAAACATTTGTGTGATGAGCATAAATGTTTGTTCTGTGTCTGGGTGTTATATTTATCTATGTATGTTTATCAGTCCCTGATACAGGATTTGCCTAGTTTGGGGTGAGATGACCGTGTGTGTAATGTCCCCCAGTATTTATTTATTTTATTTTATCTATGCTTCCACTTCCCCGTTCGCCTGTACCGAGTACAGCCACAGTAAACACTTGCGTGTGATTTGGTCACGGCAAATATCTCGTTACTGTTACTATGTAAATCGATTTATTATGGGTTTCTATGATTCATACAAATTGGAAAATGTTAATAATAATAATTGTCCTTGAGTGTACTCTCTTGTTGCGTTTGAAAAATTGGCGGCTGAAAGCAAGTAAAGGGCGATAAAGGGCCGGCGCACACTGTACGAGCGCAGCGCAGAGCATTTTTGATTGTCATATTATTATCGTCATTGTTCTCATTAGAACGCGTCGGAAGGGTCAACTGACTTTGGATTTTATTCAAATGAGAACGTCGATTCCAATATGACAATCAAAAATGTTCTGCGCTAACCGTCAGGTATGCCCTGCCTGGCCCTAAAATGCACATCGGCAATCATCGTATTTCCGAATACAAACGAATGCTAATTTCCATGTACGTCAAATTATTAGATAATTGGTTCTTCAGATTTTGAATTTAGAACTAAGGATACTTTATTAATTGTATTGAACTCATTCATCAGAATTTGAATTTAGAACTAAGTAGGGATTTTATATACATAGTTTTTAATCACGACCAACGAACGCCATGCCTTGGTGTGTGCGACACAGATATCGCTATACGAAATTGAAATTAGCCAATTGCTTCTTTCCAATTAGGTACCTTTTTTGTCACTGGTGGGAATCGAACCCACAACCTACGGCATTCTACGTTTAAGCTAGGAGGAAACATACCGTCTGGATCTGCGTGCCTGGTCTGGCGCAAAGTGGCTACTTTTGTATGGTACTACGTATCGTTTGACAGGTCATCTACAAAGAAAACTATGAGAAAACTTGGCGCAACCTTGGCACAATGTTATAAACTGAAAAAATGAAAAAAGAAATGGGGCCACTCCTTATATTCCTTCCTCATTGCGTTTAAAGTGATTTTGACAGTGATTTTAGACTAATGGAATTTTCTGATTCAATGTTGTCAATGCTTTCCGCATTGCTCCAAAAGTTTAGTCATAGATAAACAGCTGGCGAATGCCAGCTAATTTTCTACTAAATTGTTTTTAAATAAACATAAACTATTAGAGTCACAAAATATTGTTTTGAAATGATAAATAGATTATTATAAACAATGCATTCGCTATTACTATAAAATGACAGGCTTAGTTTTAATTTCATCACAATTAATTTGGCAGTGGGTACAGCCTCATTCAGCCTATAAAAATATTTAATTATTTCATACCAAAATGTGTTTATTTGTGGTTCCGGATAATATATTAACTCGGGTTGCTATTTACAGTGTTATGTTATCAATATTCGGTAAGTTTTATTTCAAAACTAGAATATTTAATCTAATCTAGTCATTCGTGTCCCGCTGCTTGGCAAATGCCTCTCTCCTAGACAATCACATTTTTTTTCCAAATTGAAAGGAACACTTTTTGAACATTATTTTTTCTATAAATCTACTTTTGCTTATGTTTTGGTTTAATTTGCTATCAATGTAGTGAAACTAAAATGTTTCTAATAAGTTTCCATAGAGTAAAAGTTATTTTTATCTTGATACCACATCTTGATACCTACCTATCTGTTTAAATATTTGTATCTTAAGTAGTAAAAAAATATACAGTTAGATAAGACCTATTATATATACCTGGTACAACTGCTTAAAGATGTTTATAATTACTTATAATATATTTTTTCTTTTCAGTGAATTTGAACACATGCTGGCAACATTTCAGAAGAACTGAGGATACTGTTCCTAATACAGAGATGATAGGTATGTATCTTCCACTGAACATGCTGCCCTTAAAGAATAATGATTAATAATTCTATATTACAGTCAGACTCTTGTCGGTGGATCATCCATTTATGCGTATCTTCTACTAATGCTTTGACTTCTTGATACGACATGACGTTAACTTTCTCGTTCTGAGTAAAAGTACGTCGCGGTCTTCCTCTCCCTCTTTTCCATTCAATCTTGCCTTCAATAATGATTTCAAGAAACCTTAGTCAGAAGGACGATCTGTGTACACATATCCGGGCCGTGCCCGGAACTTGTCCGGGCCGTGGCCCATCATGAGGGAAAACAATACGTCGTCATGACAACGAGTCCGGACACGTCCCGGATATGTGTCTACCTACCTATAAAACTACTATATAACTATATAACTACTATATATGTGATATGTGTCTAAAGACCTTAATTATTGTTTTCATTTATATTTCAGAACATTTCCTAGGAAATATTTCATTTGGAATGTGCGAGAATAGAGAGAAGTTCTTTTCATTTAATGTCACTGAACCTATATCGAGAGTAAAGGGGAATCTGGTGCTAAGGGTATGGTTTTTTAATTATTTAATTAAATATGAAACTTTGCCTGACAAGCAGCCGCGCGTCTCTTGATTTTGTAAGCATTTGTAGTCATTTATCTTGGAAAAAATACACAATAGGTATATTAAAATAACATAGCATATGTTTATACAATTTCGTAAAAATCTGTAAAGTGGTTTTGCGTTATATTGTGAATTTTCTTTAAAATCTGTTTAGTAGTTTTTCTGTGAAAGAGTAACATACATCTTCACATCCATCCTTTCAACTATTCATATTGATACAAACATTGACATTTATAATATTAGTAGAATAGTCATTGACTCAATTCAAATCTAAAGAATTCCAGAAATTTTCTTTTTTTTTCTTTTAATTGCATTCGTGACTATACAGAACGAGTTTGTGAATTAATTCCTAACAATATCTTAATATTATTCAAATAAACTTCTCTACAGTTCAAACACACTGATACATTTTTTAAAGGATATTTTGTAGGATTATTTTCCAATGTTAGATAAAAAAACTGAAAATTCATATTGCCAGGGTTGGTTAAACGTGAACAAAACCCCACATTGCGTCGTGTTGCAACCTGAAGCATACGACAATGCCATCGAATACAATACACCACTCTTTCAGGTATTTATCTACTTTAATTAATAAATCACTATTATAATATAGGCTCCTCGCAATGTCTAACGCATTTTTATAAGCCTATTTCGTCCCACTGCTAGGCTTCTCCAAAGATTCTTGTCATTGGCTGCTTTACACCAATCTTCCCTGAATGAACTTAGCCTTTGTTTCTTGGGCCTACCTTGATGACTTTGGCTGTCATCTGGTATGGAGCCCAAATTTGCTAATTTACAATATACTCAGTTGTGTGTCGGCAGAGTGTCAATGCAATCGCAATCATTGTAAGCCATTGTTCAGCAGAATACCAACTGTGTCAAAAAATGACATCGACACTCACCGTCACACAACTGAGGCTATTTTAAATTAGCAGATTTGGGCCTGGCACTCATTTTGTGGCTATTCTCGCCCAATGCTTCGTGTGCACATAATCTTATAGTATCATAAGATTAATTTATGACACTGGGCTAGGCTGGCGGCTTTTGACAGCTGCCATTCGTATAACCTTTGAGTATAGGAGATGCCATACCGTCTGGATCTGCGTGCCAGGTCTGGCGCAAAATGGCTACCGTTTTGTATGGAATTTCTTATCGTTTGACAGGTCATTTACCAAGAAAACTATGAAAATGAAAAGTGTTTATTCAAAAATAGGCAAAATTGATTACACTTTTTTGATGTCACTTTTTGATCTAAAATTACTGCTGATTTACTACCTGTAGTATAGCCGAGAGGAAGAAAACGGCAAGAAACCTTCGGCACAGATCCTTACGTTATGTCCAATATATCTTTTTTTTTTATCAACTTGCGCCAACACTGGCACGCTGTCATAAACTCATTTGTATATGAAAAAAAAATGAGGCACCTCCTTATATATTCTATTTTTTTATTCTCAGCCGCCGGCATGATTGTGGTGGCTTTGGTGTGTAGACAGAATTAAATTAAACTTTTTTTTTTCAGATAACCCTATGCATAGTCCGCGTATCATACTGCCACTCGTTAGACTATTTCTACTACTACTATTACGAATGGTACTACCCGGCAGAATGGACCCCAACCAGTTGGAACCTAACTTTCTACTACAAAAACGAATCTGAATTCCCTAAAAAGGGAAGAAGGGCTTTAACATTTGATTATGATAATGAAATAGGTAGTGATGATAATTTGTTATCTTTCCCAGAGTTACCTAATTATGATAATATGGCGCCATTTTAAAAAATATATACCTATACAAAAATTTATATATATTTTACTATTAACCGTGACTTTTAATGTCTCTCGGAATAAAATCATAATATCTTGAAAAAAATATATAGCCTGTGTTATTCCGATGTATAAGCTATAATAAAACCAAGTTTCATCAAAATCTGTTCAGTGGTTTTTGCGTGAAAGAGTAACAAACATTCTTATATTGACATGTTTTATATTAGAAAGACGTAGGTAAGTTAATTAAAGTTATAGTTAAGTTAAGTAAAAGTTAAATTTTTGAGTGGCTTCCTCTCTCAAAAGTCGTGCCCTATAAAGGTCTAACTGCACACATCCGGACCGTGTCAGGGAAAAAATATCATTCCATACATTTTCTAAGGATTGGTTCACACATGTTGTCATGACGACGACGTTTTTTTTCTCTTCTGACAGGCCACGACCCGGACACGTCCCGGGCACGGCCCGGATATGTGTAGATAGACCTTAACAAGGTCCACAATATGCGCTTTATAATGTACCAACCTTTTTTTTAACAAGAACTGTAACTTTTTGAAAGTGCAATGGTTAAAATATTATGATTATTAAATAACTTATATTTTTGTTTTATTATCTGTTACAAAAGGAATCAATTTTGTATGGGGACTTCGTTGTTGAATGATTTCGAACTTGGTCCTATAATAAAAGTTGTTTGCTATCACGAGTACATGCATATTATCCTTTTCTATCGTTCACTAATTTAAAGTCACCCTATATACGAGAAAGGTATTTTCCATACATACAGAATGTTATATTAGTGGTTATATACAGGGTGCTCGGGTCACGATGCGAACTGTATGATGGATAGCCAAGGTAGGTTATTAATGCGACGGACATTTCTATACAGGGTGGTAATATTGTGGCGTAATGACTTCTTCTTCTTAT
Organism: Anarsia innoxiella; assembly: GCA_947563765.1. Classification (NCBI taxonomy): domain Eukaryota; kingdom Metazoa; phylum Arthropoda; class Insecta; order Lepidoptera; family Gelechiidae; genus Anarsia; species Anarsia innoxiella. Next base: position 2,591,692 of record OX387417.1, read on the forward strand.
AAAAGAGCTTAGCTCTTGTCGGTGGAGCCTCTTCCATCCCTCCCTATTCTCTGCCTTCTTTTTAACATCTTGATACGACATGACACCCGCCTTTTCCTTCATCTGTTCTAGGAACGTCCATCTGGGTCTTCCTCTCTTCCTTTTCCCTTCAAATCAGTACTTCATTAGAATTTCGTTTTTTAAAAGGTTGATTGTTAAAAAAAACAAAATTAATTCTAGTTATCTAGTACGAAAAAGGAGTTATTCGTCATCTCGCACCAAAGCAAAGCAATGCAAAAAAGCAAGGTAAAAATCTGGGTGCGAGTTTTTTGGGTGCGAGATGAAGAATAAGGGGCTGTTACACCATCTAAAGAAAAAAAATTATGTGACAGATATTTTATACCTGTCTCTGTCTAAAACGTCATGTTTTATGAAATAGACATAGGTTTATCTGTCAGTTATATTTTATCTGTAGGTGGCGAAACGGACACTAACTCAGAAAAAGGGTCTGATAGAATTTTTTTTTTAAGTTCTAATCTAGGTACCTCTTGACATTGACATAGGTTTATAAAATAAAGACAATTGTCATCATCATCATGTCAGCTTATGGACGTCCACTGCTGGACAAAAGACAATTTTAAATAAACTTAATATTCATATAAAATAATTTAGAAAACTACCTATTTTATTTATTGTACGAGTAGGTACAATAAAAACTTATGCTTCATCGAAAAACCTTTTTTCAGTAGAAATTTTAATATTAGGTATACTTATATTTTTAATAAAATTTAATGTATAATTTATTCCGCATTGTTGTTTAAGTACTTACATCAGTTTTTTTTATTAAAAACAAAGACCGTTAAACACCCTTAATTTTAATATTTTTATTTATTTGATTCATGGAATTAAACAGTATAAATTACTTACATACTAAAATACAACAATTGATTAAAAAATAATAAATAAGACACTTATTTAATTTCGCACAATAACCACCCTGTATACTAAAGAGTGGGTCCCCAAATGATCTATAATGAAATATCACTCAGGTCGTGCTTTCTGAGTAAAATATGGACCAATGTTGACCTATTCCATACGACTCATAGAACCATATCTAGTGATGTAGTGAGTCAAGTCAGTGAGTTGACTCAGTAAAAAAAATAAGTTGTATGTATTGGTGAGATTTTTTATTTTAGAACTAGAGGCTGCACGTAACTTCAAACGCGTTTATTTTCTTATCATGATTAATATCGAAAATTAAATGATACTCGTTTCATACCTAGGTATATCGTATTATTGTATATTATTATATCTTAAAATAATATAGCCTATGTGTTATTCAGATGTGCTAGTGGTTTTTATGTGAAAGAGTAACAAACATCCTGACATCCATCCATCCGTATATCTATCGGCATAAACTTTGACATATGGATCAATTATACTAGTAGGAACAATTTGTTGGAATAGGAACACAATATTAACTCTCTCTCTCTCTCACACACACTTGTCCTTATGTGCAAGCCCAATTGTCATACGTATTTTGTAAATCTGATTAATATTCAATAAAAAGACTAGTTATAATTTAATAAATTCGTTTAATTGTATCACATTTATTATATAAGTAAGATAATTCGATACCTACTATGAATAATTAAACTCAGGAACTTATCAAAACTTATGTATGAGTCATATCATTTTATTGTAAATTCTAAAATGACTTGACTCATTTAAACCACGAATCGCAACCCTAAAAACAATTGAATAGAGTTTGAGTAGTAATATAAATCAAAGGGGTCCGTATGTTTGTCTGTATGTATGATAAGTTGCGCAAGCGTAAGTAAATGTATTAGATTCATAATATTATATTATTGTTATGTTGTAATGGAAAATTGATTGGTAAAGGTAACGGTGTTTTATAATCAGATGCAATGTAAAAAATCTCACGATTTCAGAAAGAGTTTTTAAAATGAAAATATCACTTCTTTAACTAAAATGACTTAAGTTCATTGACTTTTAAACAGGGTGTAACAGAAAGAGGGTATAAAGTTACGACCCTTGTTTCTTGGGGCAAGTTGTTCAGTTTCATGACGACTATCGCAGTGTTTTGGCATTATACCCCTTTCTGTTACTCCCAGTATAACCAGCTGTCAAACACGCAAAATACATACATACCTACTCGTATTCATATACCTATCTGTCACGGGGCTCAAATCTGCTAATTTACAACATTCTCAGGTCGTGTGTCGTCAGAGTGTCAATGTAATTTTTTGACACATTTGGTCACTATCAATTTAAGCCATTGTGTAGCAGAATAACAAATGTGTCAAAAATTGCTATTGACAGTCTGCCGACATACAACTGAGGCTATTTTAAATTAGCAGTAATTAAAAATAGCCTCAGTTTAGAAATGTTGGGCCTCAGGTTAGAAAAGACCACTTCCCTCCACTTGCTACGATCCCACTTCTTTCGCGTCATCCACATTCATCAGTCGCCTCATACACGCCAAAATAACAAGCAAATTAATCATGTCAGATGTAATTTTTCACAATTACATACAGATACATCGCATTATGGGTACAATGATGGGATTGATTGGAGGGTCATGGGAAACGGAGGTCGGGCGTTATATTTATATTTAGCAAAGTTTGTTTCTTGTGTGAAAGAGTAAGAAACATCATCCATCACATCCATCCATCGAAACAAACATTGTTATTTAGAGCCATAGCACTCGGCGTTTTTAAAGGTCTGTCTACACAGATCTGGGCCGTGCCCGGGACGTGTCCGGGCCGTGGCCCGTCAGGAGGGAAAACAATACGTCGTCATGACAACGTGTGTGAACGAATCCATAGAAAATGTATGGAATGATATTTTTTCCTGACTCGTCCCGGACACGGCCCTTGTAGATAGACCTTAAGATGTGCGTTTTCGGCACGGTAAACCCTGATTATTGCATTTGCATTGATTATACAAGCGCGCGTTTAAATCGCGTATACGCGCGTTGCCTGCGCACTGTCAGCGTGACTAATAAACGCTTGGCTCTTATATGGTTCTGGCTTTTTTAATACGAGTAGGATTTGAAATACACAGATCCCGGACACGATGTCATGACGACGTATTGTATTCCCTCCTGATGGGCCACGGCCCGGCCACGTTCCGGACACGGCCCGAATCTGTGTAGATAGACCTTTATATGGATAAAAATAGCTATAACTCATCGCTTGGTTGATTTCTATTCGTAAACCTATCTGTGATCACTTAATCTTTGAGCTTAAATTAAATTTTCTCCTTATTTCAATAGCTGTCACTTTACTGAATAAAGCTTTTTGTTTTGGCTACGTAGGCATTAATTGCGCTGAGCTCTTGAGCTTTTCATTGTGTGTTACCAAAAGAAAGCTGTCAGGTGTTGTAAAATGAGCTTTTTAAGTTTTAGATAAATGAATGTGTTTTTGGTCAATGACACCTACTTTTTTATATGAGACTAGCTTTTGGCCAAGGCTTCATTTGTGTTAAATTCGGAATTAGTAAACGCTCCATACAAAGCTTATGATTATAAACTTTCATTATATTTATTTGTATTTAAACATACATCGACCGTTCGAGCCCTATTTCAAGGGGTTAGAAAAAGATAAAAAGTAGCCTCTCTCCCTATCCACACCTTTAACTACCTACCTCCATTTTAAAAATCACGTCAATTTGTCGCTCCTTTTTGCCGTGAAAGATGGACAAACATACACACACAACCGATTTAATAATTTCATATGGGTTTCAGTTCAGATTTAGTCGGAAATCAGTGTTTATTTAGCAGAATACCAAATGTGTCGAACAATGCCATTGACACCCTGTGACACAACTGTGGCTATTTTAAATTAGCAGACTTGGGCCCGGAATTCATATATCAAACGCAAAAAGGCCAATAAATAGTAGGACATATTTAAAAAATGCCCTCACATCTATTTTTAGTTTCGTTTAATCCAAAATCAATTTCAGTAAAATATCTGAAAAACATCAAACGCGGTTTTTCCTTGAAATTTGACGTTTGGCGGAAATGCCGCTCCGGCCATCTTTGCTCGCGACCGGAACTTGCCATTTTGAGGCGTCAGCGATTGCTTTAGGGGTTTGGAAGTTTTAGATATGGATGGACATTGGACAATTGTTTTTTCAGTTATTCAGTTCAGAAAAAATATAAAAATACCTACTGCCAATATTTTTAAATATTTTCTGAACATTAGTTATCGAACCCGACCAAGAACAAAACCTAATTAATAAAGGTACCGTAAATAAATAAGCAATTTTTCAAATGGATCCTTACGTAATGAAAACAGGTAGGTACCTATACTAAGTATTTCTTCATTTAAAAAGTAAAGTAGGTACCGATGTGTTTTTTAAGCGGCAATAAACATTCTGTAGTTAGAAAGTAGGTATGTTTAAAGTCAAAAGAAAATTTTAGATATATGGAGCGAAATATTTCATTTTGTTTCATTATTACGAAACAAAAATCAATGTGTTCTGTGTGTTTGATTTTTTTTAGTATTATTATACTCTTTTTGTGTAAATCTTGTTACAGTTTTATAAAATAAAATCCCTATAAATTCACTTCTATCACTTCCAAAGCGAATAGAATCAAACACGTCATAGGAAAAAGGCGTGTCGCGTCCGTCTGTCAGTTCCCAGATCCACAGTAAAAGCTATCGGACATCAAACGCTATTCCATGATTTGATGGGGTTTTTTATTATTTAGATTTCGTGAAACAAAACATGAAAATACAGAGCTATGAATGGTATTATGAATATTTCGTATTTTGTTTAATCAATATTCATTGAGATTTACACAAAAAAATTAAATAAGGTAGGTAAAATAAGAGTAGCTCGCCACCTCAACGCGATTTCTGTAAAAGACTACAAAAAAAAAAATGTTTTTCGTGTAATTTTTGTTTATAGGTTTTTATGTGTAGTATCTAACTCTATGTGTTCCTTAAAAAATAAATGTTTTTCAATTTGACAAGTTTTTTTGGTATTTATATGACTACTAGCTTTTACCCGCGACTTCGTCCGCATAAGTTTTTTTGTTTTCTCCCGGCTGTAAGTCCCCCTGCAACAATGTCCCTCTATCGTGTTCCGGTCCTCAACTTCACATCAAAATTTGTTCAAAAGCAACCTAAGCACATAATGGATAGCTCTGAATGTTTCCTTAGTAAATATAAAAAGTAAATAATGTAAATCGGTTTAAAATACTACTAACTATACCTACCTGCCAACCTCCGATGTATACAAATCAGATCAATAGTTTTGGCGTAATGTGATTCTAGACAGAGTTTTAATGTTGTAGATAGGTAGCTATGTATACGTTCCTGTGGGAATGAGATATTTTCCCGAAGTAAAAAGTAGTCTGAATTTTGGTACCTTCCTACCCTTTATGTTAAGTAGTGTGATGGAATGTCGCTAAGTTTCGATCCAAGTAAAACTGTTAAATAAAGACAGTTGCATCAAAATTTTATCATAAATTCCATAAATTATGGCGCCTACCTACCCTCTAAGTAAGAAAAGTGATTAAATACTAACTTGAAGTCTTAGTAACACTCAGTTAAAAAAAAAAACATCAAAATCATATCAGTAGCTATGGCGTCATGCGCTTCTTAACACGATCACGCTAGATTTCCGCGGGAATGAGGTATTTTCCCGCCGTAAAAAGTAGCCTGTGTCCGTGCCTAGGATTCTATCTTTAAATTAACCAAGTCTTATAAAAATCCGTTAAGACGTTAAGGCGTGAATGAGGTAAACTTTTAAAACAAACCATAAAAAAATCACTAACTCAATTCAGTTTCTGCCTACTTCCTACCCCCTAAGTACGATGACGTGATCATTTTGATCTTATATCCGTTTTTAGGTAACCATCTACCTTACTAAATTTCGTCAAAATCCGTTCAGCCGTTTAGGCATGATAGAGCAAAACTCCCAACAAAAACGACTAAAAATCACTAACTCAATTTAGTTATATACCTACTAACCTACCCCATAAGAACGATGGCGTGATTATTTATAGCCTATGACCATTTCTAGGTTATCATCTATCACCATACCGTTTAGGCGTCAAAGAGTAACAGACAGACAGACAGACAGAGTTACTTTCGCATTTATAAAATTAGTATGGATGGAAGTATGGATATGGATAGTATGGATAGTATGGAAGTATGGATTTAGTATTAAGAGCCTAAATATAAAGTTCCATGGTTTTATCTTTGAATAATGACGATCTCCCATACTAACTTTCATCCCTCATAACCACCCCCTTAAGCCGTTTTTTTTTTCTCAAAATAAAACATATAGCCTGCGACCTTTCCTAGGCTTTAGTCGAACTCTGTAACAGATTTTATGAAAATAAGTTCCGGAGTTAGGTGTGGAAGCGTAACTTTGATAGGCCTTCCATACGAACTTTCATCCCTTATTACACGTCTATACAGGTAGATATTTCCAAAAAGCTAGAACAAATATTTATTTATTTAGTACTAAGTGCCTAAATATAAAGTTTCATGGTTTTATCTTCGAATAATGACGATCTCCCATACTAACTTTCATCCCCATTTATTACCACCCCTTAAGCCTTTTTTCGCGACAAAATATAGCCTATGTCCTTTGTCAAGGTCTAGACAACCTCTCTACCAAATTTCATTGAAATCGGTTCAGTAGTTTAGGCGTGAAAGCGTAACAGACAGACAGACAGACAGACAGACAGAGTTACTTTCGCATTTATAATATTAGTATGGATTGCTTACTTTACTATATCTTTAAATAAATAAATATTTTTTTATCAAACAATATTTGTGCTCTATCATACATACCTATCTATTATGCTATCGACACACCAAAGCCGCCGGCATGCCACCGGGATAGGCCAGTGGCTTTACGTCATACGAATGGCAACTGTCTAAAAAGCCGGCGGCTTTGGTCTGTAGATACCATTAAACTAAATAAAATAACAACTTAGTAAATATTTCCAAAGTATTATACCATACAGTATCTATGTATATATTTAAACTACGAGTTTAACCAGAAAGTATTTCACTGTACAGATTAAATCTAACAAAGCATAATGACAACACTAAGTAACAAGATTAAAAAATAGCTGCTTGACTTGTGACTCTACTATAAGTGGCTGGTTATTGGTCAGGGACCCAAGTCTGCTTTACAATATTCTCAGTTGCGTGTCGGCAGAGTGTCAATGTCATTTTTGACACATTTTGTCGCAATCAGTGTAAGACATTGTTTAGCAGAATACCAAATATGTCAAAAATGCCATTGATACTCAATAGTCACACAACTGAGGGTAATTTAAATTAGCAGACTTGGGGCCAGGTTGTCGCCGTGTGCGCATGTTATGATTAAAGTTGTCATTGTATAATGTCACATTAGTCTAGAAATTCTTCTCGTTAAAAATCACTTAACTCACTCAGTCTTCGACTATATAGGTCCCTAAAATGAAAGTCCTAATGTTGACAAGTATTTATTTAAAAGAAGATTTTATCAAGAGTGATTTTAATCGAAAATAGAAAGATTTCAGTTAGGTAAATACCTCTCAAAATATGGGATGTACCTACCAACAATGTATAAAATTTATTTTATTAATAAGTTTTAAATTGAATTAAAATAAAAACTAATTACCGAAACTTATTCTAAAAAATGACAGTTCTTAACTGTAGTTAGCTTTAACCAAACTGCTCATAGTAGAGCTACAGATTGAGTTGTCAGTTAGCAGTAATAGAGTGTATAACTCATTGTAACGTTTCAAATATTTCACACTAATAGTTCCTTGGGCTATTCCTATTAACTTTGTGTAAACTGGTTTTTGAGAGTGTCCATTTGGTGACTGTACTGTAGAGGACGGTGTTCGTTGGGCTCTTGTCGGTGGAGTATTCACCATCTTTGCTTTTCTTCTGCCAACAGTTAGAATTTTTATTTTTATTTAGGGTATAGGGTGTCCCTTTAGTGACGGTATATTTGGGAACAGTGTCCATTTGATGACGGTAATAAGGTTAGTGTAGGGTGACCATTTAGTGCAGGTATGGTAAAGAACAGGGTGTCCATTTGTTGAGTTACCAAATGTTAGTCATGTCACCATGCATACTGTGACCATTGTGACTATTGGTGACAGTATGAGCAACTTACTAATACTCTAGCTAGAAATAACACCGCGAACAAACCATTAACGCCATCTTTTTGTACTTACAAAGTAAGGCATACCAGTAAAACTCTAAGATTTAAAAAAACATGGCGTCAGTTCTTGTATTCACGAATGTTCTTAAATGAAAACATACCGGAAGTAGTTTTTAAGACTTAATTTCAAATTTAGAACAAATAATGACCCTCATTAGTACATGTCAACAAAATTATGTCTTATTTAATTTTTTATGACATTTTATAGCAAAAACTGCTTTTGGTAGCTTAATTTAAATAGAGATGATAGTATTAATAATGATTATTAATTAATCGTTATATAGACAAATGAGTTTTTTACAATAATGTTCAACAAAAAAATTGCATTTTTGCGTGGGATGTCAGGTCAACGTTTTTTTTTGTCTTAAATGGGTAAATGTAGAGAAATATATTAGTAAGTACTTAAGTTTTTTTTTTTATATTATGCACTACTTTGCAGTCTTTCTACGTATTGTATTCTTATTTAAAATGTAGTCTAATAGAATAATTGTAAAGAGCATCCAACATCCAACCTAATTGGCCAAACGTCACTAACTGTATTACACAAATTCGCAGGTGTTCAAGGCACATGAGAAGCTAATGGAGAACCTCAGTTTTTATCCATTTTACTGTAAGTTAGGTCAGAGTTCAGACACGTCCCGGATCTGGGTCTATTAGTAGGTACCTAATCATTTATATTTCACTTTTTACATTATCTATATCTAAATATTTATTTAAATCACTTTTCACTCTGTGCTCTAACCTAAGGTATCCATAAGTAGGTACCCATATCCATTCATCTAAAAGTAGGTAAGTAAGTAGGTATCTATCTAATTACTTTTCTAAGAAAAGTCCGCGCAAATAATTATGAATAGAAAACAAATAATGATCAAAGAGGCTATGAGTCAAGTCATAGATGAGTAATCGACCAATAAAATATTAGTATGGAGAAAAAATACGCGGATGTTAGGTGCTGTGGGCTGTTGTGGGCCGGTATTTTTTTCACTTTTTCAAAACTGGCAACGACATTGGAGAGAAATGGTCTCTGCCTACCTCGATTTGAGGCAGGCGTGAAGGATATATATGTTTGTATGTATGCAACGACAATTGTCAATTGAGCCAATGTCAAATGGAGGTAAATTTAATATAATTATATTATAGAGTTACTTTTGGAACCAAGACCACACATTTCATTATCATTAAAAAAAATTAGATACCTTGTAGGTTAGTATGTTACTGTCCAGTTTACAGGCTACATTTTATGGGGCCGTCCTTTAAAGGGTCATGAAAATGCTACCGGCGGCATATTAAATTAATAAAAATTCTTGTAATAACTTTTCTTAAGTTCTTAGGTAACGATTAAGTACCTAAACAAAACTCAGTTCGCAATTTGAAAAAAAAAAACAATCAAAACCGGCCCAACGTAGCCTACCTTACCTTACTTGTGACGTCACGAACTTGCGCGCCCACCCCACGCGCCCAGCGTGGGGCAAAGACAAATATGTACTTAATAAAAAACTTATTTGGCGGTCTTTGAATAATTTAAATGAATGTTTTTCTAATTAAGTTATGATACGATGAAAACCATCAGTGAGGTTAAGCTACTTTCGGAATGGATGGCGGATGATGGGTGACCGTGATATGCGAAGATATCTGTTGTACAATAAGTATGAGACTAAAAAATGTTTTAGTCCATCACATAGATTATTTTAAAATATTCGACACGTATTTTTTTCTTTTTACTCTTGAACTAAAAATGTCAAAGATACACAAAGTTAAAGTTGCTCATTTTTTGACACATTTGGTTGCAATCAGTGTAAGCCATTGTTTAGCAGAATAACACATACGTCAAAAAATGCCACTGACACCCTGCCGACACACAACTGAGGCTATTTTAAATTAGCAGACTTGGGCGCCTGTATAATTTTAAAATCTTCTAAGCAAGTTGTAAGTACTGAAATAAATACTCGCACTTCTCAAAACACGTTATCTTAATATTTTTTTTTATTCGAAAAGCTGTAATTTATCTTTTTAAAATCGACTCGTGACGTTTCAAAGATGTTACCCTTTAACCTCGCCTATCAAAGCCTCCACAAAAGCCTTTGAATAAAACAAAAAATAGCACATCATCGCGTTGGACAGCGGCTTTCAAAGTTTTACGCGTGTAGAGTTTTAAAGAGGGAGGCATTTTGCAAGTAGATTTATTTTCTTTCGGTGAAAGTAAAAGCTATTATAAATAGAATAAAACTACGTATTGTGCAAAATAAACTAGTTAAACATTCTCAGTTCGAACGATCATAAAAACAATAAATAAAACATGAAAACATTTTTATGTTCAAAAAAAAAACAAGAAATTGCACTTAACTGCTAACGTCCACACTACCAACCTAATTATAGAAAAATGAAGAAATAGAACTGGGAAGAGAAGTCCACTCGACATAGGTACCTATAATATGTTACTGTATCTATTATACATACATATCATGTCAGAGAGTACTAATTGACCCACAGTAACCTCAAAAACCCCCCGCAATCAAACAAACAATTCCAATAAACTTTGAGAACCACATTCCCAACACAATAGTGCCGTTGAACCTGCTTAAAATATCGATAATATCGATTGATGATGTCGATAGATCGCTCGGACAATAATTACTATTGTATGAACTGATCTTCGCTCAACAGGCGATTTACTATTGCATTCACTATTATTTGTGGACAATAGGTAGTGTTTTGTATGATCGATGGAGGGAAGTAGGTACCTACCTAATTCAAACTAGATTCGAATCCTACTAATTTATAAATGTCAATGTTTGTGCCGATGGATGTGAGAATACTTGTTACTCTTCACGCGAAAACTATTGAACAGATTTTGGTGAAACTTTGCCATATTGTAGCTTGTACATAAGAATAACACATAGCCTATATTGTGTGTGTATTTTGTTTTCAAGATACGACGATAAATACGAAAGAGGTCGCGGGCGGCTTCTAGTATTATAAATGCTGACGTATGTGCTGATAGATGTGAGGATCTTTGTTACACTTTTACGCGAAAACCACTAAACAGATTTTGATAAAACTTTGCAATATTGTGGCTTGCACATCAGAATAATAACATAAGCTATTAAACGACAAATGCGATAGAAGTCGCGAGCGGCCTCTAGCTCATCCGATAAAAAACCGGACAATGAATGCAATAGAAACACCCTGTATACAGTATAAGGATAGAATCCTAAACGTCAAAATAGAAATCTCAGTTGAATGCATATTTGAGTATTTCAACCTAATAGAATAGACTGGACTATAATCCTAGGGTTTAGAATAGTCTAGGCACTAGGGAGACCTAGCTTAGTAAGTCAATTCTGTGGGGCTGTATTAGGGCATGCAGAACAGAGTCCGGTTCCGAGTTTTTGAAACCCGGTTCCAAATCGAGCTCAGAACCGGGTAACCCGGTTCTACCCGGTTCTACCCGGTTCTTTTATAATACCACGGAAAAAATTTACATGCCACGAAATAAAACAAAAGTAACTGTAAACGTACCTGTAAAAGTACCTTGTGTTTTACAGACTAGTCCAGTACTTGCAATTTTTTTGACGTCGATTAACGGCAAGTTGGCCTTCGATTTTGACAACGGCGTCTTTGGGTGAAATACTCGCCGTTTGAATAACTATCGATTGAAATAGGTCGCACGACTGTCGGAGCATATCTACAGACTAGTCCGATAATTGCAATTTTTTTGTCGTCGGTTAACGGCAAGTTGGCCTTCGGTTTTGACAACGGCCTCTATAGGTGAAATACTCGCCGTTTGAATAGCTATCGATTGATATAGGTCGCACGACTGTTTGAGCATATCTACAGACTAGTCCGATACTTGCAATTTTTTGTCATCGATAAACGGCAAGTTGGCCTTCGATTTTGACAACGGCGTCTATGGGTGAAATACTCGCCGTTTGAGTAGCTATCGATTGATATAGGTCTCACGACTGTCGGAGCATATCTACAGACTAGTCCGATACTTGCAATTTTTTTGTCATCGATTAACGACAAGTTGGCCTTCGATTTTGACAACGGCGTCTATGGGTGAAATACTCGCCGTTTGAATAACTATCGATTGATATAGGTCGCATGACTGTCGGAGCATATCTACAGACTAGTCCGATACTTGCAATTTTTTTGTCGTCGATTAACGGCAAGTTGGCCTTCGATTTTGACAACGGCGTCTATGGGTGAACTACTCGCCGTTTGAATAGCTACGATTGATATAGGTCCCATGACTGTCGGAACATGTTTACAAGATTTTTTCATACAAGGTGTGTTTTTCATACTTCAAATTGGCAAAACATTAGTTTATAGATATTTTTCGACTTTTTCCTCATACTATAAAGTGATCAACGTCTTAAGCTCTATCGTTTGAGATAATAATAACCCTATATAAAATCTTGTACCCAGACTCCATACTCCCAGACCCATGGTCCTTTGTTAAAATAACGCAGCAAAAATAAATAATACTTTACATTTTAATATTTTGGTCGGAACCGGGAGAACCGGGTTTCATATTATTCAGAACCGGTTCTCAAGATCATCAAAAAACCCGGGTTATGCCGGGTTTTTGAGAACCGGGTAAACCCAGGTGCATGCCCTAGGCTGTATTCCAGAAATATTTAGGTATTCCATACGCCTTTATCGTCATATTTTGGAAAATGGCATCGAACATATTTCAATGGAGCCTGGTATAGTAAAAAAACGGTATCAATTAGGCTAAACATCCCCTATTCGAGCTAGTATGGAGAAAAAAAGTTGGCGGCCACTGATGAAACTTACGTCAACCCATAGAGAAAAATATTAATAAACGATAGTATTTTGGATAAATGTCGAAAGTGATATACTTTCGGAGATATAGAACTTTGAAAATGAAAAAACTATGTTGGATGCTCTTTACGCGATATCTTAAAATAATATAGCCTATGTGTTATTCTGGTGTGCAAGCTACAGTATTCATCATCATGTCAGTTTATGGACGTCCACTGCTGGACAAAAGCCTCCTCCAAGGATCTCCACAACGACCGGTCTTGCGCTGCCCACATACAACGGTTTCCAGCGACTTTAACCAAGTCGTCAGTCCACCTTGTTGGAGGCCTTCCCACACTGCGTCGTCCGGTGCGTGGTCGCCACAGTATTGTGAAGTATTATTGAAATCTGTTTAGTAGTTTTTGTATGAAAGAGTAACAAACCTCCCTCACATCCATCCATCGGTACAAACATTGACATTTATAATATTAGTAGGATTCAGTGTGTCGTAATTTGTAGTACAGTCAACAATATATCAACCTTTACATAGTTACAATATTTTGGAAAGCAATAAGCATGATAGGTAGATACATTTTATTATATGTGGGTTATCTATGAATAAATATGTTGATATAGTAGGTACTTAAATAGAATAAGTTTGTATTATATTGTATTTATTTATTGGGTTGTAAAAAAAAAACATTTTACTGACCATAAGCATCTCGTGTAAAACTTTATATGCTCTCAACTGTATCTATGCTCCTTTTAAACATAAAAAACTACAATTAAAAGCCAGAAAAACTCAAGCAAAAAAGACTTGTAATGATTTGAGATAAGATCTAAAACACGTCGATACGAACTATCGACAACCATAGATAATAATAAATAGTTTTTTTTTCTAATCAGTAATACTAATTGTTGAATAGTAAAAGGTCAGAGGGTCAAACGCCATAATATATGTTTTTTTATTTTTTTTTTATTTGAGGCAACACATTTTGGATGGATGGACGTGAGGATTTTTGTTACTCTTTCACGCGAAAATCACTGAATAGATTTTGATGAAACTTTACGATATTGTAGCTAGCAACACAGAAAAACCAATAAGTAAAATAACACAGTGGTTTTATTATTTACAAATGTACTATAAGGCCCAAAGTCTGCTAATTTACAAAATTCTCATTTGTGTGTCAGCAGTTTCAATGAGAGTGTCAATGTCATTTTTGACACATTCGGTCGCAATCAGTGTAAGCCATTGTTTAGCAGAATACCAAATATGTCAAAAAATGCCATTGACACTCTGCTGACACATAACTAAGAATATTTTAAACTAGATGTACCCGCGACTTCGTCCGCGTGGAATACTGAAAATCAGTATCGTAATCTAAATCAAAAGTAGCCTATGTCCTTTCTCAGGCTATAGCTTATCTGTGTGCCAAATTTCGTTTTAATCGGTTCAGCCGTTTTAGCGTGAAAGCGAAACAGACAGACAGACAGACAGAGTTACTTTAGCATTTATAATATTATACATATAAAAGTATGGATTAGCAGACGGGCCCCTGTAGCCTGTAGGTATATATATCCTCTAGGTATAATAATCTTGTCTTTGTCGAGACGAGTCGATATTTTGAACTTGGCTCTCCCTCTACCGTGCAGTCTGTCTGTAGCCGTAGCAACGGGCTTTGGGTATCGACCGCGACATAGGGCTGGGACAGTGTCGATAAACAGTATCGATAAAGGTCGAAGCGGTATCGATAGTGTTTGGAACGATTTGATTTTTATCTGTATCCGAACTTTAGTTAAAAAAAGGTTTTTTTTAACAACCGCATGAATATTATAATTTAAAAAACTAAAGACGTAATTAAAGACGGAATTTATGAGTTGATTTATATTATTCAGGTGAGATGAAAAAAGTCACATTTTGATCCATAATTTTCGGAGAAAGTTGTTCAACTTTTCACATATTCGTAGACAGATTATATCCCTTGATATTCAGCATAGAGTAGGCACCTATAACAAAAAATTGTACTGGGTTTTTTTTATCATAAAGAAAATACATTGCTACTTGTCAAACTATTAAAAAATGTATTTTAATAATATTTAAAATATCATTAATATTTTTATACTATAGAGTTTAAATAAGACTCAAAAAATACGATAATAATGTATCGATAAAATCAAAACTTTCTCTATTTAGTCCCATCACTACAAACCTGCTCGTATTTTGTTAAGTAATTAAAATTTCGGACATTGCTTTAATGCAAGGCTTCCGTTTGTGTACGATTTTATTAAAAACAATACAACAAAATGAATATGAGGTTTATTTCTATTATATTCTATTATATACATATACAGGGTGTTTGTAAATGTAAGTATATTTGCATTATTTTATGTTAATATTATAAATGTTAAAGGGGTTTGAAGATTTTAGTATGGAGAGTGTCCTGCCTACAATTTTTTTTTTAATTTTCCAAAAGTGGCGGCAGTCAATGAATTAATGAAGGTTTTATAGACTGCCGCCATTTTTGTCGAAAAAGGTACATACACAAGTTTAGGTAGGACATTATATTCAAACCCCTTTGTGCCCATGGATGGATATGAGGATGTTTGTTACTCTGTTACGCCAAAAAAAATTAATTGACAGATTTTGATGAAACTAAATAAAGGTCGTGGGTTCGATTCCCACTAGAGACAAAAATTGCTGTGATGTACAGAGATGCTTGTCTTAAGTCTGGGTATTTGTTTCTTTAATGTGTATGTACTAATTTATAAAGAAAAGTTTACTAACATCCCTTGAGAACAGAAGAGAAAACATGCTAAGACATTTGATACGACATGATTCCTTCATAAAAAAACATCATAGAAGGAAAAATTTAAGGGAAAAGAAAGAGAGGAAGACCCAGACGGACGTTCCTAGAACAGGTGAAGGAAAAGGCGGGTGTCATGTCGTATCAAGATGTTAAAAAGAAGCCAGAGAATAGGGAGGGATGAAAGAGGCTCCACCGATAAGAGCAGCAGCTAAGCTCTTAAATTAGAAGAAAAAGACTAATTTATAGTAAAATTAGGTAAGTATTGTAGGTAGGTAAAATATAAAATTAGTATTTACAATAAGTTTTCACTTGACATAAGCAGAATCCACAATGGTATTTGCCTTTTTAAAAACAAGTACCTACCTCGATCCTAATAATAAATAAAAAATATCATTGGCAGAATTCACAAAACAAAAAAAAATCTACACAGATCATAATTTCATTTAAAATATAACCTGTCTTGAGTACCTAATTAAAAAAGCACAAAAAATACTTAAAACTGCCCCTTTCCTTCACCCCATTCAATATTATAAAAGTTGCTTCAAGCAGGATAAATATTATGTTAAAATAGTTCCTCCCTCCCCCACGACCCCCCTTTGTCTGTTGACTTCCAACGTTTTAAACTAACTGGGGGGGAATTCTGAACGACGGTAGAGAATTCTCCTACTAATATTATAAATGTCTATTTTTGTGCCGATGGATGATCGTGAGGATGCTTGTTAAGTTTTTGTAGTAGATATAGAAACTACTGAACGGATTTTGATGAAAGTTTATAATATTGAAGATTGCACATCAGAAAAATATATAGGCTATATTATTTATAATGATATTATAAGTTGATTTTCCAACATAAGAAGATTTGCATTATTTAATTTGATCGAGCTGTGTTTCTTAAAAATAATGCAAAATCTGGTAAAAATAATACATCTGAAAGTCACAATATTTATAATAGGTACCTACTTACTTACAATTTATTATTTTATATTCTATTTAAGTATATTTATTTATTTCTAAGTACCTATTGTTATACATACTTATATTACTAATTTAATTATTCAAAGTCAAAGTCGAAAATATATTTATTTCATAGGCACAAAAAATGCTCTTGAAACCGTTACATTATTATATAGGTAATTTTTTTAAAGCTAGCGCTAGATTCGCAAGGTGCAGTTTCCCCCAGAGAAGAACCTAGCAAGAAACTCTGTGAAGTTGCTCTTTTTAAATAAAGTTTTACAATTCTTATAACTGTTTATACACAGGTATAAAGCTACATGTTTACATCATTATAATTATTGTCCCTAAAATTAATTTTGACCCTGTAGCATTCAAACAAACCACAAGGTGTAAATATTAAATTAATTATTGAAAGTTTGAGAATCCCCCACCAAGCTACAATTCTCGAAAGCTTTTGGCAAGCTTGCAGTTAGCAAATTATTTACAAGCACCGCTTAGAATCACCGTCTTTATCTCGGAAATATTATTAATTGTTATTATTATTATATGCTAATATTTGCAGTTTAATTTAGTGTTTAGAGTTAAAACCTAAGATTAAACCTAGGACCCTTGTTCCTGAATTTTTGTTTGTTTGGTTCATGTTTAAATTAACTGTGGATAAATATTTATTATGAAAAACATATAAACAGCTTGCATTATTATTTTAAGGTTTATCTACACAGATCCGGGCCGGGCCCGGGACGTGTCCGGGCCGTGGTCCGTCAGGAGAGAAAACAATACATCGTCATGACAACGTGTGTGAACGAATCCATACAAAATGTATGGAATGATATTTTTTCCCTGACACGGCCCGGACACGGGCCGGCCACGTTGTCATGACGTATTGTTTTCTCTCCTGACTGGCCACGGCCCGGACACGTCCCGGGTACGGCCCAGACCTTAAAATAGCATCACTCAAAACACTCTACTATTATACCTTTTTTATTAATAAAAAATTACTATCTTCATTATTATTTACTACCTACCTCCGTTTATTTACCGGATCCAACATAAAAGAGGAAACAAACTCAGCAGGTCTTGTAAAATAGAAAAAAAAACTAAATCTGAAAAAAAAATGCAACTCCATATTGCAACGTCCTTTGGGAAATTAAAATAAAAATCAAATATGAGCGTCTAGAGCGAAGTTAGTTTATTATGGAGATACTGATGTATACAGGGTGTATGCGTTTTTAAGACTACTTTATCTCTCTATCTCCCTCTCCTTCAGCCCCTTTAACGTCCCCACTACAGGGGCACGAGCCTATTCTCGTACTCTTACGAGAGTGCTTGAGAAAAAGAAGAGAGATTGAGAACAATAATTTAATCCTAATAAATGTCAATGTTCGTGCCCAAGGATAAATGTAAGAATGTTAATGTTACTCTTTCCTGCAAAAAACACTGTAAACTTTACAATAGCTTACACATTGTAATAACACATAAAGCTACCTAATAGTACCTATATTATTAATAATTTTAATACCTTGCGCTTTTCCAACAAGTCACGAACATTTCTATAAATTTATTTTTATTTAATTCTATGGTTAAAAAAACTTTTCAAAAGTATTAAAGAATAATGCTACAAGAACTTAGACCATTTAACTTACGAATAAACTACAAATCCATTACCAACCCTGTGAAAAAAATCTGCGCAACCCAAAAAGAACCCAAAAAACAAAACACCAACTAATTTCCATGTCTTTCTCACGATTTCCGATTTCAAAGTGAAATGTCCGCGGATTATTCGAACTTCGAATTATTCGAATAACGTTGAATATTTTAATCGCTTATACATTCGAGTTGCATTCCGTTGCGGTTGTCCGTATTAAATCATTCTGTGTAAGCTTCTGGGAACGAACATAGTATGCTTTTAAAAACATCCTGTATGTACGTGTGTTACTTTACTTAGTAAATGTAAAGTAACACCCTGTATACTTCGATATACTTATTTATTTTTGTTTTATTCTTGGTACCTAGATCTACATACATACATACATACATACATATCCGTCACGCCTCTCTGCCATTGGGGTAGGCAGAGACCACTTCCTGAATTGCAATATTTTTTATAAAATCTCTTTTTACTACTTACAGATAAAATTTAACTGACAGATAAACCTATGAATATTTCATTAAACATGATTTTCTAGATAGTGATCTTATCTAGCCGTTGTTGTCCCACTGCTAGGCAAAGGCCTCTCTCCCCCTTTTCCATGATTCTCTATCCTGAGCCGCCTCTGCCCAGTCGTTCGTGAAGGTGTCGAGTTCATCTCTTCTATTACAAGATAGTGACAGGTATAAAATATCTGTCAGTTTTTTTATCTGTAAGTGGTGAAAATATATGCCCCTAATCTTTTTTATCATAAAAGTGATCACTTTAAGTAGGCAATAAGGCCGCATTTTCTTAATGAATTAATAGTACTTACTCATACATAGTCATTGTATTCTTATACAGGGTGTAACAGAAAGGGGGTATAAAGCCGAAACACAGCGATAGTCCTCATGAAACTGAACAACTTTCCCCAAGGAACATGGGTCGTAACTCATAAATTTTTTTTGGATCGCCTATACTTAGTGAATCAGCTGATCGGACATTTTGTATGGGGAGGTGAAATTTTTTTTTCGAGTTACGTACCATGTTTCTTGGGGAAAGTTGTTGAGTTTCATGATGGCTATGGCTGTGTTTTGGCTTTATACCCCCTTTCTGTTACACCCTGTACATACATACATATCTGTCACGCCTCTCTCCCATTGACGTAGACAGAGACTTCCCTTCACTTTCTTCAACCCAAACACACTTCTTTCACTTCATCCACATTCATCAGTCGCCTCATACATGCACGTCGGTTTAGAGTACTCTTGTATGTACACTCGGCTACATATTTACAAGATCATACATTTTGTAGCTGCTTCAATATTTAACAGCTAACGACCTGTTCCATGCAAAATACTTACATACAAACTTTTAAAGATTTACTATATCTACATACGATTACACAGGTAAAGGAAAGTTTTGTAGAATTGATTTAGTGTGTACATAATCGTGTCAAATTGACTTAATATCTCTTTATTTGTAGTATACACTAGTCGGCAGTTGCTTTAAGCATAGGCATGATTTTATACTATTTGGATAATAAAAAAAAATAATGTAAATGTAATTGGCTCCTTTGTTAATTTATAATTTTCTATTTTGTATATTGAAGCTGTTGGTTTTCCAATAAATAAATAAATAAATAATACTTTGGAGTAAATTGTCATATAAGTATTTTTAAGAAACATGATTTGAATAGTGCAATCCTGTAGTTGCGAACAAAATAAATAGGTACATAACATATTAAAGAAATAAGCTTACCAATAAAATAAATATTACTAAATGTTGTCCATCACCGTTAGCGAGTTGAACCTAATCGAATATTTAAGTAATACGTATATGAGAAATAAATCTCAGTCAACCGCGTCTCCAAGATTGGAGGCGGGCGTTTTCTACCAACTAGGCTACCGCTCATTTACTTTTTTAGTCAAATTGCCATTCTGTACCTACTACAAAATCACATCTATACCACCTTACCATTTCCCACCCCAATATTATAAAGGCGAACTCCTAAAAACGGCAAACCAACATCGTTAGGCAAAACCTCGTCTTTTTCCATACAAAAAGTTAAAAAAAAACTCCAGATAAATGTAAGTTTACATACAAAGTGTATGGAAATGTGACAGACGCGTGCTGTTCGAGACTGATTTGAATAGCTCAAGCGGTTGTCGTGATGCGTTTGCGCATACAATGTGATGAAGTAGGGGGCGTATTATTTGGGATGTTGGGGGATATGGGATAATGTAGGTATCTTTTTATGATGAATATTTTAACTTTTTTATTTACAATACATTAACGGCACAGATCCAAATATATACAATAGGTACAAACATTACAAATAACAGAGAAAGAAATAGCAACAGGTGTCCTTATTGCTAGATAGCAATATCATTTAGGCAATGAACTTATTAGTTATTACTGAAGCCCCGCTATTTTATAACATCATTCTTACGTTTCAATTGTAATCATTTATAATAAGTACTTACTATCAAAACCAATACAAAATCACTAATATTAATTATATTGAAATAAAAAATATCAATATAGATCTAAAATTTCCTAAAAAAACATGAAATGATATCCACCCTACTCCAACAAACGTATAATCCCATATTCTAGTCCCGTATGGTCACCCTTATGAGGCATATGACGTCGTATTAGCGGCGAGGCAGCATATTACGAGGTATCGGGGGTTCGGATCTTGGTTCGACCACTGCCACTGACTAGCAAGTAGTTAAGTAGGCAAGTACTTAAACTAAAAATAAATAAGACCCAGAACACACGGTGAAACGCAACTGCAACGCAACTGAAACTGCTAGTTACTTTTGAGTTGCATCGAAGTTTCTGCTACAGACTTCCTTAGAAAACAACACACGACGCAACTAGATTGAAACGTTTCGTTTTTTTACTTTCTTTGATAGAAACTTCGATGCAACTCAAAAGTTTCAGTTGCGATGCAGTTGCGATTCACCGTGTGGTTTGACGCTAAAGGTTCATTTAACCAGGGGCCCAAGTCTGCTAATTTAAAATAGCTTCAGTTGTGTGTCGGTAGAGTGTCAACTAGTGTCAATGGCATTATTTGACACATTTGGTATTCTGCTAAACAATGGCTTACATTGATTGCGACCAAATGTGTCAAAAAATGCCATTTACACTCGGCCAAAACACAACTGAGAATATATTAAATATAAGCAGACTTGAGCCCCTGGGTAACTGCACAAGTCAGCTATCGACGCCAGTGCCCGCGCGTAGGTAATGCTATCTACACACCAAAGCCGCTGGCATGCCACTGGGCTAGGCCGGCGGCTTTACGTCATACGAATGGCAGCTGTCAAAAAGCCGGCAGCTTTGGTGTGTAGATAGCATTACCTACTGCAAAATAATGTATTTCCCCTTACAAAAAATGTATTGCCTTTACAAAAATTGTATTACCCTTGCCAAAAATGCATTTGCCCTTGCTCTTTATAAAAATTTGATCATTTTCACAATAAAATAGTGTTTTTTTAGCTCATTAGGTCGATACATACAATTTTGCTTTTTTATTCTAGAAAAAAATCTGTGCAAAATACTCATTCTAGGGCTTAAACATCTTTAACTAGAAACACTTAATGGTCTGTCAATTTAACATACCTTCATAAATACAGTCAATTTCTTCGGCGCTTGCGGTTATGCGCAAACAAAGATGCGCAAAAGCACCTTATGTTTGAAATACTGCTTAAGTATGCCCTTAAACTATAAAAAAAAAGAATTCAAGTCATTAGTGACAATTTTCGCACATCCTGTATAGCTTGTCCATATTTTGCTAAAGGCAATTTTTTGTATCTTTAGTGCCTGTTTTACCATCTAAAGATAGGTAAAATTTAACTTTTATAATGTCAATGTTTGTGCCGATGGATGGATGTTTGTTACTTCATCACGTCAACCACTAAATAGATTTCGATGAAATTTGGCAATATTGTAGCTTGCACATCAGAATAACACATAGGATTATTTTACAAAATCATCATTTTTTTCCAAGATATGACGATAAATGCTTACGAAGTCGCGGGCAGCCACTAATATTATAAATGACAATGTTTGTGCCAATGGATGGATGGTTACTTCATCACGTAAAAACCACTGAACAGATTTTAATGAAATTTTACATTAACTTAGCTTGGACATCAGAATCACACATAGGCTATATTATTTTTCAATATCATGATTTTTTCCAAGATATGACAATCAATACGTACGAAGTCGCGGGCAACCTCTAGTTCATTAATAAATAGGTACCTACATTAACTCCGTTAAAGAACAGAATACCTACTAAAATACTTAAAAATGTTTGTCAAAACCAAAAAGCTCTTAATTATAGTTAGACCGGCTGATTGAGACGCGTACAGTAACGAAGTGCTAAAGAGGTACCGACAGACGGACGGACGGCTTTTGTTAGTAGATAGTTAGGGGGTTTTTACATAGGGGGGAGCCAGTATTTTATTATTAGATAGGTTTGTTGTCGTTTCTTCCTCTTGGCTATACTTGTAGTGAAACAGTGATAGGTAGTAGGTACCTAAGTAGTGTAAAGGTCTATCTACACAGATCCGGGCCGTGCCCGGGACGTGTCCGGGCCGTGGCCCGTCAGGATGAAAAACAATAAGTCGTCATGACAACGTGCGTGAACGAATCCATAGAAAGTGCATGGAATGATATTTTTTCCCTGACACGTCCCGGACACGTTGTCATGACGACGTATTGTTTTTCCTCCTGACGGGCCACGGCCCGGACACGTCCCGGGCACGGCCCGGATCTGTGTAGATAAGACCTTTAGTGCCTATTTTACCACCTACAGATAAAATTTAACTGACAGATAAACCTATGTCTATTTCATAAAACATGACATCTAGACAGAGGCAGGTATATAATATCTGTCATATTTATTTTATCTGTTAATGGTGGAAAGCGCTTTTAGATGCCTCAAAATGTAGTTAAATTAATCAAGTGTACCTATTTGAAGGGTTTCATGTAGGTATCTACGTAAGTACTTGGAAAAATGTACCTAATAATTGGTTTTGAGTTTCATTTCAATTTTGTTTTTATTTTTAACATTTTTTTTAAATCCAGGGGAAGATAGAAACCGAGTTTGTTAAAAATAAATATAAATTAGGTCCTTTTTTAACTCTACAATTAGTGTACAAGTGTCTTAACAATCTGTTTAAGGCGTAGCAAGTACGTACGTATAGTGTACACACCTCGTTAGACCGCCTAATAGACAGTGTGAACTGATCGATCGGACGCCATTTTGTTTTAAAAAGGCGGGAAAACTGTAGGCTTATAATTATTTATTTATTTATCAGTTTATTGTAAGATGATAGTACATAGAGACAGAAAAAAAGAAGTTATACAAAAGGTACAGCATATTTCAAAAAGAAATTTATATTGATAAAATAGAAATATTAATTTTAGTTATGTATAATGTCTAGGCATTTAGACGGAAGGTAAAAAGCACATGACACTCATTGACCAATGAGAAAGTTCAAAATGGTCTAACCTATCCTAACTTAACCTACCTTTTATTTTTATTTTTTAAAAGCTTGTCCTACTTATATTACAAATGTCAATGTTTGTGCCGAAGGATGGATGGATGTTTGTTACTCTTTCACGCAAAAACTACTGAACAGATTTTGATGAAACTTTGCAATATTGTAGTTTGCACATCAGAATAACACATAAGCTATATTATGTTGAGATATCATGATTTTTTTCCAAGATTATGACGATAAATGCGTACGAAGTCCCGAGAGAGAGCCTCTATTATTTAAATAATAAAGATCTTAAATCCTACTACACAAGTAGATAAGATACTGATACTTACCTATACCTATTTTGTAAAGACACCCCTCCTTATTACAAAACGAGGTTTAAAGATAGTCCGACGTTAGTTCGTTTCTTCTGACGTTTCGGCTATGGATAAAACGTCAAACTAAACGAACTAACGTCGGACTATCTTTAAACCTCGTTTTGTAATAAGAGGGACCTAGTTTAAAACAAGTTTATGCCAGCGCCATCTAAAAAGGCTCTAAACGTTTTAAAAAATATGTCTAAGTGATGAAGCCATGTCACGTTTGAGTACTCAGTTGCTTTTTTTTTGGGTCAGAGTTGGACAGTTAGTTAGAAAATAACCTAGAAGCTTTTTATATAAAAAACTCGACTGCGTTTAATTGTTTTTATTATTAGGTATTTTGATGTAGGTACCCAGTGTCACTCTTACAGTAAATACGAATCTAACGATACCTCTCAAGCTAAAATCCATCCGGTTCAGGTTGTAGAGCGTGCCAAAAAATTATACATACAATACAAACATACATACTTACTCTCGAAAAATATAACCCTCCATCTGGCGCAGTCGGGTAAAAAGTTCTAGCTTTAGTAATAGACATCCTCACATCCATCAGCATAAACATTAATGTTTATAATATTAGTAGAATTGGCAGATTTTAAGCAATCCTATAAAAATACATTTTAAACATAATATCTGTCCCGCCTAATGGTATCTACACACCAAGGCCGCCGGCATTTTTGACAGCTACCATTCGTATGACGTAAAGCTGCCGGCCTAGCCCGTCGGCATGCCGGCGGCTTTGGTGTGTAGATAGCATAAAGGATTCGATCCCGGAACTCTGAACATGGGATCTTGTTCCCGGACATATTTCAGTCCCAAAGTTTACGGGAATTTTTGAAAAAATGTCCCGCATCGAATCGTAATGACTAGAGGAGTCACGCCTCTTTCCCAAAGAGAAAAGTAGGCAGAGACCACTTCCCTCTACTTGAAACAATCCAAACACACTTCTTTTGCTTCATCCACATTCATCAGTCGCCTCATTACATGCCCAATCTGAAAATGAAAAATCATTTAATCCTGTAGGTTTGAAAACATTTAGGACGGTAATTTTTTAAAGTTAACGCTAGATTCGCAAGAGTGCAGTTTTCCCCAGAGAAGAACCTAGCAAGAAACTCTGTAGGGTTGCTCTTTTCAATTTAAGTTTTACAAATTCTTAGGCATAAACATCCTTATTTTCAATTCATATTTATATCTGACTATCCTACAAATTTGTTTTTTAATTCTTTTTCCCGTGTAACCGGCCTAAAGTTGTACTATAGGTACCTATAGTGTGTGTAGATCAAACAGCGCATGCGTCAAAGTATATTTGGTGTTAAAATGCGCCTAGTGCTAATGGCTGAGCAAACAGTGCACTTACGGTCATGTTAGGGATGTGGGCTTGCTAGTGGTTATATCTATCTCGTTTATTGAAAGTCGGGTACGATTTTTTATTGGATGTGAGTGGATGACGAGAAAAAGACGGATCAAAAAAGCTTTAGAACGGTTACACTACATCCGAATCATATCCGATCCGACATAATATAAGTATTTAGAACAGAAATAAGTAAATAAATAATTCTCGGATCCATACTAAATCTCTCGGATCGAATAAGAGTCAGATGAAGTGCGTAGGCCGCTCTTTAACAAAAAAATGATCAGATTTTTATTTGAATCTATTATTTGGGTAAATAATAAATATACTTAAGAAAAACATGAATAAGTACATCACAATACAATAATGTTTGTATCTAGTAGGAATCGAACCCACGCATGGCAGGGTCACTAACAACCATGCCAACGGACCCGTCAACCTATTTATTTAGTCCTTTTCCCCACACTACTTCCCCCTACATCACTATAACTACAACCCTAAGTTTACTCTGACATTAAAATAGAACTAAAGTCAATTTTATGACTCTGTTTGAGTCATATATGGAATGGAGTCGTAAATGTTACGTTTGTAACCAGTTTCTTGTTACATTGTTATTGATTTGTAACTATACTAGTGGCTGCCCGCGACTTCGTACGTATTGATTTGGATATGTCACCGGAAAATAACGAGAAACGTCCGTTGATCAATTTTTCAAGGTAATTGATCAACTTTCGGAAAATCGCAAACGATACATAAAATGTATCAATTGACGTATAAATTTCCGTTTACTGATGAACTTAGGACACTTTGCTGTCAATTTATCAGCTAACGATTTGGCCTTACGTCAAATCTTACGCGAATTGGCCAATCACTGCTTAATATGTGTTATTTTGATGATTAACCGCCTAAATTACTGCCAAGTTTCATCAAAATCTGTTGAGTAGTTTTTGCGTGAAAGAGTAACAAACATCCAACAAAAAGATTGGTTGGGAAGTCGCCACCGAGAGAAGACTGCGGATGGGTATGGGAGAGGCTTTTGCCCAGCAGTGGGACAAAATAGGCTAATAAAGTTAGTTAGGGAGATCTTAATAATAAAACATACCATCTACAAATATAATTTATCTGACAGATACTTTATACCTGTCTCTGTCTAAAACGTCTTGTTTTATAAAATAGACATAGGTTTATCTGTCAGTTAAATGGCATTCTACATATTTGTATTGAGCTGGTATAGTAAAATTTTTGGTATCACTTACACTCAACATCCCCTATTCGAGCTAGTATGGAGAAAAAAAAAGTTGGCGGGCACCGATGAAACTTACGTCAATTTGTACAGATTTTTTATATAAAACGATAGTATTTTGGACAAGAGCTAATAAAGCAAGTAGCTTGAAAAGGGTATGTTGACTGTAATTATAGATACTACTGATACTGAAATCTTCTAAGTACTATATAAAAATAAGTCGGGTTTTCCTTCCTGACGCTATAACTCCAGAACGCACGAACCGATTTCCATGGTTTTGCATTCGTTGGAAAGGTCTTGGGCTCGGTGAGGTTTATAGCAAAGAAAATTCGGGAAAATTTTCAACAGAAAAGCGGGAAAATCTTTTTTCACATACAGAAGTTTGAGGCGGTACGAAGTTCGCCGGGTCAGCTAGTTTTTTATAATACCAATTAAGTTGGATGCTCTTTTATCTGTAGATAGTGAATCGGGCTCTTAAGTATGTACTTACTAGGGATGTTATGGATATGAAATTTCGGATACGGATTGGATACGGATTTAGGAATGATTATTATACCGGATACGGTTACGGATACGAATAATAAAGTATTTCGGATTATCCGTTAGTTTCGGTTACGGATATTAATTTTTTAAAGAATTTCAAAAGTAAAATACAAATAACGTGTCTCAATTAGGCTCCACCCCTATCCGATACTATGCGAAACTTTTATTTCGGATTCGGTTACGGTTACGGATGATTTTTTATATCGGATATCCGATAGTTTTGGTTACGGTTACGGAGCTCCCTAACATCCCTGGTACTTACGTAAGTACTGGGTAGGTTAGATACTTTAAAGTTAACGTAAGTTAACTTAGCCTAGCTTTTTATAGGTAAGTACTTATTATAATAGGCAAATAGCGGGCAAAGCTCAAATCTCTGAAGTAATACTCCAATGCGATCAGGATAACTAGGGTTTGAGGTATACCAGCTGTAAAATTCAGTAAATAAATAAAATATTGAAGAAATGTATCTTTACTGAAAATGTTCGGGTATCCCACTTACTTCTAAGTAAGTAGGTGGTAATTATTAAGTCAATGTTTATGCCAATATGGATGGATGGGAAGTGTATTATCGTTTCACGCATAAACTACTGAACAGATTTTGATGAAACTTAGCAATATTAAAGATGCACATTAGAATAACGAAATATGCTATATTATTTTGAAAGTATTGTGTAAAGTTTCTGAATCATATAGATACGCTTACGAAGTCGCGACCATTCTTTTAATATTGTCATTTTCAAAACCAAAAACTGTAGGTACCTACTAAGATTTTTACTTAAGTAGTAATTAGATGATTTTTTCTCTTATTTATCTTTAAATATTTAAACTTAACTTTAAATATTTGTCCCCAGTGTACCTCAACCCGAGGGCTATCCAGAAAATATGTCAAGTAGTTGTCGGGCCTTTAGCGAGACATCGTGCCATCGATCCGTGGTTCATTGACGACTGCCAGGACACTTTACTCCTCGAGTGTTCAGTAAAAGTAAGTACCTACTTACTTGTCGTAAAATCTCAGTACATTTTGAGACTGTTTTAGGTTCTAAAGGCTTAAGAAAAGAAGTTTGAGTAGGTATATTTTAGGTATTCTAGTAGGTACCTACTTACTTAAAAATAAGTTCTTATAACTAAAGCCGCAAAAAACCTGCGATCTTAAATAGTGAGAAACAAGAAATAATTCTTTTCTTTTTACCTACCCCATAATGCACAGACGATGCTATGTTCAGGTTCAAGAGGATGACCGTGGTCGGTCGTATGCCTATTAATATGTAAGCCTACCTACCTAATAAGTACCTATAAGTTATTTTCTTGGCTGCAGCTTTGCAACTTCGGCCAACCGCCAACTTTTAAATTGAGACCAATGGTTGAGACTCAATAAAAATAGGCACGCAGTTTATCTAGGACATATCAACCTGCTTTGGTATTTAATAAACTAAAATAATTATACATTATCACATTTAAAATAATAAATTCGAAATTGAATTCCGTCAGCTCTTAAGTCTTTAATTTCACAATGCCTTTGATCATACGAGTTGCGTGAAATGGAACGTAATTCTCATATGAAAATTGCGTTTCGTTTCACGGTACAGTAATTGCGTTAAATACGATTATTGACTAAGTAATTTAGTGCTTGACTTCCTCATTATGTCGCAAGCTTATTTTCTAATTAGGTAAAAGGTTAAGAAATTGCCTAATACTTTAATGTAAGTAATACATGAAAAAAGTATAATACATATTTATAATTTAGTATTTTAATTATGTAGGTAGGTTGCCAGTCTAGTCTAGACGTCGTTGATTCGATTCCCATTCATTGATGAGATTCAATAAACACTTAACATAATCTTCTACTTTTTGGCTACGTGATCTATCACGATAGGAATTAGAAGCTAGGTAAGTACATAATAACAATGGTAAGTAATAAGTTAAGTAAAAAAAGATTTTACTAAGTACCTGTCTACTTGATAATATTGAGATAAAGCAATATCCCTTGCCGCTTTCTTGCCACAGTACATGGTGCTTACACATGAAAATAATTTGTAGGGCCCAAATACATTTATACTTGAAAATCCTTCTATCTTTAACATAAATTAATTTATTATGAACTGATAAGGCGAAAAAAATCATTTAGCCCATAACAAACTGAGTTGGCAACACTAGTTTTTTTTTTTTAACTGACATCTGTATAGACATTTGCGAAGCAAGTCAACAGAATTGAAATGTACCAAGGTAATAATAAAGAATTGTCTTGAACGATTGAGGATCTTGTTTTTGAATTATAAAAAACACAAAGAAATTAAAGAAAATCAAACTTTAAATTATTTTCTAAATTACTTCCAAAATAGGCTGTATAGGTTCATAGTCAGACAACAAACTGATGAAAAAAAAAAACACTTGACACATTTGACATTGACAGTGACAGATTGATTACACGTAAATAGGTACTTCGTAAATACAACGCGTTGATGCAGTGCATGTTTTATTGAAAATTTAATTCAAATACAGTATTATTCGTTTCCAAAATGGTTCATACATCAATGGACGAGTCTCTATTTGTAAGTTTTGTTATTTATTTCACAGTAAAAACAATATTGTAGCTTCAATCTTGTGATGACATTTCGTCACCTCTACATCGTTTTAATCACTTATTTCTTTGATTTTAACTATTTTTAAACCTTTCTTTACTATTCAGCACTAACTGGATTTATTATAGAATATGTTTTTACAGTAAAAATATAAGTAAATAGTATTTTTTTCGTCTGTTGAAATTGAAGTACCTACCTACCTACCTACCTACCTACCTAGGGATAGTGTAGTGAGCTTCAGGTAGGTAATATTTAGTATTATGTAGATGTTATGTTGAAACTACTGTACATATATTTCTAGCTAGATTATCTAAACCACAGTTTCCCCTTTTGGATCAACAAAATGCCACCCTTTACCATTATAATATGACAGATATCAGTAAAAAAAAACCCCAATAAAACATCACATATTCATTAAAACTAAAACTGTAATAATTCCAGGAGCCAACGCTCTACATAGTGAAGGGTATGTGCATCCTGGACAACGATGGTAATAGGATCCTCGCCAAGTATTACGATAAAAACATCTTACCCACGGCTAAGGAGCAGAAAGCATTCGAGAAGAACCTATTTAATAAGACACATAGGTAATATCTTGTTTTATAACAGACACAGATTCAATCAACCCTTCACATCCCACTGCTGGGCAATGGCCTCCCTCTTAGCTCTCCATCCAGTTCTGCTGTGCCCCAGGACCTCCCATTCTTGAGTTGACTATCGCTATTTTCATCTAGCTCTGTGAAGATGTCATTTCCTGTTTTTGGGAATCCAATCGGTGCATTTTGTGTCAAATATTGATATAAAATAGGTATTTAATGTTACATTTGTCATTGGTACTTGTTATACCGCCAGTCGTGAATTTGAATCCCCAGTTTTATAAGAGAATATTTTTTCTTTATTCTCTTTATCAGCCCATATACGTCTACACCGAGGGGCACGAGCCTACTCTCATACAGAGAGTGATTAGGCCGTAATCCACCATGCTGGCCAAGTGCGGGTTGGCGGATTTCACATACACCTTCGAATTTCTTCTCTGGTGTATGCAGATTTCCTCACGATGTTTTCCTTCACCGTTAGCAAGTGGTAATCGAATAAATTGATACGTACATGAGAAATAAACTCAGAGGTACGTGCCTGCGCCAGGATTCGAACTCGCGCCCTCAGAATTCGAGGCAAGCGTTCTACCAACTGGGCTACCACCGATCACGGTGAATAAAAATAATATTAAAAAATGAATATTCTATTTTATGTAAATTAATATTCTAATCATAGAATATTAATAGAGAATATTATAAGGCAAAAAAAATTGACATTTATTCTAGCAAGTTCAAAGTTATCTGTTAATATAATTTTATAATTTAATTTTAAAAGCACATATTACTATGTATTTCAGGGCTAATGCAGAGATTATCATGTTGGACGGACTAACCTGTGTGTACAAAAGTAACGTAGACTTGTTCTTCTATGTTATGGGCAGTTCACATGAGAATGAGGTATTTAAACTTTTGCTTAACATTGACTGAATCCACAGATAAATAGTTGCCATTAAAACAGTTATTGCCTGACCTAATATTTTCCTATGCAAATGTGGGAAGGAGACGGAAGGAGGAAACGGAAGATACAGATGAATGAAAGGGATGCATGCTAAGGAGTAAGAGAGTGAGTGTTGTTGATTGG
Organism: Anarsia innoxiella; assembly: GCA_947563765.1. Classification (NCBI taxonomy): domain Eukaryota; kingdom Metazoa; phylum Arthropoda; class Insecta; order Lepidoptera; family Gelechiidae; genus Anarsia; species Anarsia innoxiella. The sequence goes on from OX387417.1 coordinate 2,623,308, forward strand.
TTGCTAAGCAACGGGGATGGATGGCGGATCTGGTGGTGGGTTTAAGTTTTTTTTTTCAATTAAATAATTTAACAGTGTTTTTTACTTATTAAAAACTTCTTTTTAATATCACCTTATTCCCTGTAAGTATACTGTGACTTCTTTTATGCCCGTAACCTAAAAGACTGCCCAATATCTTTACCTTTAACACCCTTTTCTTTAATACTCAATTTTTTATTGCACCATCATAAACTTAACTTTACATAGGTACAACAGCTTACAGCTATATTGCAAAGGATTATCGACCCTGCTATAGGGCAGCTAACATGTAACTGTATAAGTCTGTTGATAAAAAAAAAAGATAAATTGGACATAACGTAGGGCCTTGTGCCGAAGGTTTCTTGCCGTTTTCTTCCTCTCTGCTATACAGGTAGTGAACCAGCAGTAGTTTTAGGCCGTGGCCCCAGTAGGCAAACTGTTAGCGGCCGACTGAGTGAGCCGCAAAGTAGCGAACTGAAATTTGAGTTAGCTGCAAACTCAAATCAATGAAATCACCGGTTTTGGTGGGAGTCGGCCGCTGTCCGAGATAGTCAGCGCGCGTAACGCTGCAAACTGCGTACAGTGAGCGAAAACTAGCTGACTGTGGACACCCCATTTCAAATATATGGAAGGGCGTACTAAATCGATACGCCGCAAACTAGTCAGCCGCTCACAGTTTGCCTACTGGGGCCACGGCCTTAGATAAAAAAAGTGACAACGAAAAAGTGTAATGAATTTTGCCTATTTTTGAATAAACACTTTTCATTCTCATTATAAAGCCTCTTAAAAACAGCAATATCACCATTATATTTAAGAGTTAGACTTTGTCGGTGGAGAGCCATCATCAATCAATCATCCAAACAGCCCACTAAATCCAATCTCCAACCCAATTCCAGCTGATCCTGCAATCGGTCCTGCAAGCGTTATACGAGTCGGTGAGCATCCTGCTGAGGAGGAACGTGGAGAGACGAGTGCTGCTGGATAACCTGGACGCTGTCATGCTGGCGTTTGATGAGATCTGTGATGGCGGGTGAGTGGCTACTTAAGTTGGATACATTAGCAAGATGTAACCTTAACCGTTACTAGTAAATAATACCTTTTTATGCATAATTATTAAACCCGGCAATAATGTCTTTTAAGCTTTCAATCTTGGAGACGCGCTTTCGATTCCCGGCCTGTAACTCAAAGATTTAGGTACTTCTCATGTACCTACGAATTGAATATTCGATTACTACTCGCCAACGCGTTGTGGATTACTGCCTAATCGCTCTCGTATGAGGGTAGGCTCGTATCCCTGTAGTGGGAGCGTTATAGGGCTGATGATAGGATGTTCGTACCTCTGTTAGAGATTTTCACTTGTTTCCGTGAACCGGCAGTCTGCCAAGGGCCCAAGCCTGCTAATTTACAATCTTTTCAGTTCTGTGTCAGCAAGAGTGCCATTGGCTTTTTTTTTTACACATTAAGTCATAGTTTAGCAGAATAGCAAATTGTCAAAAATGCCATTGACACTCTGCCGACACACAAATGAGACTATTTTACAAGCTTTTATTTACTTTCACCTGTCCCGTTGTCTGTCGTTCTGTAATCAAATCTTGCAACTTAAATTTGATCCACTTCCCGGTTTCCGATTGAGCTGAAATTTTGCATGCTTATGTATATCGCGTGACAATGCAATATTATGGTAACATGGAGCTGATCTGATGATGGAGCTGGAAGGTGGCCATAGGAACTCCGTAATTAAATGATGCAACCCTATCGAGTTTGGGCTCATTAGATTCGTCTTGACAAGTACTTTGATACTATATGGTAACCAGGGTCTGATGATGGAGCCGGAAGGTGGCCATAGGAACTCCGTAATTAAATGATGCAACCCTATCGAGTTTGGGCTCATTAGATTCGTCTTGACAAGTACTTTGATACTGTATGGTAACCAGGGTCTGATGATGGAGCCGGAAGGTGGCCATAGGAACTCCGTAATTAAACGATGCAACCCTATCGAGTTTGGGCTCATTGGATTAGTCTTGACGAGTACTTTGATACTATATGGTAACCAGGGTCTGATGATGGAACTGGAAGGTGGCCATAGGAACTCCGTAATTAAACGATGCAACCCTATCGAGTTTGGGCTCATTGGATTAGTCTTGACGAGTACTTTGATACTATATGGTAACCAGGGTCTGATGATGAAACTGGAAGGTGGCCATAGGAACTCCGTAATTAAACGATGCAACCCTATCGAGTTTGGGCTCATTGGATTACTCTTGTAGAGTACTTTGATACTATATGGTAACCAGGGTCTGATGATGGAGCCGGAAGGTAGAAATAGGAACTCCGTAATTAAACGACGCAACCCCATCTAGTTTGGGCTCATTGGATTAGTCTTGACGAGTACTTTGATACTATATGGTAACCAGGGTCTGATGTTGGAGCCGGAAGGTGGCCATAGGAACTCCGTAATTAAACGACGCAACCTCAACTACGGACTTCATAACGGAATAACGCTGCTACGCGCTGCGAACTACGTCGTAGTAAATCTCGAATTAAAAATAGAGGTACTAAAAAGTTAAAAATAAAATTAAAGAAAAAAAAACCTTTTTAAAAACAAGCTTTTATTATTTGTTTATAAAATGAACTAAAAAGTTAAAAATAAATTAACTCTAAAAAGAAATATAACACTTTGTAACTTGATTGTAACCTTTAACGACAAATAAGCGTCTTCGTCTAGGACAAAATAATTCCATATTGTACAAATTTATTTAATTTTAACATTAAAACTTTTCACCATACATAATTATTCAATCTCGTCCCCCCTCTTTATCATAGTCCCCATTTATAATTGAAAGCGTGTTACATTGTGATAGCCTGAGGAAAATGTTGTGATGTATTAATTAAATACAACTTATATGTTGTATTTAACAAATTAAAAAGAAAAATGTTGTGTTGTATTAATTAAATACTCATTTTCCTCAAGCTATCACAATGTAACACGCTTTCATTTATAAATGGGGACTATGATAAAGAGGGGGGACGAGATTGAATAATTATGTATGGTGAAAAGTTTTAGTGTTAAAATTAAATAAATTTGTACAATATGGAATTATTTTGTCCTAGACGAAGACGCTTATTTGTCGTTAAAGGTTACAATCAAGTTACAAAGTGTTATATTTCTTTTTAGAGTTAATTTATTTTTAACTTTTTAGTTCATTTTATAAACAAATAATAAAAGCTTGTTTTTAAAAAGGTTTTTTTTTCTTTAATTTTATTAAATTAGTAGACTTCGGCCCCAGGTCATCTGTGCATCCTATATCTAACTATGCTATTTCGCATTTCCAGTGTAATCCTCGACTCTGACCCGACCTCGATCGTGGGTCGCGCAGCACTACGTACTGAGGACGTACCTTTAGGGGAGCAGACTGTAGCCCAGGTAATGGATCAAATAAATAGAATGTTTTGGTAGTATAGACATTGTGTCACTTAGATACCTCACCCTTATTACAAAACGAGTTTTAGGCCGTGGCCCCAGTAGGCAAACTGTTAGCGGCTGACTAGTTTGCGGCGAATCGATTTAGTACGCCCTTCCATAACTTCCAAAACTTCCAAAACTTCCAAAACAAAGTAAATAAGTAAACAAAGTAAATAAGTCGTTTGTAGGTCAATGTATACGCTTTTACAACAAGATCCCTACCAGTATACGCGAACTACCCCTTAATAAATTCAAGGTTATTGTTAAACAAAACCTTAGCAAAAAGGGATATTATAAAATTAACGATTATTTAGATGACTCAAATCCATGGGATTGACCTGCTCTTCTATCGAGCTTTCTTTATACGGCATAACTGTTCATACTTATACAATTGTGAATTTCTTACATTCCTTAAATTAAGTATATGAATGTTATTGTGTATTAAAAATGTTGCCTCTGCAGTATCTTGGTAGGTATGGTATCTGTAATAGCTAAGATTTTTTTATGAATAAGGCGAAACGTGTGACATGTCATGCTCGCTTACGCCGTTGCAGTGGTGGCGCTGTGTGTCGGGTCTCCTACTTCCCTAAAATATGTGGAAGGGGTTGATGGCTGGCACATGCGTTGAGACCTGTGTGAAGGTGCTGCTGTGATGGCCGGTCATGTCATGCGGATCCTATGAAACTAAGCCTTTCACTTCTCTGTTTCCCATTTATTACCTTACTTTTCCTGGATATTGCGGGGTCAAATTTTTATTTATGGATAGCTCTTTTGAAATATTAATTTTATTAGGTATATGTTTGTGTTTATGCCTGAGATTTGTAAAACTTAAATTGAAAAGAGCAACCCTACAGAGTTTCTTGCTAGGTTCTTCTCTGGGGAAAACTGCACTTTTGCGAATCTAGCATTAACTTTAAAAAATGACCCGTCCTAAGTGTTGTCAAAACCTACAGGATTAAATGATCATTTCATTTCATTTCATTTCATATATTTGGAATAGAGTGTGATTCCATTGATTTGAGTTTGCAGCTAACTCAAATTTCAGTTTGCCACTTTGCGGCTCACTCAGTCGGCTGCTAGTTGCTCAGTCTAGGAATAATACCTATCATTTTTTAAAGTTTCGGCTATGGACAAGACGTCAAAAATGACCGTTTTGACGTTTCGGTTATGAATAAAACATCAAAAAATTACCGATTTGTCTATAGCCGAAACGCCATTTATCTATGTTAGTTCTAGAACTATAAATAAAACTCGTTTTGTAATAAGGGGGTATTATGTTTAGATGTGTCTACAAAAGTGTATTTAATGCGGTACCGGGCCGGTAAAGGTACGGTATGGGGACGTTCACACATTGTGTTTTGTAAGACACGGGACGCACATACCTCACTATTTTAATCTTTCACATCTTAGAAAAAAAATAACAAAAGAAAATAGGGTCAGTGGGATGTGAGAGGTCAAACTAAATCAATGTACCTGACCCGTTCATCCATTTACTGTAAAATTAGTAAATACCTGTGAATGTACCGGCCCTGCATGTTTTATGTTTTGAAATTGAGTGTGGTTTAAGAATAAATAAAAATTGGATATTGGCATAATACAATGTAATAGAATGCTAACAACAGCAACATAATATCTAGAATACTAGCCTAGCAGTTTGAAAATGGTTGGGTTATTACAGTTTATTTTACACAAGACTTAACCCAGAGATATGTAATAATTACTTATGTACATAAAGGGGACCCAATTTACGTAACTGGCACGTTTAACCTTGATAAACATACTATTGAAAAAAAAACAGCTAAATTGAGAACCACCTCCTTTTCTGCTTTGTTTTTTTTTTTTGTGTCAAGTTAAAGACACTTTTTTATTTATTCTTAAGACTTCACAACACGCATGATAATTAGCAGTACAATTATTTTTTACGTTTTTCGATTATTGCCATATTATTCCTGTCTATAGTGTTGCCATTTTATTGTGTGTGTTTTAAAAAAAAAGTGAGTAGTTTAAAGTTCACTAATTTAGTTTGTTTGTCGTTTTTAGGCGGTAAGTGTTCGTTTGTTTAGCATTGTTTGGAAGGGTTAACAGTAATTTTGGTTACAGAGACCTACCTATCTTATAACTGCACTAACAATCATAAATTATTTTATTTTTTGAAATCATAGTGGTGACAGTAGAGTGCGTATAATGAAATAGTTCCTATGCCGCCATGTTGGCAGCATTGAACATTGTGTACAAATTTTCAATGCTGCCAACGTGACGGCAATCGGCATAGGAACTATTTCATGAAACGCACTCTAGTATTTGACATTTGCATCTAGAGTTTCACACAATGCTAGGTAATGTTTTTTTTTTGAAGATGACAGTTTTTAATGTTGCCATATTTTTCTAAGAAATAATAATAATTTATGATAATGTTATCCTTGTAGAATAACAATTAGTTGTGTTGCGCAGTATATCGCTATTTTGCCCACTAAAGCATGTTCTATGTATTTTTTTTTACCATAGTTTTCTTTCTTTCTTGCCATATTTGTGCTATTTTTTTTAACCTTCTTATGTCGCTATCTATTAACTCTCTTACTCTTACTAATTCTGACTAACTTAAAACAATTACCTGCCCCGTTATTATAAAACGAGTTTTAAATGACAGTTCTAGAACTAATGTCATTTTTGAAATTTTGTCTACTATAGCCGAAACGTCATTTATCTGAATTAGTTCTGAACTATATGTATGAACTCGTTTTGTAATAAGGGTAATGTTTCTTTCCAATTAAAATTCATTTTTTGAGAACTTATGAAATGCACGAAAAATGGTTTTAAACTAACTAGCATGATGCTTTAATAAATAAAATGTTTCATTTTATAAATTAAAAAATATTAATATTATTAGCTTTTTCATATTAACACACTTTTTTCAAATGGTTTGATTGGATATGGGGTTAGAAAATATAGGAGCGAGCTTAATTCAATCTTTTTTTTTATGTTTAATTAAAAATAATATTACTTATTATTTTAAAAAATAAAATCTACCCACGGAAAGTAAACATTACCTAATGAATTTTCAAGGTTAAATAACGTACCTACCTATTTTATAAAATGAATTTAATGAAATTCATCATCATCATCATCAGGCATCATTTTACTATTGTTTTAAAATTCTGTTTTATAACTGACAAACCCCTATAAAAAAAAATCAATCAATAGGTTTTCGCCCACGTCATAAGTAGATAATTTATTTTCAAAATAGGTACCTACTGTGTGCAAAAAAAGCTGGTAGTTAATAGCTAATTTACAAAACTACCTACGTTAAGTATAAAAAAAGTATATAAAAAAGTAAAGTAGGTATACAGGGTATAACAGAAAGGGGGTTTAAAGCCGAAACGCAGCGGTAGTCCTCATGAAACTGAACAACTTTCCCCAAGGAACATGGGTCGTAACTCGCAAAAATTTTTTGGATCGCCCATACTTGCTCGATAAGCTGATCGGACATTTTGTATGGGGAGGCTAATTTTTTTTTCGAGTTACGACCCATATTCTTGGGGAAAGTGATTTAGTTTCATGAGGACTATCACTGTGTTTCGGCTTTATACCCCCTTTCTGTTACACCCTGTATATAAAAAAAGTAAAGTAGCAATAAAGTAATTCTATCTATCTACGTATGTACAAGGTTTTTTTTTTAATTCAACCCCATATCCAATCTCCTTGATAATATTTTATTTATCAGCCTTCTTTTTTCAAAATTAACTTTGTCAATCTTTCAGATACTGTACAACATTATGAATAGCAATTATTGAGTATGGAATGGCAACTGATACCCAAACGACCAAACTTAGAATAGACTTTTAGTTTTATTGTTATAAATATTTTAACCAAATATTTAGTCGCTATTAAATATTGTTTATACTAACAATTTTATTTTTTCATTTTGTTTCTGTTTTGTTTCGTTAATTGGCAACCCCTTTTTAAATATTTGTTTTCGCTTGATTTTTTTTTGGTAGTTGTAAAATGTGGTAAATTTTTGGTTCATAGTATTTTTTGTAAACCATTTTAATTTTAATAGTAACCTAACTGAAAAAGTTTCTCTGGGACAGCGCATAAGTGTATAACATAACAATTTCAAGACACATCTAATAATAATAACTTATGGCATAAAGCCTAGCAGTGTAGTATAAAGAAAATTAAAAAAAAAACTAAATTTTAACCCCATTTAGGCACAAGGGATTAATTATACTGCTTGAGAATTAAAACAAAGTCATTTACCTAAGTTCCGTACCTATATTGTATTCTAAGAAATAATTATTGTCCAAGAAATATGCTAAATAATACACAACCATCCCATACCTCTCATAATGGGGAACTGACTTTAAATCTATATCTTTATGGTAGTTTTAGTATCGATCGTCGACACATATCACAATTTTTATCACTCAAAAGATAAACTAAATAAAGTGGGTTGGTTTTTTTTAATTCCTCCATTCAGGACAGGCAACGATCAGAGACCATTCAACCTAGTCTTCAGTAAGGTTTTTTTAATGACGTGAGAAGATATTCAAAATAAATATATAGTTAATATTTTTAATACTGTCGTGCAAAGGCTAAAAAATAAACAGCCTAAGACCTTAAATAAGGCTTTATTGAAAAAATCAAATTCTTACAGTTAGATGCTGGCTTAGCAAGTTTATTTTTTAAGTATGTAGGTAATTTATAACTATTTATCAGCTTATAAAATTAAAGTTAGGTTTAAGTTTTTGTAGCATTATCTATATTTTTGTGGTATTAATAATTATAGCGGTGATTGATGGTATGAAACCAGAAAATGTATTTCAACACGCAGAAACTATGTACCCTACCTATTTAACACTTTAAGTCCTCAATTATAAAGATTATACTCGGTTTCTCATACCTGTTTTTACCTAGGACTGCAAGGCATAATGAAAAAATTATAGAAGGCAATTTTGTCATCTTTTCAGGTCCTACAATCAGCGAAAGAACAACTCAAGTGGTCGCTCCTAAAATGAAACACCTCTATGTATAATTTAATATATTATTTTTAAATTCTTAATTTCTCGTTACAATATTAAATTCATAATATTATTTACATAAATATCTACTTAAAGTACATTACTTTTTTTTTCTTTTAATCCTTCAGTCTCAAAACTTAAAAGCATTGTGGTTAGATAGGTATTGTCCGTTTCACGAAAGAAGTCCCCCAAATATTTTTGGAACTAAATTTGACAGGTCTTTTTTCCCTATTTTTTTATCTTTTCCCCGATAGTAGGTAGAACACTTACTTATGTAAATAAAAATAAACTTTTTACATGACACAATAAAGATTTTTATCAAAAAATACCAACCTGAAACTCGAAATATGCAGGAAATAGTATTATTTGATAAATTACACATAATGCTGCAATGCAATTTAGGTATTTTTTTTAATAAATGGCAACATTATCAATTATGACACGCTATACAGCGCCGCGGCTAGGGGACTTCTTTTGTGAAATAGACTCTAAAATAATTATTTTTGGGTATTTTTTCTCAATTAATTTTACTATCAAGAGTCTTAGCACCAAATTCGTCAGCTGTAGGTGTCAAATTCAACTTAGATATTTGTTTAAAAGCAGGATTGTTCTTGTCCTTCAATAACTTAAAAAGAACATTTTCTGAGGACCCGACAAAACAACCCATGGATTGGAAACGCTGAAAAAAAAAACATTTTTTTTTTAATATCTTTTTTTATTGAAAAATGTCGATAAGAAGGTATATTAATTTAAATACATGCGGTTTATTAAAACATGCTCGTATGACAATAGTAACAAACATGCACAGGTATAAAAAAGCAAATGTCTATCGGATTATAATAACACTTTTAAAAAGCTATTATATGGTCCTATGTAATGAATAAGTTGGTACCTAATCTATCTCTTATATATTTAAAAAATATAGTATATAAAATAAAAACTTCAGTATTATTGTCAATCATAGGTACTCTACCTATATACTTTCAGAAACTTAGATCTAATAAAAACTGCAGATATCACAAGATACTGTCTAGCCTGAAATATGGTAGTTGGGCTATACTTACATAGTGACAGACAAACATTAATTTACTGTTTTATACATAGATGTTTGTCTTAAGTCTGGGTATTACATCCAACTTTATATTAATACATGTCATGTCAATGTTTGTGCCGATGGATGGATGTTTGTTACTCTTTCACGCAAAAACTACTGAATAGATCTTGATGAAATTTGGCAATATTGTAGCTTATATATCAGAATAACACATAGGCTTTATTGTTTTGAGATAGTTTTTTTTTTCCAAGATATGACGATAAATGTGTACAAAGTCGGGGGCAGCCTCTAGTAATAAATTAATTTGTACCCTTTACTTGCCATTGACTGGATCCACAAAATGGAATCTGCTTTTTTTAAGTAGGTAAGTATCTGAAGTTTTTATTGAATCTAAGTGAAAATTACTTTTTATATTACAATTTAGATGATTTCAACGGACCATCAAAGCCCAGCGTATCTACAGTGGGCTGTTTATTTAGTTTAGAAATTGGTTTGAAAGCTGGATGATTCTTGTCTCTTAGTAGCTTGAATAGGACATTCTCTGAGGTGGAAACGAAACAGCCTAATGCTTGCAAGCGCTGGAATGAAAGGGAGAGATGCTTGTTTTAGTTCTATGCAAAATATGTCATGCTATGAGATTCATCAGTCGCCTCATACCTACATGCATTCAACTATTTTTGCTTGGGTTAGGTAGGTAAGTATTATATTACTATGACACCAAAACCGCCGGGCCGGCGGCAAAAATTCGCTGGGCAAGGCCGACGACCTTATTAGTTCGAAAACGTTTAAAATAATCAGTATGTAGTTTAAAAAACTAAAACACGCTTTAGCTCACACTTAACATGCTCCATCATCAGATCAGTTCGAAAGTACCATATTATTGTATTGTCATCAGAACTCAGAGCGTGTGCAAAATTAAACCCTATTCGAAGTCCGGGAAGTGGGTAAAATTAAGATTCCAAGATTTGTTTACACACATAGTTACTTACAAGTGAAGCTAATATAAAGCGTGTAAAAAAGCCTCCAGATCGGCGGCTTTGGTGACAGATACCATTAACTAACAAGCACAGCAAACAAACACACACAAAAAAGATTAGGTAAAGATTAAGATCAAGGAAAAAGAAGACCAAGCCAAAATACTCATAAGGTCTATCCACACACATCCGGGCCGTGGCTCGTCAGGAGGCAAAAACATACGTCGTAATGACAACGTGTGTGAACGAATCCATAGAAAATGTATGGAATGATATTTTTTCCCTGACACGTCCTGGACACGGCCCAGATGTGTTTAGATAGACCATAAAAAGGCTAACCACACATGTCCGGAAACACGTCGCTGACGGAACACGACAAATATCGGTTACAAAGAAATTGTATGAACTTGTTTACACAGCTCCGTGTCAGAGCGTCTATAGTGAAACGGACAACTCTGAACACGGATAGTCCTGACCCGGAAATGTGTGTATAGCCCCTAATAGTTAGGCTCATTTCACACCGGGACGGCAGCGACTGGGAGCGGCCGGCAGGGGCGCGTGGAATAGCAGAGAGCGGACGGACAGCCGCTCGCGCCGCGCGGTAGCTCAGCCTTTTCGTACTTTTCAAACGATACCAATACTTATTTAATAAGCATGAAGATAAAGTTTAAAATTGTTTCACGCTGAAAGTGCTCGTCGCGTCGCTGCCAGCCGCTGCCGTCCCGGTGTGAATCAACCCTTACAGAAAAGGGTCCCTTAAATATATTATTATAGCCCTTACTTGCCTTAAGGAATCAGTAAAAGGACAACTTAATGAACTTTGCCGCAAAAGAATACCTATTACATTACCTGCAAAGCCAATCCCCGATCCATTAGAGACCTTGAAGACACTCCATCAGCTAAGACGTGCACTGTAATATCTTTACTCAGTAAGTCTATTACTGTTTGTTCTATGCACACGTGAGCCTGGAACAGGTAAAGAAAATATGTTAAATTGAGATCAAATCGGATTGAGGAATTGAGATCAAATCGATCAAATCACACTATCTAGATTTTTCTATTTTTATGTACAGAAACTATAATCACCTCAATCCCATACAAAACAACAGTCTCCAACTCCGGTACGTCTTGCTTCAACCGTTCCTGTAGCTCCGGAGTCATCATAGAGAACATTGTCTTCTCGTAAACGAAGGCAGCGTCGTTCACGTTGATGTCCTTGGTCGTGTGGCCAAGACCTTTGGGGTACTGCTCCGATATGTACACCGGGATCTTGAAGCATTTTGCTGCTTCCATCTGGAATTTTAGGAAGTCTTTGGTTGATTATATTAGCTTGGAATGTTAAGGTAGATTATTGTTACATTTCTTTTAATGGCATATTTACTTATAGCTAAAGATAAGGTCTTTGTCAGAATATTGTTGTTTACCCATCAGAATAGCACCTCCTGAGTCCTACTAATATTATGTTTGTGCCGATGGATGGATAGACTGATGAAGGTATGTGAAGATGTTTGTTACTCACACGCAATAACCACTGAACTGATTTTTGATGAAACTTTACAATATTATAGCTTGGACATCAGAATTAAACATAGGTGATATCAATTTAAGATATCTTGATAATTTTCTTAGATATGAGGATAAAAGCGAACGAAGCCCCGGGCAGCCTCTAGTCGTTCATAAACAATTGGTCAGGATAAATAAATAGAATCACAAATAAGTATGTTTTATTATAATAAAGCATGCTGCAATACAATTCTTCTACAAGTTCAAGACTACACCTTGAAAAGAGCTAAAAATAGACTGATAAAACTTGATTCTGTTACGTAACAATGATAAAAACATACCATTTTGTTAGCCACCTTAACAACTTCGGGGAAATGCTTCACATGAGGCCGGAATGTCTCCTGTATGTCGCATAATAGAAACGCCGTCTTCTTAGCCTCTAATGCTCCCAATTTCGCGATATTTCTCAAAGACATTTTGAAGAAAAATAAGGTTTTTCACCGGTAAAGCAAAGCACAATGAACTTTGATAATTTTCACGATATTTTGATTATTGCGTTCCGTTTTGTGCCGGTTCGTGTTGTTTGACGTTGACAGATTGTCATTATAAAGAAATAATTTAAAATGGCATTGCTGCATAATACTTTTTCTCTACAAAGCACGACTTTGCAATTTAGTCGGGTTTTACAACGTTTCTGTGTACGCATTTGTTTATAAGTTATATTAATCAATTAACTTTATTATTTTTAATGAATAATTAAGCATTCGAGATTTCTTTCGAAACAAAATAGGAACCACGTGCAGGGAATGTTGAATTAAAATTGCTATAATAAAGTTCAAGACAAGTTCTAAGCGCCATTTGGTTTGTTTTGAGCAAAGTAATTTATCTTTATCAAGATATTGCTCTTACTATTCTAGCAGGCGTTATTTTGTTCTAAAATTTCATTTCTTATTAAACCGCATTGCATTCATATTTATGGCCTATTTTGTCATATGTGATACTGCTATTACTTGACCTTTTATTCTGTATAAATTTTTCTTGTTAATTCTAAAATATCCGAATCGTAATTTGTAGGTGTAAGTACCTACTTTCCTACCTACTTAGCTATTTTAAGTGAAACATAATCAGACTTTGTTTAATGATAAGGTACCTGTTGTGGTTATTTTTAGCAAAACATTTTCTGCGTTTTATATTTAAAAAAGAACTCAGATCTGAACTATCTTTTCTTTACAAAAAAATGGACATTTGCCCTTTTCCAAACAGCGATTCAACTCAAAAACCGTGGTGCGCTAATTTATTTCTATTATTATGGCTTGTTTTAGATTTCGGACGTCACAGGTAAAAGTTGTTTGATGTTTTTTTTCTAAAAGCCCTTCCCGCCGAAAGGCACACGCGTGTTCGGCGCCATCTTTGTTTTTTTTTCTTCTGTGGTTGCGTTTAGGATAGTCGGGCTAAATCCTTCGTATACAGACAGCCAATGTGTATGATTCCCGTTTCACCAGTTATTCTATTTTATTACATAGGTACTTATCGTTTCTGATAATTATGGGATGATTTACCTACCTTCCTACTCATAACTTTGTAGGCCTAGTACCTTTAAGCCAGGAAAAAAAAAACAGACCGAAAGAATTTCTTTAAAAAAAGTCACCTGCCGCTCTACCTACCGTGCTTACTATTGGGTAGAAATTAAAAGTAGTTACTGGTCATTTGGACCATAGGCAGGAAAAAAATACTTAAAAGTTAGGCACCTAACTAACGCTAGGAAAAGACATTTACAAGATTATTTTGTTAAAAAAAAAGTAAAAAGCATAGGTTGTATTGGAGAAAATAAAAAAAAGTACGGAGAAAAATGCAATTAGGTACTCGTAGGTTATCTAACCCAACCGACATTACACACACTTCCAAAACATCCATAGAAAACGCCGCGGGCCAAACAGTCAGTCAAAAGTCACGCGCTTTAAAAAAAAAAGGAAAAGGGTCTGAATGATACAGTTTTTTCGGTAAATTAGAGATTTGGAGCAAGTTTTTTACACCTTTTTAAGGAGAAATTGCGTGTTGGACACGATATAGGTAATGATACGTCTGGGTTTGGTTAGGTTTTACGTAGAACAACCCGATTTTTCGGTCGTTTTTTGGCTAAACTTATGATAATTTTCTTTGTGGTAGGTAAAGCTTATTGTAAGCTTTGAATAGAAACGAATAAGTACTTAAAATGGCGTGAAATTGTAAAATTGTTTGGCAGATATGTACAATTAGGTACCTACGGGTAGGTAATAAATACTTAGGTAAATAGGTAGGTACTTCGATAAGGAGGCAAGGCTTATCTAGGTATATTTGTACATTCCACTTCTACTGGTAGAGACAGACAGGGGCATCATAAAGAGCAACCCTACAGAGTTTTTTGCTAGGTCTCTGGGGAAAACTGCTGTCTTGCGAATCTAGCATTAACTTTAAAAATGACCTGTCCTAAGTGTTTTCAAAACCTACAGGATTAAATGATTTTTCATTTAATTTAAAATATATAGGTAAATACATTATCTATTTCGCCTCTCTCCCATCGGTGTAGGCAGACTTCTTCCCTCCACTTGCTACACACTTCTTTCGCTTCATCCACATTCATCACTCCCCTGATACATGCAAGTCGGTTTAGGATACCTACTCCTGATTTAACCTTTCTTTAACAAGTCCCAGATTTCATGGAGATACGTTGGCTTCGGCCTTTCTTTGATAGTTAGTAAGTACGCTTTAAAAAATCACCACAATTTTATTTTTATTAATTTTATAAGTTTCTTCTGTATGTTTTATATATAATAGTTTTCGTTTGCATCCTATTTAAACAATAGAGAACAATTAGTTGAAATAGAGTTCTTTAACTATCATACAAATGAAATCCAACAAATTTAATCAAAAAATATAAAAATAGAAGCATCAATTCCTCAAGGCAGTGTGGTCGGCTGTCTACTTTTTCTCATTTACATCAACGACCTCCCTAAAATAATAACCGATTGTAATAAATGTGTACTGTTTGCCGATGATATTTCCATTCTAGCGTCATGCAATAACGAAACCAACATAGATAACAAACTTAAAACTATATTTGATAAAACCTTAAATTGGCTAAACGAACATAATCTAGAAATTAATTTTAACAAAACCAAATTAATGTTATTCCGTCCTCACCAAAAACCTCTAATCAATATAAATTTTACAATTAATAACACACAATTAGAAACAGTTACAGATTTTAAACTTCTTGGCCTTAATATAGACACTCACCTTAATTGGAAAACCCATATAACAGCAACTAGAGCCAAACTATCCAAATTTGCTTACGCGTTACACATTATAAAAACCACCACCGACTTAAAAACCGCACTTACCGTGTATTACGCCTACGCTTATGCATGGTTAAGCTACGGTATTATCCTATGGGGTAATAGTACGGACGCACCCAGTATTTTTACCTCTCAAAAACGTTTGATCCGAATATTAGCCAACATAGAGTCAACAGATAGCTGCCAACCCCATTTCTCTCAACTTGATCTCCTAACAATGCCGTGTATTTATATTTTTGAAATTTGTAAATTCGTCCGGAAACACCCTGAATTCTATCAAAATCAAATTGCTGTACCGTCTAACTATTCCCTAAGAAGTCTACATATAAACAAATTAATTTTGCCTGCTTCCCGTCTACACCTCCATTCATCTAGCCCACTAATAATGTCCATCAAAATCTATAATAAATTACCGCAATATATTAGAAACGAAACAAAAGAAACAAAATTTATTAATCAACTGAGAAAATTACTAATTACCAAAAGCTATTACACCGTTAAAGATTATATTGAGGAGAAATTATAAATACTTATGTAACTAAAACTTAATAATAAAATTAACTAACTAAAAATAAACAGGTAAACTAATTTAACTAAAAAAAATAAAAAAATAATAATAATAAAACATAAATATAATTCATAAATAAAACTATTTAAATAATTAGTAATTTTAACTTAGAATATAAATTTTAAAATATGTTTAAGTTTAAGTAATTACAGTATTGTTGTAACTGATCTCATTCTAGTTTTAAGTTTGTAGCTTTGCTACACAATTTGCCGTGCCCTAATCAGGGTCCACATTTGGTACTTTAAGTTATTTATAAGATCAGTAAAAACCTGTGGAGTGCAATAAATGATTGAGTATTGAGTAAGATTTTGCTAGAAGCAGCTTGAAGCTTTTCACAAGTTTCCGTTTTCTTTCCCACCTATTTCGTTACCTACTCGTAATACTAACTTCATTGCCCACTGCCCATAGTGATTCATAATCTTATAATTCGGCGATCTAACCCAACAAAGGTCTACCTACGTCATAATTACCGCACAGTGGCGCCATCTACACATCATTTAGTACCAAATCCAAGGCCTGAGGCGCCGCGGCGCGTGCTTTGTCTGCCATCTTGTATTCCCGTTTTGTTTTTAATAAAATCACCAATAATTACAGTCTTTAGACCATTTTACGTATTCCAGAGGGCCGATTTAATTGCCGGTAGGTTTTAAAACTAGCTTTTTTTGTTAAAAAGAGTTTTTAATGTTTTTTATTTCCGTTAAGTTTGCATCTTCCTTGGAAGTTGAATTTCGAAATCATATCCTGTAATTATTTAAAATTTTCGGCTAAGGTTTGCTCTACTTTGAATATTTTTTTGGAATTTAGGTATAATTTGAATAACAGTGCTGGCTCTATTACGGAACTAAGATAGGTACCTTACCATTATGCATCTAAGAACTTATTTAATAAGGTAGGTATCTGTAATAGGCAGCTATTAGCTGTAGGTACATAATAAGTACTTAGTTTAAACTTATTTTTTTACCAGTTAAACTTATACAGCTGAACTAGGCAGAATTGGAAAACTGTTCTTAATTAAAAAGTATTAAGGGTCGTCATGTAAACTACTTAAACAACTCTATTTCTATAGGTTCTTACCTAATCAAAGCTAGTTAATCTTAGTTAGTGCGCAATAGAATTAAGTGAAGAGCAACGAGAGAAGTGATTGACAGCTTTTGTAGAGTCCTACCAGCTCTTCTATACGTAAGTATATAGCTAAGTAAATAGACAGGTACCTACTACCATTTCAAGTAGAGCTCATACTTCTAAACTCAAACTCAAATCAGCTTTGGTATAGGTACTTATAAGTAAATAATCTAGGTGCCTACCTAGGTACTAATTTAAAAAGTTATCTTGCCTTTTAACTTTTTGGTAGCTAAGTATCCGTAAATATGTTGGTATCTACCTATTTCAAAACTAGTACTTAGTACTTACCTAATGGTCGAAATCCAACCCAGCTTAACCTCAACCTTAAAATCATTCATAATTTAAAATCCACCCGCCAAAATCCTTATCACTCTAATTAAATTATCGACACGTTTGACCGCGGCGCGCCAACGCCTGTGCCGCGGGGCGTCTAAAAAAATAAAAACTAAAAAAGTAAAACGTCAAATCCGAAAGCTTTGGCGCCACTGACACTTGGGTTTCGAAGGACCACGCCCCCGGCGGCGCCGAGCCGCTGTAACCTTTGTAGTCTGTGCTCCGATTAGGTATTTTATAGGAGAAATTTTTTAGCTATTAGATTATTGTATTTTTTAAAAGGGTTCTTAATAAGGCCGGTTTTGAAATTAAGAAAGGATGTCAGTTTATGTGGCGACGACGTTTATGTCTGATGTAAGGCGCCGAAAGAGCACTTTTCCAAAATACCTAATCTAGGTACAAAAAGGCTGGCTTTCTGGGTCATTGTTGACCCTCTTAAATCTAAATGCTTTTTAACACATTTCAACCAGGTTTATTTGCTACAAAAAGTACCTAAAAAATGGCTGAAATATAAAAATGATTTCAAAATCAATCGGTACCTACGTGTGAAAGCTGTCGTAAATGGTCATGAACTTCATTGCTGCCTATCTGGAAATAGGGATGTATGAAAGGGGTGTAAGTTACTAGGTACCTACCAAGTAAGTACTTCATACTTAAACAATTTCATTTTTCGTGTGACATTTTATATGGTTTTATATAACAAAATAGCTAGCTACATACCTATACCTATTTACATTGCGTTGAAAATAAGTTAAATAATTATAAATAAGAAAATAAGACCCAAAACATACGGTGAAATGCAAATGCATCGCAAATGAAACTGCTAGTTACTTTTGAGTTGCATCGCAGTTTCTGCTATAGACTTCCTTAGAAAACCACACACGACGCAACTGAAACGAAACGTTTCAAACTAGTTGCTCAAATTAAAAGTAACTAGCAGTTTCAGTTGCGTTGCAGTTGCGTTTCACCGTGTGTTTTGACGCTAAGACAACATGGTTTAATTAAATCAATGATGTCTGTCAACAAAAATACTGGAAAACATGCAAACAATAACAAACAGACTGCATTCCTAAGTCTTAGGTAAGTAAGTAATAAAGCCATCAGTTTGCTATAAAAAGACATATCTGCATCTTGTCAGTTTCTTACTAGACATTGTTAATCAATGACATAGACGAAAGTATAATTGGACTTAGCATAGAGTTCTTTTAACTGGTGACAATTTTTGTATCAAAAGTTTCTGGGTAGATTTGATGAAGCAAATAAGGGGAGGGTAAGGTAAGTTTCTATTCCGTCAATTTTCAGGTCGATAAAGTCGTATTCTTGTAAAATCGCGGCGGTTTGAGCGCTAGTGCGCAAGAGACTGCGTTAATTTCAGACTATCACTGCTAGGACAATACCCCACGGTGACACTTCTGCAAGTTCCGTAGAAACTTAATATATGAATACAAAAAAAAAACAATTATAGAACGGCCTACAAAATGCATTTCCGCAGTAAGTAGGTATATCTTAATCAGTTCTTCTTGTCAGCCCTTTTAACATCGCTACTTCAAGAGCACGAGTCTATACTCTCATACGAGAGTGATTAGGCCGTAATCCAACACCCAATGTTTCGAATTTCTTCTGTAAGTACTTACTTAATGTTTTTCTTTCTTTATTCAGTAACCTCACTCCAATATCTATTTACAACTCTATCTAGTGTTTTTAAATCGCTACAGTGTGTCAGAATCGATCAAATATAACTAATTTACTTTTTATCGACGTCTATTGTCCATTGTGAATGGGAAGCTATTTTCCTTGTCAATTAACTTAGTAATTACAGTTACTAAATAGGAAATGTTCTATTAACTAGTCACTTTTCATTTCATTTCAACGCTAGGAAAGGTAGGCAAGGGAAAAAGTTAGGTTTTAATAGTTTCTTTTCTCGGATTTCCTTTTTTTTTTCCAATTCTTTTTTGGTTATTTGAAAACTAAGAGACCCGCGACTTCGTCCGCATTTATCGTCATATCATGGAAATTTTGCGCTTTATATCGTATTATAATATTATTATTTTATTTCGTAATATAATATACCTAATAAATAATATCTTTAAATAATTATGGTCTACTTATGTGTTATTCTGATGTGCCAGCTACATGTTGTAAAGTTTCATTAAAATCAGTTCAGTGGTTTTAGCGTGAAAGAGTAACAAAATATCCTCACATCCATCCATCCGTCCATTCATCAGCACAAACATTGACAATTTTAATATTAGTAGTGGATTAATAATTTCAAAGAAGTATTTAAAGCAAAAAGTTTTCTTAATAAACTTTTTTCTTAGCCTAATGTGTCCCACTGCTGGGCAAAGGCCTCCCCCGCACTCTTCCATGCCTCCCTATCTCCGGCAACCCCTGACCAGCTTGCCAAGTATACATCCAGATCGTCGCGCCATCTCCTCTTAGGCCGACCTCTACCTCTGTGGCCGTCTAGCGGCAACCAGTTGGTAGATATCTTGGCCCATCGATCCGGGTGCATACGGCATTAATAAATATTTTAATTTTAAGGCTCAACTACCAAGTAAGTCTTTATTTAATTGAACTTTAATTCGATTTATTGAACGATTAATTGAACGATCGTTTTTAGTCGATATTTATATGACCACGACAGAAAAAAACCGATGACCATAACGACACGAAAACGACCGATTCAAAAGCACCGACTGATATAATTCTCACGGAAAGTGACAACAAAGACCAAATGAAAACAAAACTTAATTAAAATTGAGGCTGAATGGCTGAGCGCCTCAGTGCAGTGCCTTAGTCGAGAAAAAATGGCGTGCTACGCGTTCCCGCGCAAATACATGTCACTAGAGAGAGAGGACAAGTTGTCAAATGTTTGGGCGGGACATTTTTGTGAGACTTTTTTCGAATTCAACATTTTTGGAGATTTTGTTAATTTAAATTCTTATGCTACAATTGCTGGTATACGAAACAGTTTTTTTACTGATTTTAGCATCATGTGATTACAGCTGGACTGATATGTCTCTCTCAATATTAATGTAGGTACTTACTCTATTTTAAAGCCTTCTTCTCACTTTCTCGTGAATTTTCCAATGATTTTAACCGACTTCAAAAAAAGGAGGAGGTTTCACAATTCAACCGGAAGTATATTTTTTATTGTGAGCTCGTGTGTGACTTTGTATGAAGTTACGGCGACTTATGAATTTCTAGGCATGATTTTGTTTAAAGTACTAAACACTAAGGCCCACTTGCGCAGTCCAATAAACCCGGAGTTAGCTGCTAACACAGGGTTAAATAAATAATTTGTATTGATTTATCTTGATTGAACCCTGTGTTAGCAGCTAAGTCCGGGTTTATTGCGTTAACTCTGGGTTGCACAAGTGGGCCTAAGTAGGCTTTGAATGGATAGTTTGATTGTGATCTTCGAACCTTAAACTAACCTGTATTAAAATATGTCCCGTAAAACTATCCAATAAAAAAAAGTTCTTCACATCACTACTTGACCGACGCATCACTTCACGTCAGAATGATGACGCAACCAAAATGGCGAATTAAAAAGTAATTAATCTGCCCCTTCCGTTCCCGCGCTTTTTGTTAAGTGCGTGCGGGCGCGGCAGGGCCGGTCCAAGGACAAATTACCTACAAGAGATAACTTGGCACCTTATTTGTATAAGCGACTGTACTGCTGAAATCTCAAGTTATCTCTTGTACTTAGACACTTAACCTGCAAGAATTTACTTGGCACCTTATTTGTATAAGCGACTGTACTGATGAAATCGCAAGTTATCTCTTGCACCTAACCTGCAAGAAATAACTTGAAGCCATATTTGTATAAGAGATCATACTGCGAAAATCTTAAGTTGTCTCTTGTGCATGCTGCAAGAAATTACTTGGAACCGTATATGTATGAGAGAAAATAGAAGTAAAGTCTCGAAAAGATACATTTTAGGTTACAGTAATTATAAAATGAAAAAGAAAAGTGCGTAGCCTTTACTTTGAAGTAAGCAATCAGGAACTTTTGAATAGTTTTGTATTGTTTTATTTTGTACAGCTTTAATGTTCGTTGTAAGTTTATTTTGGCACAGTTTAATAGAATTTAAATAAAAGTTTTGTACCTACCTACCAACTTGTATTCCATCTAAGCCATACCGCCATACAAAATCGATGAAAAAAAATATTCATCCATGAGTTGAATAAACGTCTATCTACACAGATCCGAGCCGTGCTCGGGACGTGTCCGGGCCGTAGCCCGTCAGGAGGGAAAACAATGCGTTGTCATGATAACGTGTGTGAACGAATCCATAGAAAATGTATGGATCATTCCATTTTTTCCCTGACACGTCCCGGACACATGACATGACGACGTATTGCTTTCCCCTTCTGACAGGCCACGGCCCGGATCTGTATAGATAGACCTTAATACACGTCGACATACCTAAATACGAAACTAAGTAAATAAGTACATACTTTAACTATCTAGGAATCAACTTTATTAAAATTTTCGTCTTCATTTTTTAAATCAATTTTATTTCCAAAGTATTGTTTAACGAAAATGTTTAAGCTACACAAAATATAGACCCACAAACTATTTATAAAACTCATAACCCATTCCCTAACTCCCTCCCTGCCCCACGTTAATATTTAATAAATCATTTTCACTATGAAATCCGTTCGCAGTGATAAATGAACAATTGTTTCACTCGCATTTAAAGTAGCTAATGTATGTATTTGGAAAGTAAATCTTTGATTGATTAAGATGCGCAGGAGCATAAATAAACGATTTTAGGTTGAAGAAAAAAAAAAACGAAGCGGTGGTAGCCCAGTTGGTAGAACGCTTGCCTCGAATTCTGAGGGCGCGGGTTCGAAACCTGGCGCGGGCACGTACCTCTGAGTTTATTTCTCATGTACGGATCAATTTATTCGATTACCATTGCTAACGGTGAAGGAAAACATCGTGAGGAAACCTGCATACACCAGAGAAGAAATTCGAAGGTGTATGTGAAATCCGCCAAGCCGCACTTGGCCAGCGTGGTGGATTACGGCTTAATCACTCTCTGTATGAGAGTAGGCTCGTGCCCCTCGGTGAGGACATATATGGGCTGATAACAGGTTGAAAAAAATTAGTTGCCTACCTACTAGAGCAATCTCGACAACTAATCACTCTCTGTATGAGAGTAGGCTCGTGTCCCTGTAGTGAGGACGTTAAAAGGGCTGATGATGATAATGGTGACCAATTTTTACCTCAAAAAAGACTTCTGTGCTTGTGCTATAGTTTAAGAAAATAGCAAAAAAAAAATCGGTTGTCTGCAAAGTCGGTTTACTGACGATAGTTGAACGTGACAACGTCATTAATGCTGCCGAACGCGGCCGATTGTGCCTGTTTGTCGCCCGATCCGCGCTCTCGCTTGCACTTCAAGCCTTAAATGGAACGCCTCAGAGCGAGGTAACGCCGCATGAGTCATGTTTTTTCGTGCGTGCAGCCGGCTCCATCGAATTATAAGACGTTGTCACGTCAAAATAGATTATAGATTTAGGCACTTAATCTAGTAAACAATACACTCGAGTGCAAAGAATTTCAATAAGCTAGCATTCTTGGATCGCGAGATTTTTGGATTCTTAAGTGACCCGGATTCATTGCTCTTGAGTGTAATACAGTATTGTATTTGTAATGTAGGTTCATTATAATAGTAAAGACCCTGTGACATGAAGGTTCCTTCTCGGCTATACTCACAGTTAGTGAAACGATAGAAGTTTCAAAAAGTAGGTATACTTACCTACCAAGGTATTTGAATACTTATAATATTTATTTTTTCAAGTTACACTATCGGAAGAAGAAACTGATACATCCTAAAAGGTGTTAAAACAAATACTCAATAAAACAATTTAAAAAAAACTTTGTATCGAAACACAAAATCATTTAATGACATTAAATTAACACTTTGTTACACAAAGCTGAACTAAATAGAATGAAATAATTTAAATAATCGTATTATAGCATTATAATGGCATTATAACAGCATTATAACAACTAATAGTGTAGAGCGTGGCTTTCTTAGTAAAACCGCAGACTTTATGAGTCAGGGTAGTGGGTTTGATTCCCGGAAGATGACCCACCTGACTGTATTCACGATCTGTATATAGGGTGACTTTAAATTAGTGAACGATGGAAAAGGATATGCATGTACTTGTGATAACAAATAACTTTTACTATGGGGCCAAGGTCGAATTCATTAAAAAAAATATTCCCCCATATTATCAGCTGGTGCATTTTGTATGGTGGGTGAGTCCAATTTTTTTATAATGATTTCGACCTTGGTGTCATAGTAAAAGTTGTTTGTTATCACGAGTACATGCATAATCTTTTCTATTTTTCACTAATTTAAAGTCACCTATATAAAACTGCAGTAAAAATGCAGATTTGAATAATATAAGTGCATTGATGCATAAGTTGTTGCTAAAGTTATTTCAAACTCAATCTTTATTTTGGAGGCAAATAACATTATAATAATAAGACAGATGTTTATTACCTTTTCACCCGAAAACCACTGAACAGATTTTGATGAAACTTTACAATAATTAGGTATCTATAGTAGCTTGTACATCAAAAGAACACAGGCTATATTATTATTATCTATTTATTTATTTAACAGTTTATTGTAAGATGATAGTACATAGAGACAGAAAAAAAAGAGAAGTTATACAAGAGGTACAGCATATTTCTAAAAGAAATTTCTTCCTGCAGACCCCACAGAGAGAGAAGTGATAGCATAAAGGCAGGATAGTCACTACAATAAATATATAAGTATAAACCTACACATAGATATATATTCGATAAATACACATACATAAATATTATAATTTATATAAATATATATTGTATTCTCTTCTTTATTATTTTAAGATAATTGTATAAGTCTTCTTAGATTATGAAGATTTATAAATGTGTACGAAGTCGCGGGCAGCCTCTAGTATACGAAAATAAAATAAGCAACTAGGTAGCCAAAGAATAAAGATATTAAGAACCAAATCACTAATTAACAGTTTTTTACTTAAACAAATACTTTGCTAAAGGAAAATTAACTCTATCTGCTTGATATACAATAGGTTTTGAATTGGTATTGTTGGCTTGAAGCTAAAGTTCAGTAAGTGAACTAAAAATGTCTAGTCATTGTGTGTAGTGGGTACACTGCAGTGCAATGAAAATGGTTCCAATAAAAATTGCCATTTAATAAAAAAATGTGCCGTTTACGATATCACTTACGTTTACGATATCTCTTAGGGATGTTTTTAAAAATATTGACATATTAACACTAGCATCGCAATACATCTTCACTAATGTAATGTTTACACAAAAAAATATACATCAATTTAAACAACTAAGTGATATACATACTGTTAATACTAGAAATAGGGATAAATTAGTGCCCCATGCTAGTCGACTAAAGAAAGTAAATAAGTCGTTTGTGGGTCAATGTATACGCTTTTACAACAAGATCCCTACCAGTATACGCGAACTACCCCTCAATAAATTCAAGGTTATTGTTAAACAAAAACTTAACAAAAAGGGATATTATAAAATTAACGATTATTTAGATGACTCAAATCCATGGGATTGACCTGCTCTTCTATCAAGCTTTCTCTAGCATACCTGTTCTCATACAATTGTGAATTGCTTACATTCCTTAAAATAAATGAATGTTATTGTGTTGTAAAAATGTTGCCTCTGCAGTATCTTGGTAGGTATGGTATCTGTAATTCTGTAATAGCTAAGCTTTCTTATGAATAAGGCGAAACGTGTGATATGTCATGCTCGCTTACGCCGTTGCAGTGGTGGCGCTGTGTGTCGGGTCTCCTACTTCCCTAAAATATGTGGAAGGGGTTGATGGCTGGCACATGCGTTGAGACCTGTGTGAAGGTGCTGCTGTGATGGCCGGTCATGTCATGCGGATCCCATCAAACTAAGCATTTCACTTCTTTGTTTCCCATTTGCTTGCCTTACTTTTTCCTGGATATTGTGGGGTCAAATTTTTATTATTTATTTATGGATAGCTGTTTTGAAATATTAATTTGATTATATGTTTCTGTGTTTATGCCTGAGATTTGTAAAACTTAAATTAAAAAGAGCAACCCTACAGAGTTTCTTGCTAGGTTCTTCTCTGGGGAAACTGCACTCTTGCGAATCTAGCATTAACTTTAAAAAATGACCCGTCTTAAGTGTTGTCAAAACCTACAGGATTAAATGATTTTCATTTCATTTCATTTCATTTCTTAATAGTAGGTACTTAGATATATATCATAGGCCAGTTAGCGTAGTCGGTAGTGAGTCTGCCTCACACGCACGGGTCGCGGGTTCGATCCCCGCCGGTTAACAAACATTTGTGTGATGAGCATAAATGATTGTTCCGTGTCTGGGTGTTATATATTTATCTATGTATGTTTATCAGTCCCTGATACCCATAGTAGAGGATTTGCCTAGTTTGGGGTCAGGTGACCGTGCGTGTTATTTATTTATTTATATATTTTTTTATTTATAGTAGTGCGGTGGGGTAATTTTTACAGTTTTGGAGATGCAATTCTGGAACCGTAGGTTCAGAATATGAAAGACTATTTTTGGAAAAGCACCTCGTAAAATATCATTCTAAATTACACCAACCAATGAATCTTACACTAAGCGCCAAAACACACGGTGAAACGCAACTGAAACGAAACGTTTCAAACTAGTTGCGTCGTGTGTGGTTTTCTAAGAAGTCAGAAAAAAAAAAGAAAGAAAGCAGGAACTGCGATGCAACTCAAAAGCAACTAGCAGTTTCAGTTGCGTTGTAGTTGCGTTTCACCGTGTGTTCTGGGTCTGAGAAGATTTTTTCGGAAATTTAATAAAAATACCTATATCTCGAAATATGTAAGTACCTATTGATTAAGCATGAGTGATTTGACTAGTTTTCTTTGGCTACAACAAATTATCATAACTCTGTTTTAAAACTCTAGACTTTACTACTTTTAAATAAATAAGATACATTTTCCAACTGTCCAATTTTCCTTGTCCGCTAGTGCCGGCGCCAGGTCGGCGTCTTTGTACCCGTCATTCAGTCATCACTGCAGATGTCCCTCGAGTCACTGCGGCCGGCCCTGTGGTACTAATGTATTTAGTTTTAAGTTTACACTGATTTTATTTGATTATTTGATATTTGTTGATAGTTTTAGTTTATGAAATTGAGATTGGTCAAATCTAAACTAATTGCTAGTGCGATTTGCAGAAAATATTGTTTTTTTTAAATTGCAACTGTCATTTTGGATTCTGCCAATGTTATGAGAAGTAGAGCTTATTTTTAATTATATTTGGACCTATTTATGCAGAAACGTTCCAACTGACAGCGAGGTGAAACTGAGAAAAATGCATTTTTGTGTTTGAGCTGTGTACTTTTTTTTCACTGCAGGTAGAGTCGAAAATGATTGATTAATTTAAAGATGTTACTAAAATGCATTTGTTAAAGGGGTCGTTATTCGAGTAAAAGTAATTAAATTGATAATATTTACAAAAAATCGGTTTGGAACGTTTCATGAAAATTCTATTTTGTATGAACTCGTTTTTTAGCACATTTCGCAGAAACGTTCCAAAACGGTTTTTTTTTTCATTATAAGTACAAATAATATAATATTTTTATTTGACAACTAAATAAAGCTTCTATTTGTCATAACTAAGCTACAAGAAAAAATATTAGTAGGTATCTTAATGTTTCTGGTTTCCAAATCAATATATTGCCACACCACTAACTCAACCACAGGTTTCACAACTATTTTTCAAATATATTATACCATGTAATTAAATTATTGCTAGCTAATTTTACTATTATTTTGGTAAGTTTTTGTTAATTTATTTTTTTATTACAAAGGCGTAAAAAAAAACAAAATAAAAGATTCACATAGGTATTTTTTGTGAATTTTTGATTGTTGCTGACTATTTAAAAACTTTTTTAAGCTAAAACTTGCTAACAACTCTGTGGTATTTTAATTAGCTACCATATAAACAATATAAAACAAAATAAATAAGTAGTTAAACATTTTTGTATAGGTGCAATCTATATCTATATCTATATATTATATAAAAATGAAACCCGTTTTCCGTTGTCACGGCATCACGCCTGAACGGCTGGACCGATTTCGCTAATTTTTTTTTTTAAATGTTCATTGAAGTCCAAGGTTGGTTCTTACGGTGAGAAAAATTCGAATAATTGCCGGGAAAGCCCTAAAACAGACCTTTTCTTTTTCCCATACAAATGTTTTCTTACTAAAATGTAGAGTCAATTTGAACTTTATTCCTACACAATAAAGTTCATTCTAAGGCGGGACGAAGTTCGCCGGGACAGCTAGTTTGTTATAAAAATATATATAATGAAAAAAAAAACGCGATGTTGATACAAATGACTTAAATTATTAATTTAAAAAGGTCCCCTACATCTGAATCAATAATCTGAGGGAATAGAATTAGATCTGGGTACATGAATGAGAGATTTTTAATTATTGAATCCATCTTTTTAATAAACGAATAAAATCAAATAAACCGCATATATTCCATGGTATTTGCAGTACTTAGCTGAAAATTTACTTAATTCAATCACAGCCAACGAACCATTAGACAAAAATGTATCATTTCTGAACCAATAATGTCAATATACATTTTGGTAATTAATATAAAAAATATATACCTAATTACTCTTTAGTAAGCTTCTGATTTACTATTGTACTCTACTTGTGGCACCAAAATATCGACGCTAGAAAGCAAACACGTCGTAACCCACAAAAGTACAATTGTTCACCAGAGCAGAAAAACTTTTCGTATTTTAAATTTTTGTCATATCTTCCGTATTTATGGACCTACAGTTACCATTTTTTGACACAATTTTTATATTTTTTGGATATATAAATTGATTTAAATAGATTTTATCTAAAGTTTTTATTAAACATTTTAATGTTGGTTACGACAATTGACAATTTAAATTACGACCATTAAAACGTAGTAAATGAAGTCAGTAAATGTATGGAAAGACGAAAACCGCTCTTTTTTTTGGCAAGCAAAATGTGGTAACCAACATTACTTTACGGATACTCACCTTCAAAAACATCGTAATAATTATCAATCTGTGAAATTTTACCATCAATATGTAGTAACTAGCATAACTTGCATACATAATTTCAAAAAAATTTAGTAAATGTAACATAATTGAACTGTGGTTTCTAAATAAACTGCAGTAATAGTCAATAAAATAAAAGAGAGAATACTTTTTAATATATTTTTTAATAAAATCAATAAAAAAAAATAAAAAAAAAACTAACCGCGCTTAACGTCTGGTACCTGGACAATGGCGCTATTGGGAGTAAACCGGAAGACGTGTTACAGGACCAAGAGGCTTTAATTCCCCGTCTTAGAGTCCTGGGTCTGGAGGAAACCCTGCTAAGTGCGAGTTTTTCTCCTGCGGTACAGATGCTCGTTCCCACTTCTCTCGTTTCAATTCCCTTCTTTCCGGTCTCAAGGAACTGACTCCGTCAGATTTCTTCCTTTTAGGCTCCCTTGTTTTTCTATCTGCTGTCCCTGAGGCAATCTTCACTCGGAAGCAGCTTTTACTAGCAGCTCAAAACCAACTTAAGTACCTTTCCTCTCATGTTGCTATTATTTTGTTGCGCATGTGCTTTGCTCTTCCCAAGATTACATAACATATTTGTTGCGGACCACCCCCGCTTGGCTCTGTTCTGAGGAAGTCTCCACGTTTGACGATGCCCTAAAATCAGTGGTGGAGTCAATCCTGAATGTCTCCCTAGACGAGACACAGTAGAGTCAAGCGACATTGCCAATTCGTTGTGGTGGTCTCGGGATACGTTGTGCGCGTGACGTGGGCTTGCCAGCATTTTTGGCTTCGGCACATGGGGTCTCAAATCTCGTTGCTTTTTTACTCCATTCTAATGGTGGCGAGACGAGCATCCCTTTTGTGTCGGACGCCGTGTCGGCTTGGACGACCCTCAACTCTGGTGCGGCGATCCCTGAGGCAACACAGATCCAGCACTCATGGGATGAAGTAGGAGTGAAGCAACTCCAAGGTCAATTGGTGGAGAGAGCTACAGGATCCGATAAGGCTAGACTGCGAGCTGTGTCGCAGCCGGAATCAGGGGCATGGTTACAGGCCTTACCTTCGCCTCATCTGGGCACTTTACTTGACGATGACTCTGCGTGTGGCGGTGGCTCTTCGCCTGGGCTGCAAGGTGAGTGAACCCCATATATGCACCTGTGGTTCTACGGTAGGGGCCGATGGCCATCACGCATTGAGTTGTCGGCGATGCGCAGGCAGGTTCTCGCGACACCATGCTCTGAACGATATAGTTCGTAGGGCCCTAATATCGGCCAACGTCCCTTGCACGTTGGAGCCCCCGGGACTCAGCAGATCTGATGGGAAGAGACCGGACGGGCTGACTTTGGTGCCGTGGAGGAACGGCAAGTGCCTTATTTGGGACACAACATGCGTCTGCACGCTCGCCGCCAGCCACCTGAATCGCACCATCCACTCTCCGTCAGCCGCCGCGGATAACGCCGGCTGCAGAAAGAGATTAAAGTACGCGTCTCTAGAGTTGCTTTACGAGTTCGTTCCGTTGGCTGTGGAGACTATGGGCAGTTGGAGTGGTGAGTTCAGGACTTTTGTGAAGGAGTTAGGTTGAAGACTGAGTGACAGAACAGGTGACCCTCCTTCGGCATCGTTCTTGGTGCAAAGGTTGGCCATCGCCATTCAGTGTGGAAACGCGGCGAGCGTCATGGGCACCTTTGCACCGGGAACGACCAGGGGGGGATTGTTTGATTAGCCATAAGTATGAATTTGTAATTATTTTGACATTTTCTGACATTTGTAATTTATTTTATTTTTACAAGACGTGTGTTACAATAGGTATAGGTACCTACTTCTCAACAAAAGTACAAATAATTCAAGAGTAAACTGTTCAAAGATAATAAATATTAAGACTTACTTCAATTATAAAGTACTTCTCTTCAAAGCATAAGCTTGAAGTAAAGGGTTATAAGCATCGTGATACAACAAAATATCGCCCACTAAAGGTAGTAAACGCAAGTGATCATAATTATACGAGCAGCAAAAACGTAGTAACCCGCACTAGGCGGAAATTATTGACGATGTAACTAGTGGCTTTTTTCTTTTTGTAGAAATCAAATTGTCGTAAGCAGCAACGTAAAAAAAACTAACGGTTTTTTTGTTGTTTAATACGTTTTATTGGTACAAAAATAATAAAAAATGGCAAATTTAAAAATCCTAACTTTTTAATTATAAATCTTTCAGTTACTTGTCATATACCATTCGATGCGTATTTTTTTTCTGAGTCTAATGACGTAATAAAAAATTTTTTGAAGGTTTGTGGGTTACGACGTGTTTGCTTTCCAGCGTCGATATATTTAGATTGGCTTCTATTAATTAATTAAATACATAATTTTAAAATGTGAATCATCCTACAATAACTGGCATGATGTTTCTTAATTTTCCTTCAAGTAGGTAGTATATGAAAGCTAGTAAAAATATCAATCGAATTCCACTTTTTGTCAAGTCAAGACACCTTTTGTGAGAAATTTCCTTAATATTTTTTTTTCATGAATAGTAATATCACATAAATACGGTCTCTTGAGTAAAAATAAATAATACATTTGAGCAAAATTATATTAGAAGCTAACTAATTTCTCTGTAGGTAATTTAGTCATTAAAAATTAAAGATTGGTCTTGTGCACCATTCAAATTACTTTTTTCGGTTTATAGTAAAGTTTTCCCTCATTTAATAAACTATCATTTTAGGTAATTGTATCAAGTGATCCAGAGCTTGTTGGAACCCTTTCTAAAAATATAGAAAAATCTATTTTATTTCTGTGGTAACATTCCGGTCTTTGTGAAACATCAACTTTTTAACTTTTAAATAGAATTAAGTGTTTCAAATATAGTTGAAACATTTAAAAGAAAAACAATTTTGAAAATATATGTTTTTTTAAATGTTCCAAACCCACATGAAACATTTCAACAACAGAATTGTCAACTGTTTTTTTTTAAAATAACAATGTTCCAAAGATGTTTGGAACATTTTTCAGCCACAAATGAATAAAATTAAAACGTTCCAAGTGATTTGAAACGTTTTTTTAGTGCGAAATGTGTCGTTTGGAACGTTATAAGCTTTTGAGCTATTAATTATCTCAAAACTGATTAAGTTTAGAGAACCAGTTTTTTGCCCAAAGATGGAAGGTACCTCAAGGGTTAGCCTGGCATCATTAACTCAATTTTGACAATTTTGTCAGTTGGAACGTTTCTGCATAAATAGGTCCATTTTGCAGAGTGTCAATGGAATTTTTAACAGATTTTCTGATAGATTTGGTCACAATCAGGGCCATTATTTAGCAGAATACCAAATATGTAAAAATGCCATTTATACTCTGCCGACACACAACTGAGGCTATTTTAAATTGCCAGACTTGGAACCCAGGTCGTCGGTCCACCTTGTTGGAGGCTTTCACTGCGTCGTCCGGTGCGTGAAGAAGTTTAGAATACCCTATTTAGACTACTCTAAGATATGTTAGTAAGTATAGACACGAAATATGCAAGATACTTATTAACTACTTCTAAGGTTAACAAAATGACATTGAGTGAGAAAGAGACGTCACAGGTTAGAAAGAGAAGGAGCATATCCGTTGAAAGTGGCGGCGCCACTAAGATCGGTACAGTTAGGTTGGGAAATTTTAGAACGGTTTTGATTTTGTGTTATAAACTTTGGGACCATGTAAATAGGTACCTATCTGTAAGCAGAAAAATAACTATAATGATATAAAAAGGCCGCATGTTGCTTCTTATATTCTTGTTTGTGTCTGTACCTACCTTATATCTTTGTGTGCAATAAAGAATATTTGTATTGTATTGTAAAAATATAGAAAGTAAGTACCTAAATAAAAATAATAACGTATGTTAATAATAATAATAACGTATAATAACGTAAATTATATAGAGCGCTGTTTTTAGGTTTTAATAAAAAAAAACACGGATCAAAACATAATTTCCAGGGTCCTGTAAAAATATTACTCTTACTGTAAGTAAACTATAAAAAAATGATTGTTTTTTTCCTCAAAATATTAATGATAGAATTCCGGAGGTAGAGGTCGCTGTAAGAGGAAATGGCGGGACTGTTTGGATGCATAAGTGAGTACATAATATAAGTACTTGGTAAACTACACTGAAGTTGCCGAAGATAGGGAAAGATGGAAGAAAGCGGCGGAGGCCTTTGCTCTACACTGGGCCATAATAGGCTTTAAAAAAAAGAGTTCCACAGAAGTTTTTTCTAATACAAAAGTTTAAGGAAACCAAGAAACTGCTTTATTTAATTTATAGCTGAGTGTACCTAAATAGAAGACTGGAATCACGTCGACGAAGGAAACGCAATTGTTTTTACTTCTCTGACGGATGTCTGCGCACACGGGGTGATGTTTTCAAGACGGAGATGTGCGCATACGCATTATTACCATTACTTACCAGTCTTATCACTGAGGTTGTAACTTTATTTATTAAATATGATGGATGTCTATGTGTATATTTTCATACATTGTCCCGAAATTGATGTATTAGTATAGTTAAAAGCGATTTTCAAAACAAGATTATTTGAATTGTGGGAAGGCCTCCAACAAGGTGGACTGACGACTTGGTTAAAGTCGCTGGAAACCGTTGTATGTGGGCAGCGCAAGACAGGTCGTTATGGAGATCCTTGGGGGAGGTTTTTGTCCAGCATTGGACGTCCATAAGCTGACATGATGATGACGATGAAGTACCGTAATACCAATAAGTACCTACTCTAGAATCTAACTAGAGTCTAGATATAGGTAGCCAAACGAAGAAACATTATCGGCAATTTTTAGACCAGAGTTTGACTGGCACTTTGGCTGTCGGAAAGTAGGTTCTTTGCCAATCCATCCGTCATACTTTTGACATACTTCTCCAGTCTATCTGTCAGTAAATCTTTAGTCTGAAATATGGCGTCAATTATTCGCCTAGAGTTTTTAGTGCCTATGTCCATATAGAATCTATATTAGTATTATTAGTACGAGTAGTCAATATCGCCGGTAGTAATTTTAAAACATTTTCCTAACGTGTTTCTGACTCACCACACCAACAAAACCCGCCCGTGTGCTCCGCGCATGCGTGCTACGCCTCGCGCCCTGTCATTACCTCTGCGCGGACGCAAATTATATTATCCCTCGGTACATAGGATTATGTACAATTATATTATATACTTCAAGCCATCACGAATACGAGGGACACGCAACGCTTTGGTCGACTGTTGCCTTTTTATTTTTTTTTCTCGTTTTTTTTAAAGCTGGCTTAGATACAAGTTCTTTTCGATTGCGTGTCTGCATTTTAAATAGTGGTTTTGGATTTCTGTTGGGATTGTGACTCGGTAACCTGAAGTTTGAAGTTTAAGGTATTTAGGGCCTGGTTTCACGAACTACAGATAACATTTATCTGACAGATATTTTATACCTGTCACTGTCTAAAACGTCATGTTTTATGAAACAGACATAGGTTTATCTGGCAGTTAAAATCTGTAGATGGTGATACGGGCACTTGGTATCGATGTTTCAATAAAATTATAGATGGTGCTACTTACCTGCGAATTCAAAGGCATTATAACGTCTTAACTTTTTAAATCTTCGCAATATACAGGGTGTAACAGAAAGGGTATATAAAGCCGAAACACAGCGATAGTCCTCATGAAACTGAACAACTTTCCCCAAGGAACATGGGTCGTAACTCGAAAAAAATTTTTGGATCGCCCATACTTACTCGATCAGCTGATCGGGCATTTTGTATGGGGAGGCGAAATTTTTTTTTCGAGTTACGACCCATGTTCCTTGGGGAAAGTTGTTCAGTTTCATGAGGACTATCGCTGTGTTTCGGCTTTATATACCCTTTCTGTTACACCCTGTATACGTACTTACCTATCTTAAAATAATAATAGCCGTTTTGATGTGTACACTAATACTGTAACTACAATATTGCAAAGATCTGTTTGGTGGTTCATGTGAAAGGGTCTTCAATACATTTCTAAATACATAATACTAAATTGATTTCTAATACATTAATTAATACGTAATACATTTCTAAATACATAGTCCTCAATACATAGGTACAACCTTATATAATATACCCAACCATATTATAAATATCAATGTTTGTATGGATGGATAGTAACAATATTAAGCTATCTATCTTTCATGCAAAAACCACAAAACAGATTTAAATGAGATTTAACAATACTTAGCTTAGTCATCAGAATAAAAAATTGGCTAGATGTTTTTTTAAAATATTGCAAGTAAGTTTTTACTAACTTACTTGTTATTTATTTCCAGTCCAATAAAATATACAAGAACAAAACAAAATTAAAACACAAAATAACAAAATTAAACGTAAAACAAAATAAAATGAAACTTAACTTTAACTAACTAATTAACTATTAACTTAACTTTTTTTTATTGGGTTAGTTACTAGTGTTACTACTGCATAATATATTATTTCTTACTTAAATATTTATTTTATGCAAAAATGTACAAACATTGCTTCTTTTAAGCAACCTATACGGTACTTTTTTTTAAACAAAATCCCTTTAATTCGAGTGTAAAATCTACTTTGTAAATGACTCTAATCGCATCACTTTTGGTCTAGTGGTTACATTGTAAGTTTAGGGTTGGGTAGTCTTGAAAAAAAAAATGTTTTATTAGTACAAAGAGTTTTGTTTAGCTACTGTATCTTTGTACTGCTTAATGTTATTTTTATATGGGAATTTAAATTTGGGGAATGTTTTTAGAGAATTCTAATTATGTGTTAGTGTTTTAAAAGTTATATTACTACTAAAACTACTTTAATAGTAGGTGTATTATTTAAAATGCACAACTGAAGATAAACCGAATAAATAAATTAAGTAGGTAGGTAGGTATTTAGAAACTAATCTAGCCTATTCTCCCTTTCTAATCCTAATTATATTATAAATGTCAATGTTTGTGCCTATGGATGGATGGATGTGAGCCTCCCATGTTTGTTACTCTTTCACGCAAAAACCACTGAACAGATTTTAATAAAACTTCACAATATTGTAGCTTGCATATCAGAATAACACACAAGCTATGAAGTAGACACCTATTATTTTAGGATAATGCGTAAATTTTCCAAGATATGAAAATAAATGCGTACGAAATCGCGAACAGCTTTTTGCATGTAAATAGTTCCACCATAAATTTCAATTTTACACCTTTATGCGTTAATAATTGAAAAAAATAATAGGTGTGCTCAAAAATCTCTCGTCTTGCGGTCTCCTCAAAACAAATCATAAAATTGTCATTTGATTTTAAAGAATTGAGCAAAACGGTCTCACTGAACCGTTTTCAATGGGATTTTGCACATCAATCATATTAACCATTGTCGGAAATCGACGCACAGCAGGTAGAACAAATTTCTTTTAGAGAAAGTATAATGCCGACAAAGATGGCGGCGAAAAAAAAGCAAAAAAATTGGCAAAAGGTGACAGCGATGTTCGGCCTTTCTAGCTTTGCAAATAGCGAGTTCGATAATCATTTATTTTAATAACGATCTTATTTTTTAATGGTTCTTATTTTGAAATCTGTTAATTGAATTTCGAATGTTTAAATTTCGAATACCGAAGAATTTTACCCGTTATCTATCTGTTTAATAACTCTTATAAAAACTATTAAAGAAGTTTTGAACAACTTTCTATAATATCTATAATCCATCTCATCTCAGATCTATAATGATCAAGTAGAGAACCTACCTATAGGTACTTACTTTTGGGTTTTTTATGTAGAGTAGAAAAAAAAAACTTTATTACTTAGTCTTTCCTGTAGTTCGCCATTTATTAGAACTTCCTTTTAAATTATAAAGTTAACATTAATAAAAACCATACCTACTCAGAATTGAAAATAACTCATTTAACAAAACCATTTTATCGTTTATGGAAAGGGAACGCTCGAAAACCTTCTTTGGGTGGTCAATGGCATAATCAAAACACGACCGGAAACAAACGAATATCAAATAAATAATTCAAATATGAAAAAGGAACGTTCGAACGCGACAGCGGCGCTAACACGCCATTTTACAAATTAAACACCGTAAGAAAAAAAATCTCAAACGGCACCGGCCGAAAGGACGCCGTGAAAAAAAACTAAATTAACACAAACTTTTAAATAATTAAAAACCCACCTTGTTAGGCTGGAGCTCCGACGTTTTTATAACCTTGCCAAATTAAAAAGTTCACGTCAAAACTGTATCGAACGGAAAAGGTTCCAACCACGAAGATTTTAAGTCTATTTTAAATAAATCGTATGCAAACTCTTTGGTAGGAATTGTATGCGTTTTGATGTGCCGAAGTAAATTGAGTTTTGTTTTATAGTTTATTTGATGGTCGTCCGCAATGTGGAAGCTACGCGGATTAATTTAATGTTGTATTAGCTTTAATTGGGACTGTCAATGTTTATGGTTGGAGAGAGAGAGGACTTTATTTCGTTACGATATTCGTTTGTTTTGATTGTTCTTTGAAGTGGGTATCAATAAAACGTTTTGCTTATCAAATATTTATTCGAAAATATAATTACAATTTGAAATAAAACACTAGAGAAGGGAAATGGAATGGTACCTGAATCTATTGTTAAATTTTGTTAAGGTTCCGTATCTTATTATTTAATAGGTACGTATTCACAAGTATAGATACTTGTGTGTGTAGATAAAAATATCAAATTTATTAAATATCTTTGTGAAATAATGGAGTACCTACGTCAATTATGTAATAAAAGTCGCCTAGCTTAAATTTTAGCAAATAAAAATGCAAGCGCCCATAAAATCGAAGTAGTAACTTTACCACTCTAATACTTAACCTAAAAATCTCTCACGAATACTCAAACGTCACGAATCAACCAAACTTTCGTCAATAAATCAAAAATGGAACGCTTTATTTTGACAGAAATTTAAAACACCGCGATTCCATTTGTCTAAGTGATGACGTGACAATTTTCAGCAGTCGATGGGTGCAATAAAAAAAAACTTTTACTTTTTTTAGGGTTAACATTACTTGGCCATTCTGCCTTGTTTTTTTTTTTCAAATTAAGATGCATTAGCCACCGATGACATGGCACTTTTAAGTGACAATATTCAGACTGGTTGCTACTTTATTTTGGCAAAGGCCCTCGTTGTGTCATTATTTTGATGACTAAATAAAAATAATAAATGATTTTGTACGAAAGGAGCATTGCTTGCGAATGGACTAAAATATTTTATTTCAATATTTTTGGTTTTAAAAGTAGGTACTTATGTAGGATTCATCTGCTATGCTCATAATTAAATGAGGGTTATGACGGAAGACATTGTTTTTTACTTATCCATTTGCACTACAAGTTCCATTTTATTTTCATACTTACCTACTTACAACTTTAGATATTATTACTTTTAATTTTAATCAATTCATATCATCGTACTTGTGGTTTCACCGGCGGCTTAGGGTGTTTTAAAAAAACGAGCTTATACTTACTTACTTACGTATGAAACGCTAGTCTGAAAACGCCCTTAGAAGATCTAATCCCCATACAAACATGTTTGTCTTAGTGGGAATCGAACCCACGACTAACGGCATGGCAGGTAAGAGTTACTACCAACCACGCCACATCTGGCCAGCCGATGCAATACTACTACTAATATTATAAATGTCAATGTTTGTGCCGATGGATGGATGGATGTTTGTTACTCTTTCTCGCAAAAACTACTGAACAGATTTTGATGAAACTGGGCAATATTGTAGCTTGCACATCAGAATAAAACATAGGCTATATTATTTTACGATGTCATAATTTTTTTCTAAGATATGACAATAAATGCGTACGAAGTCGCGGGAAGCCTCTTGTAAGTAGGTACCTACTTAAATCTATCTATATAAATAAAAATGAATTGTTGTTCGTTAGTCTGATTGAAACTCGAGAACGGCCGGGCCGATTGAGCTGATTTTGGTTTTAAAATGTTTGTCGTAGTCCAGGGTAGGTATAAACGGTGAGAAAAATTCGAATAATTGCCGGGAAAGCCCTAAAACAGACCTTTTCTTTTTCCCATACAAATGTTTTCTTACTAAAATGTAGAGTCAATTTGAACTTTATTCCTACACAATAAAGTTCATTCTAAGGCGGGACAAAGTTCGCCGGGACAGCTAGTAAAATATAAAAATATACTTATTAGTTAAAATATTATCAAAATAAAACTTACCGTTTAAACCATACATAAAACAACGTTTATTTCAAATTTCACCGACACATACTCAGCAACCAGCTTCCCACAATTACCATCGCAAACGGTTTAGTAGTTAAACGGCTCGTTCAATTTAATGCACAATGTATTTGATTAGATCGACGTGCGTTTTGTTAACATGCATTTTGCGTTATTTACATAAAAGTGCTTTGATGCGTTTTGATGTGTTTTTTGCATTTAGAGCACAAGGTTTTAGTTCGACCTAATTGTTTGATGGATGTTGTGACATTAAAATGATGATGATGCTTAATTCTCATTGTGGAAACGGTTTTACAATGTCAATTGTAGTTTTGAATTTACTAGAAAACTGGGCCCAAGTCTGTTAATTTAAAAAAGCCTCAGCTGTGTGTCGGCAGAGCGATAATAGCATTTTTAGACACATTTGGTATTCTGCTAAACAATGTTACACTGATTGCGACCAAATGTGTCAAAAAATGACATTGACACTTGACACTCTGCCGACACACAACTGAGGATATTGTAAATGAGCAGACTTGGGTCTATGAATTTATGTAGATAAGGTAATTCCGGAGGAGATGGCCAATTGTATTTTTTTTTGTTTTATCATTTTTAAGTATGATTTTATTAGAAATGACTCGTTTTGTTTACATAAATGTGTAGATTAATGTCCAAAGTTTAATTATAAGCTATAATT
This sequence comes from Anarsia innoxiella, assembly GCA_947563765.1. NCBI lineage: Eukaryota > Metazoa > Arthropoda > Insecta > Lepidoptera > Gelechiidae > Anarsia > Anarsia innoxiella. Next base: position 2,662,713 of record OX387417.1, read on the forward strand.
GCAACTTACATTCATGTAGTTTTATTTGCACATGGCTTTAAAAAAACTATGGCCAACTACCCCGGACTTACCATGTTGATTGGTATTTAGGAATAAAAACAAGCTAGGTAACTATGTAGTTAATGATAAATGAACCAAAATAAAAAATGGTTGTCAAGCTTCAGCAGAAAAGTGAATTTTTTTTAAAAATTATTTTTGAGATTAACCACGTACTGGCGCGTTCAAAATAGGTTATTAAATCATTTGATAGACGTTAGCTAAAATAAAACAACAAATACGTAATTATTTACAATAAATCTTTATTTATTTGTAAAAAGTAGATTTAGTTACCGCGGTTGCTATTTATATTAAACAATACAATACAATACAAATATTCTTTATTGCACACAAAGATATAAGGTACAGACACAAACAAGAATATAAGAAGCAACATGCGGCCTTATTGCTAGGTAGCCAATTCCAGGCAACCTTCCTACCTTATCTTTCTTCTTATTTTTGTATCTAAAAATTACTTATATTTAATATTTACTTATATTTAATACAATACACAAAAATACATTATTAAAGCAATACAAAAATACCCTTCTAACAATCGCAATGATCAAAACATCATACATTTTACCCGTTCCATACAAAAATACACCTGTATTGAAAAAAAATTGCAACCCAAAGACCTCCCGCGCTAAAGCACCGTATTATACTCTACAAAAGAAAAAAAAAGTACCCATTGCAAAAATTAAGAAAAAAAAATCTTAAATAGACATTTTGAAGGACCGAGGAGAATTGTCATTGTGCGTTTGGCGCATGCGTCGTGGCGCTAAGGGGAGATTAATGATTTTTAAAAGTATTTAGTGTTTGGAACTAATAGGGATTAATTTATGCAATAATTATTTGTTTGCAGGTAGGAAAGACTGGTAGTTTATTAAAAATAAAGATGAAAAAATACAATTAAAAAGCTATTTTTAAGTTTAATTAAGTATTTTATTTTCAAAATAGATGACAAATAGTCGTTCTTGTGTATAGATTATAATTTTACTCAAATTAAGATCTAGGTTTGTGTGAAAAAAATATCTAAGAAGACTTAGGTATACCAAAATTATAAAATCTATTTTAAGCAACAAGAATAACATACTTTTATTAATTCAATTTAAATATAAAATAATATAGTCACTACCTACTTAGCTAGTTATTTAATCTACTTACTTACACGCTTCAAAGTGTATAGCAAAAACCTAATTAAAAACAACAATATAAAAATCCATCACAATTCTAAATTCAAACAACGACATTAAAAAAAAGGTGTTACGCATCATAAACTAATAAAACCTCTTCACAAATCGGCAACAAACGATAAATGTCACTGGCCATTTATAAATAAAAATTAAAAAAAACAAAATGGCGGTCGTTAAATCACCGAACTCTATTAACTACCGTTTGAGATAGCCAAATAAATCGGAAGCCAGGTAGAGATTGTATCTGATGTTAAGCGCAAAATTTCGTGTTACATTGTAAAGGTGCGACGGTTTTGCATTTTGAGTTCGATTTTTGAATATTTTAAAGGCATTTCTTTTGTTTTTTTTTATTAAAGAATAAGTAAAGGTTGAATATTAGCATTGGAACTTTTTGATCGATTAAAGTGATATAGGGGAAATCAAAAACAAAAAGTAGAGTCCATTTCACGTAAGAAGTCCCCTAGCTGCGGCGCTGTTTATCATGTCAAAATTGACAATGTTGCCATTGATGAGTACAAATTTTGCCTATATTATTTATATTTCAGTTGTAATTTATCAAATTTTACTAATTATTGCATACTTCGAGTGTCCTAGTCATTCCATGAGTAGGTTGGTATATATCTGTTTACCTACATTTCTGTTATGTAAAAAGTATATTTTTATTCAGATAAATAAGGGTTTCTCTACCTACTATCAGGGAAAAGGTCAGAAAATAGGGAAAATAGATCTGTCAAATTTAGTTCCAAAAATATCGGGGGGACTTCTTTCGTGAAACGCACTCTACATAAAGTAGAAATCTTTTTGTGAGATGTTGAGTATGCCGAAGTGCCGCCGACGCTTTTTTATAGTCACTGCCTAGATAGATGCGCATTGTACGCCCTAGTTCTTTTAGGTATCTAAGTTTTTAGGGTACCTAGGTACTTTATAATACGTAACGATTGAAAAATAATTTATTATCAGTCTAAGGTACCACATTTCAAATGACCATCGAGCTTATACTTTTTTTCATGTAGGTATATTTATCGAAATTAATGTTAAATAGATTTTAGTTGTCAAAGAAAACTATAAAGGAATATAGTAGAAAATAATATACTTATACCTATTATAGCTTTCACAATCTAAGACTAAAATATCTAATATAGACATATAAGTACCCAAGTATTTTTATGACTAGAAGCTACCGAAAAAGACCTACTTACAATTCAAATTTCGAACGCCGGGTCATTAAACGCAATGATGAGAGCATTTCTTCTTTTATGAACTCTTCATTTTTTAAAAACCTATTCCTTTTTTAAAAAGCGACTTTTTTCGTTTTAAAACGCTAAAACGGCAACCATAACATAATAATCCAGTAATAATGCCTGAGCCGCTTTTATAGTGCTATAAAACCAGCCAGTGAGCGCCTTCTTTTAGAAAATTCTAAATTTGTTCCTAGAAGGTAGTAATAGGGTTACTGTAGAACATTTTATATGTTTATTGTTTATTTATTTTACTTGGAAATGCGGTTTGAGCTTATTTTTTTTATACATTTATGTTTTAATTATCGTTGGATTTGTGCTGGTATAAACGGAAGGCCGATTTGATTTTCAGTTTCATTAAAAGATGGAGTAAGTAGATACTCATCAAAAGAGTATGGAATCAAACCGAGATTATAACAGAAAATACTTGTTTTTATGACTTAATAAAGAAAGTTATAACTTACTAGAGGTTTGCCCGCGACTTCGTACGCATTTTATCGTCATATCTTTGAAAAAAACACGAAATATCTGCAAATAATATAGCCTATGTGTTATTCTGATGTCCAAGCTAAGCTATTGTAAAATTTTATTAAAATCTGTCCAGTGGTTTTTAAGTGATGAAGTAACAAACATCCATCCATCGGCACAAACATTGACATGTATAATATTAATAGGATTCATTAAAATAAATATGCTGGTGCCTACGTAATTGAATAATTTCTGAAATTGAGAAATTGAATTACTTAATCTAATAAAATTTTAGTATTTATGTACTTTCATAAATTTTTGATTACCTTACCTATTAAAATTGAAGCTGGAATTCTATTTCAAACGTTAAACTAGGTAATATCTAAGTGCATAAGAGCCTAAAAAGTATTTTTTTTAAAGAGTTCTTTGCCCAGAGATTTTACTATTGTAAGTAGGACTTGAACTAGATTTTTTGACACCTTATTTGACAATTTATGGTAGCAAGAAGAGGTTTTAGCCAAACAATGAAATACTGTGGCTAGATAGGCAATATTATTTATTCGATGTCTATGATTGCAAGGCAAGATTTAATTAATCTAATACATAGTTCCTAAATAGAATGTTTGACCCCAATAAATAAGTAGATGCACTTCAATTAATATTTTATTAGCTTTACAACAATTTAAAAGTTTTGATAAATTAAAAAATCATATTTTAGTAGATATCTATCTATTGCACTTAAATTCAAAAACTTAAAAATCGTACCTAATAAATAATTTAGGTATATTATTAGAATCTAATAATAAAATCTTATTAGATTTTACTCAAGTAGAATATTACTAATGACGATTATTTCTGGAATTGACAAAGAAAAAAACCACACCTATTTATAACCACCACGAATTTTATTGAATTTTACTGTGAAGACTGCTCTACTGAAGAGATACTTCATGGAATTTACATCAAACCAAATATACTGAAGACTAGGCTGCATGGTCTCTGATCTTTGCCTGTCCTAAATAGACGAATAAAAAAAAAGTACTATTAAAAGCTATAGAACACTCTTACAAAAATTACCCATAGTAGTCCGCCATCTTTAACTAAAGATAAATGGCGCGAAAGATATAAATACTCCTTTACTACATTAAAAAAAAACTAACCCTTCTAGGTATTTTATAGTTGACATTTGTCAGTACACAGTCCAAATAAGACGTTGGAATATGTAATTGAATAAGTTGACGTTAATAGCTTTGTATTGATGGCAATCTAACAATTACGTCGATCAAAATGTTAGTAGCTAGGCTACAAATATTGTAATAGGTTATACACGATTTCCTGGATTAATAACACGCGTTTAAGTATTTTCTTTTGCGAACTTTTTTTGGACACTTTAAGGTACTTTGGGTTTTTTAAATATAATTATCTACTTAAATAGATAGGTACGTTTTTAACAAACTTTTTCTACAGATTTTTATATTCTATTTTGTTTAACGTTTTTATTCATTATAAGTGTCATTTTCACACATTTTAGTTTTTTTTTGTTAGCCATTAAGATCCCACTGCTGGGCAAAGGCCTCCCCCGAGACTTTCCATTTAACACGGTCTCCGGTAGCGTGCCGCACTTCCCGCGAAAATGCATTCTTTGTATCTTTTTTGACGTTTGTAGGTTTTTGACCGCGACTTCATCGCGCTTATTTACTTATGTCACATTTATGAAATTTTACGATGATTTAAAATGAGAGAAATTAACTGCTAAGACATAAAGTAGCTAAGTATAGTAAGTAAGTACCTAAATTACCTATTTATTACCGATCAACGTAGTACCTAACTTAGGTATTTTCGTAGTTAGATATATTGAGTACTAAACTCAGTCTAATCTAGCCTCTAATATAATGTGGGCTATTTATAATATTACATTATTTTATAACTAGTGGCTGCCCGCGACTTCGTACGCGTTTATCGTCATATCTTGGAAAAAAAATGCTATCTCAAAATAATGTAGCCTATGTGTTATTCTGATGTATAAGCTACAATATTGCCAAATTTCTTCAAAATCTGTTTAGTGGTTTTTACGTGATGAAGTAACAAACATCCATCCATCGGCACAAACATTGACATTTATAATATTATTAGGATTAGGATATAGTAAGTAGATAGGTACCTATTTAAGTAGTAGGTACCTAGATACTTAAATCAAGTATCTATTTAAACACTTTAATTACGACTACCTATAAACTATTGCGGAAAGAACATAATTTACACACAAACACTCAAACTAAAGGCCAAAACACACCGGATGCGTATGCGTTGCGTATGCGTAGACGTATGCGTATAATGTATGGAACTGTCACCGCTTGCGTGTACGTCTACGTTACGCAAGCGTCGACAGTTCCATACATTACAACTCAGAGGTACGCATACGTCTACGCATGCATCACAGCAATGTTTGTCTCTAGTGGGAATCGAACCCACGACCTGTGGAATGGCAAGTAGAGTCACTACCAACTACGCCAACTGGCCAGTCACATATCATTGTCTGACCTGAGATTCTATGCAATTGACAATCCTAATAATATTATAAATGTCAATGTTTGTGCAAATGGATGTTTGCTACTTCATCACTGAAAAACCACTGAACAGATTTTGATGAAACTTGGCAATATTGTAGCTTACACATCAGAATAACATATAGGCTGTATAATTTTAAGATCGCATGTTTTTTTTTCAATATATGACGATAAATGCGTACAAAGTCGCGGGCAGCTTCTAGTCAATAATAAATTGATTTGTAATAATATTTACTCATAGACAATAATAGATATCTAAGCACAGATGCCTACGTAAAACCTCAATAACTAAATAATATGAAATGCTTTATAGCCACCATAAACAAATGTAAAACACTTTTATAATCTTTTATTACCGACTCATAAAATAGATATCTACGTATGTAAATAATATTTTAATAAACACAAACGGACTTTTTATGAATATGAAATTCTTAAAGTATCTCATAACCTATAAATAGGAAAAAGTACAATCACGACCAAAAGTGTTTCTTGGAGAGAACTTCGGGTCAAACAAAAAAGTTCGTGACAGATTGACATAGAAACAAAACAATAGAAAATCTTTTAGCACATGACAATACGACATCAACAGGTAATAAAACTAACACTTAGAAGTCACAAAGCATACAAACAGTCAAAGTCTGAGATCCACACAAAACAGACACAAACACAAGACACGCACAAAAAAACGCACTTCGGAAAAAAAATTAAAACCCTACGGCTTGGGTCTGGATTGATAGCCGTTGTTCGCCTCTCTGCACGTATGCACTAACTCCGCTGGGCGTGTCTCCTATAACAGGTTACCAAAGCACGGAGCACCGCCAAAAAATACCCATAAAAAACATATAATGGCAACCCTGACGCCGGAGATCGATGCCGCCGTACCAACCCAACAGCACCGCACGTACAAACGAAAAAAATCGCGCTCACTACACCCACCAATAGGAACAACACTCCGCCTCTACCCAGCCCCGCCCTAAAATAAGCCACGCCCGCGAAAACCCACTAGCGCCACGACTCCTATACAAGTGGAGGCATTCGGAACTAAATAGAGCGAGAAGGCGATACGCTGGGCCGTTCGTTTCTCGGACAATTTCCCCCAACCGATCATTAAGTGTTTAAATTCAACGGGAGTTGGTTGTGTCGGGTTTCTTCGGAGGGGAACGCTATTAAAATATCCACAAACATTATCTTTAATTGGACAGAATTTTGTGCTTGTGTGCGTCGGTGTCCGCTGTTTTTTTTCCCCAACCAGTGACGATTCTGTTTTTTCGAAACTTGATGACTGTTATCACTCGTGTTTAGTGTGCGGTGATCGTCTGTGATTTCAGTCTTGTGGTTCGACATGACTATAGATTAAACTTTAATTGTGTACTCGAATCATCGGACCGGGCTAAGTGGTGACGAAAATGACTTCAGTGACATGACAGGGGAGGTTAGAGCGGTGAAATTCGAAAATCGCGTCGAGAACGAAAAGGAAAAATCGGAAAATGACGCCACGTGCTCTGTAATTGCAGAATCGTAATGCATGGATCGCTAATTGATCGACAATTATCTTTCTGTCCCGCTCTTTCTAATTGGTGGCAATAATAATTTTGATCTACCTCACTATCAAGTGTACTCTACTTAATTTTTTGATTGTGCTCTTAAATTTTTGGAACCGATTTTTTTCCAAACGAAACCCGACATCATTTCTCAATTTTAAACCGAATTTAATTCTGTTAAATATCTAAACGCTGTATAACTGTGTTAAACAAGTGTGTTATAGTGCTACAACTCTAAAAGTGACAAGAACATAAAAGTTGGAACTATATTTGTGTGAAAATCTAAAATATTGTGAAAAAGTGATGCTGTGTATGACCGTTTGATTGCCTCAGAAACCCGTGAGTTACATTTTTATGATTTTTTATCACATTTTAGATTTTATAAATCATTTTTTTATCATGCTGTTGGAATTAACCTGCGCCAAATACGGACATATCTTGAAAATACAAATTCATAACATAAATTTCAACTAAAGCTACACAAAACACTGCGAAGGATAAATAAAACCACAAAAAAATACCAATAATTAAAAAAATGTAGAGTTTTTATAGCAGTACATATATTGGAAACTCAATAAGAGTCTGTAACACCCAACTTTAGGCCTAATAAGAATCTTATAAGAACTCATAATTACTCGGACTAATACATCCACTATACAAAAGGTTTCTCTTTTTAAACCAATATTTTTACACAAGTAGCTAAGTAGGTACATACTTTCTTAAATTAAATAAAAAAAATATTAAGAATAAATGACTTTAAAGCCTCTTGGTAGAGATGGCTACATTATTTATTACGAACAATGTTTTATGCCTTTTTGAGCTGACCAGTTAATTACCTATAGGTATTAAAAAAATACTGAATCCTAATTCTTAATCTGTCTGCTACGTAGTAATGGGTAGGTACCTACTTGATTTTAAATAACTAAAGTAAGTGAATGACTTTTCTATGGAAATCAAAAAACTGCTGCTTTTGTACTTACAACGCTTAATTCATTAACCAATAAAAATATCTTCATTATTTTGATCTCACATAAGTACAAATCACCGATCTCATATTTATAAAAATATATTTTCATTTTATTCCTATGATTACATTTTTTCTCGTAATTTAAGTAACTTCATCTTCTAGCCTGAAAAGCGCTAGGGCAAATCCAAAAAACCCTTTTTTTTAAACCAATCATCTTTCCCAACAAATATAACTTTTTAAACGACCAATCACAAACCAATTCAATAAAAGGCCAATTTTTAATTCACTACTATCAAATCGAATGAAAGTTTAAAGGAAAGCAATACTTATTACACATAATAATGATTATAACGGGCGGCCGAAATGTTCAGTTTCATAGCCGGCTATGAATACAGATCGATGTTAATAAAATATTAAAAGGCTGTAACCCGTCCGTACTGTAGTATTGCCCTTTGCCCTCAAATAGAAATTGGAGGGAAATTTTCTATAAATAGAAAACATTTTCGTGCGCGTTAGTTTTATTGGTTATTTTTAACTAAGATTTTTACAAAAAGGGAAGCTGAGTATTTTAATGTATTTTTCTGTATTGCCGCGTTTTTTAAATGCTCATAATGTTTCGTTGTGACTGAATATACCTTTTGTCTTTTTATTCGCGCCAATTTTTCATGCAAAATATAAAAACTCTCCTTTAAAAAAAAAGTAAAAAAAAAACTTCTAATATTGAATATAATAAAAAAAACAAAACGTTTAAGCACAGCAACTTAACAATCTACCGTACCGTTATCTATATTTTCTAAAAAGAAAAATGGGTAGGTGCTATTATAGCATCATCAATCATTAAAGAGTTACGCTCATGTCGGTGGAGCTTCTTCCATTCCGTTCTGTCCTCCATTTTCCTCTTTATCATAAAGATACTATGATATACCTATATACATATATACAGATACATTTAGCCTGTCACAACCCACTGCTGGGCAAAGGCTCTTACTCTTCATCCAGTTCATATCATTAATTAATTTAAAAAAAATACTCAATAAAAAAAAAATTGGCAGACATGTAGCCAATACTTACTCAATGTTTTATAAGTTAATGTTAATCATTTATCTAAACCTATTTGCTGTAAGCGTACCTATCTTTAATAAAAAAATAAATACACCGGTAGCCTATTTAAATAGGTATATCGCTTGTTATTTGGATATTTAACAAAATAAAAAAAGTAAACTGTAAGTAGGTTCTATACATCAAAATCATCATAATCTACCCATTATAGGCCTTTAAAAAAACCAACAGAGTAGGCCACTCCAGAAATAGGCCTTACAACTTTCTGGTGGGAACTTTTAAGAGACTATAAATGACATGCTTAAAGTACTCTTTTAAATAGGTAGGCATACTTAAATACCGCATATTTGCAGGCTAAGTATAACCTAGGTATTAAGTTGGTACCTGTGTCCTAGGTTTTCTCATGGTATGGTATTTTAGTTGTCTTGTCTCTCTTGTTTGTAAGCGTCTTCGTGGGGTTACGGAAAAATGTTGGGTAAGAGAAAAAAATGACTATAATTTTGTATATTTAGGTACTTTTAAGAATAAAAAGTAAAAAAGGAACTTAGGCGCAGAACACACGATGAAACGCAACTGCAACTCAACTGAAACTGCTAGTTACTTTTGAGATGCATCGAAGTTTCTGCTAAAAACTTCTTTAGAAACCACACACGACGCAGCTAGATTGAAACGTTTCGTTTCAGTTGCTTTTCACCGTGTGCTCTGGGTCTTAAGTATTTAGCAAAGTGCAAAAGATTTACGTACATAAAAGTTAAAACATTTTAAAGACCAAAACAGTTAAACACTAAATTAATAATAAAAAAGCCAGCCTGGCTGAAAACCAGGATATAAAAACCAAGATGGTCTATCTACACACACCCGGGCCGTGTCCGGTACGTGTCAGGGAAAAAATATCATTTTTACACACATTTTCTATGGATTCGTTCACACACGTTGTCATGACGACGTATTTTTTCCCTCCTGACGGGCCACGGTCCGGTCACGTCCCGGGCACGGCCCGGATATTTGTAGATAGACCTGTTAATCAAAAACTTTGCAGTTAGCATTTTTGAATACATAAATGAGTAATAGAGGCTGCCTGTGACTTCATACGAATAGTGATATATTGAAAAAAAAAAAAAAAAACATACCTTAAAATGAGCTTAAAATAGGGATGAAGACCGCGAAACCAAAATGGAACTGGGCTGGACATGTTTTCCGTATGCACCCGGATCGATGGGCCAAGATTTCTACCGACTGGTTGCCGCTCGACGGCCACAGAGGTAGAGGTCGGCCTAAGAGGAGATGGCGATCTGGATGCATACTTGGCAAACTGGTCAGAGGCGGCCGGAGATAGGGAGGCATGGAAGAATGCGGGGGAGGCCTTTGCCCAGCAGTGGGACACAATAGGCTACTAAAAAAAAAACTTAAAATAATATAGCCTATGTGTTGTTCTTACGTGCGAGCTACAAGATTGTAAAGTTTCATTAAAATCTGTTCAGTGGTCTTTGCGTAAAAGATTAACAAACATCCTCACATCCATCCATCGGTACAAACGTTGACATTTATAATATTAGTAGGATTCATTTTAACACTACAAAAAATAACTTTTATAAAGAAATATCCTTTAAAAACGAAGTCATTTTGTAGACAAGCCATCCTTAAATACCAACGACGTTGACAGACAAACTGACATATCGATAGTTATCGATGTAATAAATTGCTATAATGTCTAACTCTGTAGATAAGATAAAATAAACATGTTATTCGGAATCCTGGTTGCTGTCAAAATAAAGCTAGTTTCCGTCTATCAAATAAAAGGTTAAGTTGTATTTTTTTTTTATTTAACGCTTTGAACTTAATGTATAATCCTTAAGCGATGAAATGTGATACAAAGATAACTTTTTTGTATGGATTACCAATTGTAAGACAAGATATTTTCAACGACATTGGATCTTGTTTTTAAACGGAGGCTTTACTATCAGCGCATTTTTATATGTAGCTACTTATTCTTAAATTAGTACCTACTCAATACTCAATCATTTATTGCACTCCACAGGTTTTTACAGATCTTATAAACAACTTAAAGTACTAAATGTGGACCCTGATAAGGGCACGGCAATTTGTGTAGCAGAGCTACGAACTACCTAGGTAATTCAGTGTTTTGTCGGCTCTCACAATAAAAAATGTTCATCCAATAAAAACAGAATACGGTTAAGAATAAAAGGAGACGCTGTGTAAGTAGATGTGTAACTCCAATGGATAATTTTTCTTTAACGCTAGACATTTTTTCTTTAAAATAACCTACTACTAAATTAAAATTGTGTTTTACATAAATACATGGAGTATTTATACTTAAGTACTTATTAATTCTCATAAAAATGATACAAAGAAAAAAAAGAGAAAGAAAAACAAAGGAAGACAGGATCTCGGAAATAGTCTCAACTCAGCGTAGAGTTCATAATTAGAATCTAAATAAATAGGTAAATAACTAGATATAAGTAAGTAGGTAATGTATGTGCACATTAAGTTGATACATAAAACATAAATGATTATCAAATAAACATTTACAAACAAATTCTTACCATCCAAATTAATATTTTGATGAAAAAATAACAAAAAAACAGTTATTTTCTTCAAACCCATCCTCTCTAAGCTGATTTTAATTATCATAACCTATAAACAACGAATAAGACATCACGACTAAATACCGTAGCCATACAAACAATTGTAATTTCTTTCTAATTAATGTACTACTTTCCTTGTACGGTTAATATGACAATATGGCGGCCCTTTGACATATGATTGACGAGCATTGGCGCAGCAAATGTCATAACTGGGGAAGGTTTTTTATAAGGAAACCTGTTTGAAGCAATTGCAAGCTTTCTGTTCAGCCTAGTTATAGATTCAATAAGGTTTTTATAAAAAGTGCTTTAGAAAATGCAACGGTTAGTTTTATTTTATGGTTAGCTGAATGTGTTTGTGGTAAAATGATTTTATGATGGATTTAGTACCTATTTGGAAAACTAAGACTAATTAAGAAACTGAGAATCCACAGTTTTTATTTTATTTATAACCGACTATAGCGAAGCCAAAAGAAAGGGTTATGTTTTTTAAGTACTTATCTACGATCCTTAAAGCATAAACTTAACAAATTGTGTAACTTTTTTTTAAACGCCTACTTTAAAAAAAACTGCCACCTAAAAAGTAAAATTAAATTTAAGCCCGCCATTTTGAAAACCCCCTCCATGAAATCTATAAACTGACTCATCAACCAAACAATAATAAAAAGTTGACGTCTAATAAAAAAAGGTTGTATATTAGGTACCTACTTTATGCTAATTCGTCGAAACATAGCCGGTGTCGCATGTCACTTGGCGCCATCTTGCTTTGACCTATTGCTCGCCCGCACGTAATGGCTGACTGAGGAAAATGGCGGGAAATTTTTTAGGTACCTTCTATGTATCTTTTATTATTTTTTTGTTTAAATGTCACTGTTTACGTTAATTCTTTAACACTTTAATACATTAATAAAAAATAAGCACTCTAACTTACGTCGAAAATGTAATGAAAGCATTTTATTCAATTTTATAAGAATATACACTTGTGTCCCACTGCTGGACAAAGGCCTTTGCCCAGAAATATGAAGAATACCTACTTACCTAATATTTAAAGTAAAAAATGAAAACAAAAAAAACTGAAAATGAACCAAAAATTCCAACCCGTCGCCATTTTTAAAAAGCACGCACATTCTTTTTTATCTGAGTCGCATTGTCATTCACTTTCAACTTAAAGACAATAAATTAGGTATGAAAAAAAGTATAGAATAGATACTCTTTAGTATTTTTATTACTATACTTAGGTACCTTCTTTTGATGGAAATTCAAAGACAGGTGAATGTGTAAAGATAAATAGTCTGTCAGAACTCTTTTTAATATTCTTTAATAAAGGTAGTATGATATCAAATAATAGGTTTATGCTAATATGATGTTTTTTCAGCCTAAATAAGTAGATAGGTGGTTTTATTTATAGAATATTTTCTTATAAGAAGACACATCTAGTCAGCTTCGTACCTACATCTACCTAAAAGTGTTGTAGTCAGCCAGATCTGTCAATGTAGGGATATAAGAACGCGTAGAACTTTTAATAAATTCATGCCATTTTAAAAACAAACATTTTTGAGCTTCTTGCAATGGATACGTAGATATTTTTTATACATAGGTACACTATGTTTTAATAAATAACTTCAAACTTAGTAAGGGCCCAAGTCTGCTAAATTATTTACAAAATTGTCAGTTGTGTGTCGCGAGAGTGTCAATGGTAGTTTTGACACATTTGGTATTCTCCTAGATTGTGACCAAATGAATGATAATAATGTAAATAAGCAGACTTGGGCCTCTGCTATTTAATACTTATTTTATCAAAAAGATACCTTATTTAGGTTCCAGTCGACTCTACCAAAATATGTGCTGAAAATTTACCACATTTTATCCACAATAATAAGCGAAATAAATCCATATAATAATTTTTCTTAGTCAACAACTGACACCTAAAGGTCTAGTCACACAAATCCGGGCCGGGTGGATCTTCAAGAGGTCGAAAATTTATGTCTCGCCCTATCATTCATAATTGTAAAAGAAATTCAAAACTTTTTATAGTTATTCTACTACCTAAATAAATGAAGTAAAAAGTTATCAAAACCGTTCAGTGATTGAATAGCAGAAAAACAAGCTATTAGAAAAAAACGCTAGAAAACCACGATATTTTAGGTGTCGCCTTTACATGATTTTCGATATTTTATATCATAGTGAAAATATTATTAATAATAGAGTAATCCTGTCTAGGAATATATTATTTATCGTTAAACAGGCAAGATATTTTAAAGAAAATAAATTTAAAAAGTAGGTGGTAAGTTAATTAAAAATTAGTTCAAACAATGTTCAAAAAATATTCGTCATTATTGGTAACACGTTTACTTAGCATGATTAAAAAAAAACGGAAAGCACCCGAAGCGTCACGTCTAACTTAAAAGTCCCAGCCCCCTCGTACCTAAGTCGAACACCACTCCTCATAGTGAACGGACGCTAATTTTTCCAATAATAATTAATTGAATATCGTTCTCCAAAGATATTCATGCCACGTCGTCATTGGTTTCTTTTGCTGTATTTTAAATATAATGCATGGTAAACTCTTTATTTATTTACCATGGCGAACTTATTAGGGAAACAGATAACGTGTAATGTTTGTTTCATAATTTAATAACCTATTTTGCCAATAGCAGCGATTTTTCCAAAATTCGTCATTGTTAGTAACATCATTATTCCCAACATTGTGTCTGACGACGATGACATCTGTCACCAATAATGATTATTTGTGTAGAAAACAATGACGTTTGTTACCAATAATGATTATTTGTATAGAAAACGACTGATGGCAATAAATTATTTTGATGTACGATTATCATTAAAAAGCATGTTTTTCATATACAGGGCATGCTACATCATTTGCAAATGTTGAACCGGCAGAAAAATGGCAGCCCGCACTCCTGGAGGCTCCCATTCTTCATGATGCTATTCCAGCTGCCTTAACTTAAAAAACGAAATAATCTGCCGGGCGCGCCAGCATCTGAAGCAGCTGCCTGCCCATGTGGCCTTAACACTCTTCCGTAGTTGCCTATATGTCCCAACACTGGTGTATAATATGAGAACGTCTCCGACTTGGTTTTTATGAAATGTCAATGAAATGTCTAAAATCGGCGAAGACTTCAAGGTGACATTGGAGACGATTCTCAATGTAAAACTTAATGAGGCTCAATGACAGCAGACTTCGTTATCATCCGCTACGGCAGATTGGGTGTTAGAAGAATGCAGGATATCAATATATCGGCGTTTTAACCTCCTCCCACGAGGTTAACGGTTGAGTCGCTTAAAAACTTCATGTCCAAGGTGGCAATCTTCTTATTAGTTATATACGGCGGAGGCTTTAAATGTTTGGGCAACTGTGTGTCTTGAGCAGCCAAGGGACAAAGGTGTCCAGCGCTCTTGGCACGATCACATGTACAAAGCAAGCAGCCGGATTCTAATGAAGCGGCTGTGGGTAGGAATTTGGCTATGCTTGAGGCGGCATCAAGCCCAGAGTCTGGCCGTATTTGGGCGCTGTAATCAACGAGCTCATTGAGGATAGTAATTTATCTGCGGTTGGATTGTCACGTTTGTGGTACGATTGCGGACTCTTTGGGACATCAAGGGTTGAGTTGTGTCAAGTCAGCTAGACGATTTCCTCGTCACTATAAAATATGCTTAACGAGGTTGAGCGGCGACCCCGGAACCGCCAAGCCTAAATCACACAAATGGCAAGAGGACTGATTGATTAATCATCATCTCTCGGGAAAGGGGACGCTGTCTAGTTTAGGATGCAACTTGCATAAGTACCTTCGCCATGTCCCACCTGCCTTGTATATGTAGGGCAGCTAGTGCAGCAGCAGAAGGAGCTGCCATACAAAAGCATGCTAAATATGCTCCCTTCCAAGACGAGGTAAGTACCTCTTTGTTCCCGTCGTAGTGGAGAAAAGCGGGACTTGGTGTACGGAAGCTAAGAGTTTGATGCGTGAACTAGGGAAGCGCCTAAAAAACAATAGTCGGGACCCTTGCGTAGAATTTTACTGCGCAATGGTCCCGACTAACCTTTTTTCCTCGCTATTCAGTGTGGGAATGCTGCTAGTGTCATAGCCACTTTTGCATCAGGTGCGATTCAGGGTGGGCTTTTGATCTAGCCGTCTTAGCTAATTTGTAATGGATTGCATGTTAACGGTAATTAAGTTGTAGTTAAAAGACAAATAAAAAAGTATTTGAGAATAAATATTTACATCAATAATATAACTCAAACGTCACTGTCGGTAACATTCCGTCATTACATTCGTCACTGTCGGCAACATCCGTCATTATCAGTAACACTCAAATTTTTATATTTGCCAATATTTTCTAAAATATTAAATTCTTTAACGTGTCTTTAATATAATATAGCATATAATTCATGTGTTTATAGATTTAGCTTAAAATAAACGCCATTCTCGGGGTAAAATGAGATTTTTTTTTTTTGTATGAGGAGAATAATCTTGAGTAGATTCACCCGGCCGTGCCCGGGACGTGGCCTGTCAGAAGGGACAACGATACTTCGTCATGACAACGTGTGTGAACGAATCCATAGAAAATGTATGGAATGATATTTTTTCCCTGACACGTCCCGGACACTGCCTGGATCTGTGTAGATATAAACCATTAATCCCCCCCCCTATTTACCACCAAAGGTGACAAGCTACACTCTCTTTTCTTTACAAAGGAAAAAAAAGATTACAATCGAATTTTCCTAGAAGTCGTAATAGCGTGAATAGCTCACAGATTCGCGTGAGATAGCTACTATAAGCGGACAGACGGACAAAAACATGTTCTTTTGTTATTACGTACCTTATCGCTGGTTAACCTATTCGTGTCGTCTTTATTTCAACACTGACTTAGGTAAACTTAGGTTTAGAGTGCCTAGATAGGTATCCTAAGTTAGCACGTAAGTTAGTACCTACTTATTTTGTTTGGTATTTTTCCGAAGAATATTTGATTGTAGAAGAAAGAAAATATATTTATTCAATCTGCTCAGACAACAAAATGCACACGCGCCATAACACACGGTGAAACGCAAATGCAACGCAACTGAAACTGCTAGTTACTTTTGAGTTGCATCGCAGTTTCTGCTATAGACTTCCTTAGAAAACCACACACGACGCAACTAGTTTGAAAAGTTTCGTTTCAGTCCATAGCAGAAACTGCGATGCAACTCAAAAGTAACTAGCAGTTTTTAGATGGAATCAACAGAAAAGGTTTTTTAGAAAGGGTTTTTCATTACTTATGTATTTTTCTATCACATAATGGCTATTTATTAAATTAAAATTATCTAAAGTTTGAAAACACATACATTTTTCTATTGATTTAAGAGAGCATTTTATTTAATGGATCGTTGTTTTTAATGATCTTTTGATCAACAAGTACGCTTAAACTTATTTATGCCCAGCTAGCTTAGCATATACTCCGTGACAAGACTTTGTCATGGGTTTGTCACGCTTACGTCTTTGTCCATAGTTTTAAATGTGATTAAATGTGATAAGGACAGCATGACGTGATATAATTGTCGCGGCACGTATGCTAAGCCTCCAGGTTTTTATTTCAAAGATTTGGTTAGGACAATTTTTTTTCGCTAATTTAAAATAGCCTCAGTTGTGTGTCGGCTTAGTTTCAATTGCATTTTTTGAGACATTTGGTATACTGCTAAACATTGGCTTACATTGATTGCGACCAAATGTGTCAAAAATGACATTGACACTCTGTCGATACTTAGCTGAGGCCATTTTAAATTAGCAGACTTGGGCGCCTGTTTCTAATGTAACTATGCAATATTTTATATTATATTACTATTATAATACATCAAAATGGACTATTTACTTTTGATCAAAATGTATTTGTCGGTAAAAACTTACGAAAGTGCATTCTGGAGAAGCTATTTTATAGTACCGCATAACCTAATAACAATGTTAACTACCTCATAAAAGACCCGTTATGGATTTATAGGCAAAAAAAAGTATTACAACGGACAACTGAAATGTCAATTGCAATAGTCAATAATCATTGAATCGCCCATTCCACTAATATCAACTAATTTGTTGTTAATCCTACATTATAGATCAATTACATATGTATAGCTAATTATCTTTTTTCTCTGTCGTGCAACACGCAACCGCCTTGAAGTGAGAGAGAAAAAATGCATCTACAATCTTGAATTGTGCATTAATCTCGTATGTGTCATTTTCATATTGTTTTTTATTACATTGAAAGTGAAGTTTTGTTTGCTAAACACGTGTTTTGGATTGTTGCTATGCGTTTTTCTTTTGTTTTTTAAATGGCGGCGAAAATATAAGTTTTAGCTGTTTTTAGTGAACGGAATTGTAGAGTGCGTTTCATAGAATATTTCCTATGTCGCCATGTTGGCAGTATTGATTTGTATTGCGAAACACAATGAGGGTAATGTAAAGGAAGTATTCTATGAAATGCACTGTAATACTAGCCCCCATAATACAAAACGAGTTTTATTTATAGTCCTAGAATAAACTCAGATAAATGACGTTTCGGTTATAGAGAAAACCTCAAAAAATTACATTAGTTCTAGAACTATATTTAAAACGCGTTTTGTAATAAGGGGGATTAAGTTTCCACTAAAAGTGCTGCTGTGCAGTGCAAACTTCTATACAACATTTAAATGCAGAAATATATAAGTTTTCACCATAAATCTTCAAAGATTGATATATTGATAACTACCTACTTCCTAACTATTTTATAACTTTCCTAACTACAATCTTTCTTACCCCACGCTGCTGAAATCACCGCAATCATGAAACATAGTTATTTTTTTCTTTTCCATTTCCTTAAGGCGGCTCAGGATCGTGGTATCGAGGAGAAGGATAGAGTCCTTTGCTCAGCAGTGGGACACTGATGGCTAGATAAGATTTCCTCAACGACAATATTCATCATCATCATCATCATGTCAGCTTATGGACGTCCACTGCTGGACAAAAGCCTCCAAGGATCTCCACAACGACCGGTCTTGCGCTGCCCACATCCAACGGTTTCCAGCGAATTTACCCAAGTCGTCAGTCTACTTTGAGGCCTTCCCACAATATTAACTACAACTTAATGGAGCATTAGCAGTAATAGACGTTTCTGCAATACAAACCAAACATCTTTAAGGTCGCCATGGTATGCATGTTGCAACATTGCATGATCAGCGACATAAACTCGCGAATTAATTAGCGAAGACAATCAAACTTGACAGCCTTTGGAAGGTTATTCTGTTAGGTTTTTTTATTAGTTTTAAATATTTAGAGGTAGCGCCAAAACACGGTGAAACACAACTGCAACGCAACTCAAAAGTAACTAGTGGCAGAACGTTTTGTATTAAGCTATTGACACTTGTCGGGTAACGGCTGTCCAATAAAAATTGTCGTCCAATAAATGCCCGAATACTGGGTCAACCGAAGTCAAAATGCAATTGCTAATGCGTACCTAAGGCCACTTTCTATCATCAAATAAGAAAAAACCCAAAAAATCTAACAAAATTAGGTACCTACTTATGATTCGATGTGCTATAAACTCAGTAAAAAACCACAGCGCACCTATCCGCCATTTTTAATTTCTCAAAATAAACTTGTCAAAACATTATGACAAAATTATCAGTCAATCGTTTATCTTTTTAAATAATTCTTTTAAAAATCCCTCGCGTGCTAACGTTCTATCTCAAAGTTTACAATTTTTATGACATTTACGATCGAAAATAGTGGATTAGACACGGATTTTTATATATTTCTTGGTTATACCGCTAGCCGGAGCCGGTTTTTTGGGTGTGGTTGTAAAATGGAGGCTAATCTATCAAGATTTTGATGGTTTCTTTCAAAACGTTTATGTTTTTAGTTGTTTTTGAGGGAATTTTGTTGTTTGATGGTAATTTTAATTAAGAATAACAGTGAAAAGGTGTGATGAAAGAATTGCATAGATACTTAGGTAGACACGAGTACTATGGGCCCAAGTATTCTAATTTTATGCTATCTACACACCAAAGCCGCCGGCATGCCGCCGAGTAAGGCCAGCGGCCTAATGTCATACCAATGGTAGCTGTCAAAAAAGCCGGCGGCTTGGTATGTAGATACCATAAAATAGCCTCAGTTGTGTGTCGGCAGAGTGTCAATGGAATTTTTGACACATTTAGTACTCTGCTAAACAATGGCTGACACTGGTTGCCCCTTTTATGAAACTAATAAATAAAAAACAGAGATGCTAAGTCCTAAAAAAGTACACCTCTGTAAACAAAACAGCAAAGTTATAAATTCATCTTGTCTATGAAAACAGACAAACCGACAAAACGCCAACAACCTTTAATTACGTAAAAAAAGAAATAAAATAATAGTTACGTTACCATTTTGAGATACTAGTTACTAGATCACTGGTAGTTTGTAACGAGTATTAATTGCAGAAGATTGTTGATATCTAACAAAATTAAGAATTTTAAAAGATTTATTATTGTATTATTACATCTTATAAGATTTTGTATTATATTATTACATCTTATAAGATTTTGTATTGAACACAGAACACATGGTGAAACGCAACTGAAACTGCTAGATACTTTTGAGTTGCATTGAAGTTTCTGCTATAGACTTCTTTAGAAAACCACACACGACGCAACTAGTTTGAAACGTTTCGTTTCAGTTTCGGTCTTACTGTACTTAAAAGAATGTAAATGATTGTGGCATATTTGGTTAAAAATATTGTTGTGATTCTAATTAAAGTAAATTTTTGCCAAATTACCAACAAAATTGTAACCAAAATAAATATTTCATCCCCTCAACCCGTAACTAATACAAAATACTAGTTCCCCAAACACCATCACTATTTAACTACGCTATAATAAAGTAGATACCAACACAACCCTATTAATTCCTTTTTTGCTCTATTCCTTGCTAGTACAACTGTTAATTAGAACGGTGACTTTTTTCCTTCGTTTTTTTGCAAATAATAAGTAGCCCTTTGTACTAGTTACTTGTGCATTCTTTTTTTGAATGCACTAATGTGTGGCTTAGAGACTTCCGGTGGTTATAAAAAGGTAGCTTTGTTTAAAAAAAAATCGTAAAAGAATTGGAAGACTTAAAAGAGTCCTTAGGGAATAAAGATTCTTGGGGTTTGAAAAGTTATTTTTTAAGATTTAACAAAAGAACATACCTACATACATATCTGTCACACCTTTTTCCTATCGGAATAGACAGAGACCACTTCCCACCACTTGCCACGATCAAAACCCACTTCGTTCGCTTCATTCACATTCAGCACTCGCCTCATACATATACCTCGTTGTAGGATACGTCTTTTTAACAAATCACTGATATTTGATCAAAGAAAAGTAGGTACCTACCTCCTTTCTTATTATTCGAAGTTATTTATTTAAAAAAAGAACCGCGGGTACTTTTGACTTGGTCTTTTTAAGTCACTTTTTTTATAAAAGCAAAGTACTTTCTTATTACTCGATTTTTTTTTAATAAAAAAACCACACAATTTCGTAAACGTAGTCTTAGAACGTAAACGTAAAACAAAGCTGTCACGTCACGCGAGCCTCCGTCGTTAGGTCTCAAATTCACCTTGGACCGATGGCCTATAAACAATCTAAGTAGGTACTTTACTCACTGTATCTACTGCTAGTTGCGTTCTTTTTTACTTACACATTATCACTTGTTATTGCTTTTTGTAGGCGTATCTCTTCGACGAGTGATTATAAATTGACAAACAAAGATAATATTTTAATAAGCTAAGTGAACAATGTCGGCAGAGTGTCAATGGCATTTTTTGACACAGTTGGTATTCTGCTAAACAATGGCTTACACTAATTGCAACAAAATCCCGGGCATATCCCGGACCGGACCAGACCCCGGGCATACGTTGTCCTCTCTTTATGATTTTTTTCCCGATTTTCCAAAATTTCTCATCTTTCAGACCTTCTCTGAGCTCGTACAAATAAAACGGGGGAAGAATTAGTGAAATCGGTTGAACCGTTCACGAGTTTTAGCGAAACTACCAAACAGCAATTCATTTTTATTTATAGATATTTCAAAATAAACTTTTCAATAATTATTAAAGAAACAAATAACTTGCTCCAAACAAGTAGATTGTCATCAAAGTACGATCTAAGTATGTCTGTAAGGAAACCAAGTGATCCGAATCGACAGCCATGGGAAAAGGGGCCCATTGGCAATTATTCAATGTTAAGTATTCATTAAAGACAGCGCCTTGTTGTTGCGCACGAGTGGATACGATTTTCAAAGTATATATTCTATAGTTTATTTTATTTAGTTCTCTCCCAGTTGCATAAAAGTCCGTTAGCGGTAATTATTCATTAAACGTCGAGAATATCCTGGGAGGCTTTTGACCAACAGTGGGTATTTCATTATACAGATCTGTTTGGTCCCACAGCCGAGCAAAGACCTTCTTGTTCGCCATCCAGGGTCCCAAGTGTGCTAATTTAAAACAGCCTCAGTTGTGTCTCGGCAGAGTGTCAATGGCATTTTTCGACACATTTGGTATTCTGCTAAACGATGGCTTACACTGATTGCGACCAAATCTGTCAAAAATGACATTGACACTCTGCTGATACACAATTGAGAATAATGTACTTAAATTAGCAGACTTGATCCCCAGTTCTACAGTGCCGACTGTGCACCAGCTAGCTTAGCATATACTCCGTGACAAGGTTGTCATGCGTTTGTCACGCTTACGTCTCTGTCTATAGTTTTAAATGTGATAAGGATAGCATGACGTGAGATAATTGTCGCGGCACACCGTGCTAAGCCCCCAGGAGTTACCACTCTTCACCAAATGAGTCAGATCCTCTCGTCAACTTCCCTCCATTCAAATGAAGTGACCAACAAGACACCTTCATACAATCCAGACAATATTTTTCAATAAAAATTTACGCCAATTAGTTAACCCTAAACATTATTATTATGGCCATCACCAATCTAACAAACAAACATACAAAAAAGTGATCAACAAAACGTTCTGACTTAACCTTTGTCGAGGCGCCGGGATAAAAAAAGCAAAGCGAGAAAGGGATGGTTTATTGAAAGTTGTGTCAGTGCGACAAGGATAGATAGATGAGGTAATTAACACAAAGAGCTTGCCGAAAAGGGTGTGTTCTTTTTTAATTCCTTCAGTCATTTGTTTTAATATTCTTGGGTTAAGATCTGTGAGAAAATACAGATTGGACTTAAAGTATGTAACTTTAGTAAGGATACCTAGTTTAATTTAAACTAAACTTCTACCAAGGGCTTTCTAGCGGCGCATACGCACCTGCGATTGTGTTTAAAGCCAAGAAAATCTGCAAAAATAATATACTTACCGGTATTTTAAATTTTAATATCGTTTTGAAATCTGCACATTTATTAATATTCAGTAATTGTCAATTTAATTTTATATGTCAAACGTCACTTTAGTAACGTGAACTTTTTACTAAATTAGAGTCAATTTTTGACACTTTTTTTTCCGCTTCACTTTTTCGAAAAATACCTAAACAATCAATAAAAATCATCTACATTTTAGAAAAAGCGATCAAAATTATAATTTTAAAATAAAAAAAACATAGTCGTACCGAAGCCGTTTCCATTCCGAAACCTGTGCCGAAAGCAATTAGAAAAAACTAATGAATACAACACTATAAAACTAAATAACCTATAAAAAAAAGTTAAAATAAAAATATTCCTCTTGCGGTGGACCACCAATACCTTTATTGGATCGATAGATCGATTGTAAAACATTAAAAAAAACATCTATATCGATTTTTACTAGGAATTAATTTATTTAGTGTAACGGGCCCTTAAATTAACTTTTTTTTTAAATTATGGCAAAGAACGCTTTATACACCTGTGAATTCGTTTAGCTTAAAAAGAATTGTGTCTAATGTAAAAAAGATGCCTGATTTTTGAATCACGTAATAAGTATTTGTACCTGCGTATTCGAATTCTGTTTTGTCCTCAATGAAGCTCTTTCATTTGTTTTTCTTCATCTATTTATCTATACCATCAATTACCAATGTGATATTTTGACTCTAGAAACGATCTGCAGAATAAAAATCGTTGTGGTAAATGCTCAAAATTGTCATATGCATTGATGCATGTCAGGTCAAACAACGTGTCATTTTCCTTTTGAGAATTTTTAATGTTAAATATCAAAAATTCAGTGAATGATTGCATCACTACTGCAAAGTACTCTTGATTCTTAATCAACGAAAATCAACGTTGATGGAACGTTAGAGGTTGAATAAAGAAATCTAAATATTTAGAAATCTTCGATAAAACTTGCTGAATATTTCCTTCCAACGAAATGTAGCCATTTTCTTCGCATAGCATAACAGCATTCAAATGAAATTCTTCAACTTTCAACATTCAAATATCGAACATAGCTGGCCAATCGCGTGTAACGGTGATTTTTTAAATTTCAAAATAAGAACGCCTCCCACGGGGTCAGGAGAGGTCACCGAATGTAAGTTTTTCTGGAAACAATTTATCTGGCGTCACGGTCAATTGAGCCAATGAGTCTTTACGTATGTCCGGCTGGACTGTGTGTGGGACGCTTTTGATCTTGGCTCAATGATTTTATTGAATTCTTTTTTTATTTCTTTTTCATTTTCGATCGTCTTTTTTTATTAGAATTCGATTTTTGAGATTCAAATCGTTCTGATTTTCTTTCAATTAACACTTTTAATTAGATTAAGCGATTCTTTCACATTATTTGCATATAAGCGTTCCCATTGTAACGCCTTATGGGAAATAAACTAATTACCATGCATTCTTAAGATGTACCGATGATAAAAAAAACATTGCAGAGCACGCACTATTAACTAGGTAAAGCGAATCCAAGTCCTCATGAAGGCAATAGGAACTTAATTCTTTAAGAGCTAGTCTACTACTGAACAACTGTAGGAACTTATTTTTTAAATAACGCATGTTTTCTAATTCCCCAAAATTGTCAGTGTAGGTAACCTTAGTAAAGACCGACTGGCAGATGTCCAAATCAAGTATTTATCTAAAGTTGCCACTTCTTGAATCCCTAGAGTTGGCGGGCGGATTTCACAAACACCTTTAAATTTCTTCTCGTTTATTTACGTATGTTCATTTTCTTATTTTTTGTTTCCACTATCCTCAACAGTATCGATTGAAGAAAGAGATCTTTAGATTCCAGAAACTGTATTACTTTTTTCTTTTTTCCAGGCTGAAACAGCGGCGCAATACAACAGGAGCACCCAAACCCGTTCAAGATTACCCGAATCCAGTCCCCAGGCAGCAAACCAAGCACCCTGAGTTTCACAGATCCCTTCGGGCCTCCCCAGTCTTCGGACGGGGGGGGCCCGTCGACCCCCCAACCCGCCATGACCACCCAAGAAGCCTTGGACCACCAGCACCATCATTTAGGGGGGTCACAGACACCCCACGATATTTCTAACTCAAATAATTCGACCCCAACTAACGTATCCTCAAAATCAGCGTTTATTGAGCTCCAACAGCATGGTTATGGGCCTTTCAAAGGGGGATATCAGCATCCTCATCATTTTGGAAGCCCGGGGGGTCAGCAGAACCCTCATGAGGCGTCAGGGTTTCCAAGTCCAAGGTCTTTAGGGTATCCTTTCCCTCCTATGCACCAAAACACCTATGGGTATCATTTAGGGTCGTATGCTCCTCAGTGCGCCAGTCCTCCGAAAGATGGTAAGTCACTTATTTTTACAGCTAGTTTTTTTTGTGGCAAATGCTTTTGTGGATTCTGCCAAAATGTCAAGTGAAGTAAAGCTTACTATAATTATGATATAGAGGTAGTTTAATATACATACATACTTACAAACACTCAGGCGACTGAAGTGAGATAGATCAAAAGTAGTTTAAAGGCAGTCCGAACGCACTTCGGTAGAATCGCAGTCGCTTAAACCGTTAGTAGAATACCAAAATGGTCAAATTTTGCGACTGATGTGCTTTCACTTTTCTTTTGCGTTTCTATTGGCATTTAATAATTAGCAGACTTGGCCCCCAGATTTTAAACAATTATACTATCTATTTGTCACAATAGACTTTGTCTCTAGTGGGAACCGAACCCACGACCTACGGCATGGCAAGCAGGGTCACTAACAACCACTCCAACAGGACGTTTCCTTGGCTAGACAAGCCACTTACGACAATTCTGCCAAAAGTCAGGAGTCTAAAACATTTTTAATATCACTAAAGAGGCAACCGTATTAATACTTAACCAAACTATTTAACATTTAAAACTAACCATCAGTTAGACGCCTCGAAAATCTATTACGACACCATATTTGTCTAACCCTGTAATTTAAAAAAAGAACTTTTTTTAAGGAACATTTTTTAAACAGTTACTTACTTATTAGGTTGAAAACTTTGTGATAAGCATAATTTTACCTTATTTAAGTGAAAAGGTGTAAAAAAATAGAAAAAAAATGTAATGTGAGTAATTTTTCAAGAAAAGTTTAGTCATAATTTATTAATGAGATACTTCGATCGGTGGTTTACTTAGATTGTACGTACGATTGTGGTTGAAAAAATATCGGTAAATATGTATATAGTAGGTAGGTACTTAAGTAGAA
This sequence comes from Anarsia innoxiella, assembly GCA_947563765.1. NCBI lineage: Eukaryota > Metazoa > Arthropoda > Insecta > Lepidoptera > Gelechiidae > Anarsia > Anarsia innoxiella. The sequence goes on from OX387417.1 coordinate 2,688,993, forward strand.
TATGTTTGTATTGTATTGTATTTATTTAAGGTTAAATTATGTATTTATGTATATTATAAATTATCTATATTCGGTAAATTAGATTGAGCTAACGAAAAAAATCGGTTTAATTTTGATATTACTAAAATAACTTGCAAAACGGCGATCGTTAACAAAAAAGTTCGAGAAAGTAGATTTTATCATAGTTTCTTATTACCTATGTATTAGTGTTACTCGTTTTGAAAACCCTCATTTTTCAGAGCCATAAATAGTTAAAAAATGTATAGGTACTACACATACGTACTTACTACTAGATGATAAGAAATAATAGAAAAGAAAAAGAATAATAGAAATAATTATCATAAGAAATAAAGATAATTTAAGTTTGAGTTTGCCAAACAAAACAATAAGCATGCTGACAAAAAAAATTTTTTTAGTCCATCACATAGATTATTTTAAAGTATTCGACACATATTTTTTCTTTTTTCTCTTAAACTAAAAATGACAAAGATACACTGGGTTAAAGTTGCTCGTGACGTTACGCCTACGTACGATTTTTACTTATGAGTGACGTCAGTATTTTTATTATGTCAAATATTTTTTTACTCCGTAACTTTGATGCTCTATATCTTTGTATTTATTTATGTATTTGATCAGGCAAAAAATTTGTTTTAAATATTTTTTAATAGCCTAAAAGACGGACTAATTATTTTTGGAATTTTTGAATGTAGTCATCATCCCTATTGTAATATCCCAATCAATACACCCAATCTCTGTATTTTATCTAATTATTACCTATCCATATTTCTTTTTTTAAATCGTACAATGTAAAAAGCAAGATGGTGTACGTCACAACACTGTCATAGGGCCTTCATACGGGGTGTAAATAATTAAACGCCACTTGCCATACGATTTAGACGGGCGTGAATTTTTTAACGCGCCACCTAACGGCTAGGCCTATCCATTTTTAATGGGGAATTGTAGGTTCTTTTTTTTTTTACTTCTACGAGATTTTTTTGTAGGAAAAAATACTTATTGAAAAATGTGGATTAAAAAAAGAAAATAATTTTATTGTATTTTTTTTCGGAAAATGTTTTGTTTTAACTGACATGTCTCATATATTTTCACATTTTTAAAGGAAGTTTTCAGTAAAAAATATTCTTACTTAAAAAACAGATTGAAAATACATAAATTAGTTAAAAAACGATTTTAAAACGCGTCATAAATATAATATGTGTTACTTAAAAATACATAGTAACTAAGTAATCAGGTAATAAGTAACACATTACCGATTAAAAAAAACAGCAATTTAAAGATCACAACATGACAATAACAACATAACATAACTAGTATTTATATCAATGTTGTCACTCATTATACAATTAACTGTTATTTAGTAACAGTTATTTAATAGAGCGCCCCTTGTTACAACAAATAAGATTTATTGCACCACTATCCAATTACAAAGACTTAACGACTTTATTCCGTTGACATAAGAGCTGGTAAATAAAACCAGTGTAAAATGAGCTGTGGAATTGATTAACAAAGAACTTTAATGGTTTTAATAAAATATGGCGACGGGTCAATTTAGTTTTGTTGGTGTTAGATGAAAATTTATTTGTTGTTTTAAAGTTTTTTTGGAGGATTTGTTGACAAGGAAATGCTTTTGTTTTAGTTTTGTTTTCTTTTCTTTAGATATTTTTAATACGTATATATCATATATTCGAATTTTCAGTAGGTAGTAATTTTCTTTTTCATTTTTAAAAAACCAAAATCTTAATTAGTGTCTTATAATGTGTAAATCTGTAATTAGCTTTATAACAATTTATCTATGAAAAACATTGTAACAATTGGCTGTTGATTTACCAAATAAAATAAAATATAAAAACTTAGTAGATTAAACTTAGTACTTAGTAAACTCATTAATGATAATGGTGATTTTTTTTCCTTAATTTTTTTTGCTAATACGAGTACACATACACTTAATTTTGTTCTAAAAAGATAAGATACCCTGTATCATATTATTTTTTAAATATAAACCTAACCTAATTTTCACCACACGTGAAAACATGTCAAGCGGAAAACATAAAAAAAGCAATAAATAAAAATAGGTAAAAAAACTTTTTAAGTTAAACGGTTTTATGTTAAACATACATTGCAATGTTTAAGATAAATGTGCTAAAAACTAAAAAATAATAAAATAGATACAGTCGTGGGAATTATAAACATATGCATAGACTAGACTAAAATAAAATCGTGGGGCACGTCAATTGTCTACAATCGTTGATTAAAATGTTTTTTTTTTTGTAATGTTACACTATAATTAGGCAGTTGTTCAACCGACAACGATGGACGTGTGATAAGTAGGGCTAGAAGGCTAGAATAAACTAGTTGAAACATCTCTTTTATTTACATGGAGTGTATAACTATTGGAATTTCCATGAGCAAGAAAATAGTAAGTACTTAATTTCCTCACCGTCTGCGGGCCAACTGCCTAACGACGAAATAAACGATTCTTCTATCGCACATTAAGTCGATAATTTGTAGACAATTGACGTGCCCCACGATTTTATTTTAGTCTAGTCTATGCATATGTTTATAATTCCCACGACTGTATCTATTTTATTATTTTTTAGTTTTTAGCACATTTATCTTAAACATTGCAATGTATGTTTAACATAAAACCGTTTAACTTAAAAAGTTTTTTTACCTATTTTTATTTTCTAGTTTTTAGTTTTTATTTCGCATTCTGTTTAATTCATTTACGCCCGTTATTAATAACCTATCCTGATCCGTTTTTTACCAAATCGAGATTGAAAAAACAAAACACAATTGTGTTCTTGACATGTTTTTGGTACACAAGTGACAATTGTGTTTTGTTTTTTCAATCTCGATTTGGTAAAAACGGATCAGGATAGGTTATTAATAACGGGCGTTAGTGCTTCATTATTGCAAGGTTTCTTGCCCGTTAGTTTATTGCAGTCCAACTCCTCTATACGTAGTCCCTGCAAAGATCTTACTCTACTAAGAGCCACGTAGGCTTGACCTTCTTCAAACAGTTTCGCACCTAAGTATATTTCAATTTTGCATAGTAAATTATATTCTACTTCTTGAGACCTTTCATTTGATACCCATGTTGATGGGATTGATAAAACCTAAGTTATCCGCCATTTTGTAGAGGCCGCCATCTTGGATTTTAATTTTATATAGTACTACATTGAATTCTACTGGTTGAGCACTTTCATTTGATACCCATATTGATGGGATTGATAAAACCTACGTTATCCGCCATTTTGTAGCGGCCGCCATCTTGGATTTCAATATTTTATAGTATAATGTATTCTGCTTGTTGAGCCCTTTCATTTGATACCCATATTGATGGGATTAATAAAACCTAAATTATCCGCCATTTTGTAGCGGCGGCCATCTTGAATTTATAATGATAATGAATAAACATAATTGTATTGTCACCAAAATCCAAAGTGTATACAAAATTTCAGATTAATCGGTTGACAGGAAGAGGGTGAAATTTGAATTACTAAATTTGACCCAAGAATAAAACAAACGGGGTGAGCTAAATAAAACCGTTTAAAAAACAACTGACTATCGACTGAAATGACCTTCAGGAGCGAAAGTCTGAAATCATGAAATCCGGAAGCCATTGGAAACTCGACCTTGTAGGTGCGCCGCTCTCAAAGGAAAATGCGTGTCGGAAAACATTAATTTTACAGTTCAATTTCCTCTGCACGGTATTTTAGGAGGTAAAAAGTTTGTTGTTGGTATGCTCGCGTGTTTTGTTTTTTTTTTCTTGTCGTCTTTTAAAATATTGTAGTTTTTATATATTATTAATTTATTTATTATATTATATTCAGTTTATAGGTCACACTAAACAATTTCTTAATTGTATACAATTTTAATTTTATTATTAAGAAATAAAAATATCAAATTTTCAGGGAAATGGGCACTCGGAAAACAAAATGATGTCCCGTAAATAATAATTTATCAGATTTTCATTAGTTACTTAAAATAAAAAAACCAAATCAATCATCGTAACAAGAAACAGAAGCGCTTCTTTTATTAACTAAAAATATGCGAAATTAAACGCTCATATTAAACCACTAGACCGAAAATGATGAACAGCTACGTCTTTTATTAGAACTATTATTTCGACTACAATTGCAAAGTGATGCTAATTTTAATACTAAATAATAAAAAAAGGTATAATTCGCTAAATCTACATTAATACAATAAACCTGTGATAATAAATACATAATTACGACATTATTAACTTACATATAAATTAGTGGGGCAGGGGTCGTCAACCATTTTCTTGTTGCTATATGCCTAATACTTTTTTTTGACAAACTCTCTTCATTTATTCTTATTACATTATTTTATATTAAAATAAATTTCGAATTCTACTTATATTATAGATCTACTTATATTATGGATGAATGGATGTGCAAATATGTGTTACCCTATCACGACAAAACCACTGAACAGAATTCAATGAAACTTTACAATTATGAAGCTTGCACAACAGAATACTGTGATAACAAGTTAAGTCAACATGTAATTGTATATAAGAGTCTCGATTTTAAAAAAAGATATATTGCACATAACGTAGGGTCCTGTGCCGAAGGTTTCTTGCCGTCTTCTTCCTCTCGGCTATACAGGTAGTGAACCGGCAGTAGTTTTAGATTAAAAAAGTGACATCTATAAAGTGTAATGAATTTTGCTAATTTTTGAATAAAACACTTTTCATTTTCAATTTCATTTGAATAACATAAAAGCTATATTACTTTAAAATATCAGGAGCCCGTTTTCCCACCTACAGATAAAATTTAACTGACAGATATTTTATACCTGTCTCTGTCTAAAACGTCATGTTTTATGAAATATAAGTACATAAGTTTATCTGTCAGTTAAATGTTATCTGTGGGTAAGTGGTGAAGCGGGTCCTAATTTCCAAGATATGATTATAAATGCGTACGAAGTCGCGGGCAGTCGTTATTAAATAAAAACTCTGAAATGAAGCCAAATGTTGCCGACCCCTGGCGCAAACGGTCTAACTAAGAGATTAACTGTACCAATTTGTCATAATCATAAACGTTGTGTTTATAATTTCGGTGTGTTTATAACTTTATTACTTAACTAGCGGGTTTTATGGTACATGTGCTTTATTTTATTTAGATGTTTAGGGTTCGCTAAAGTTAAAAAAAAAAAAAAAAGGTTCTAGTGCAAGATGAGTTTGAATATCCTACTAAGCGCCCGTATCACCATCTAGAGATAAAATTTAACTGACAGATAAACCTATCTCCAATTCATAAAACATGACGTTTTATACAGAGACCGGTATAAAATATCTGCCAGATGAATTTTATCTGAGGATAGTGAACCGGGCCCTAATTCTATTAATTGTTGGCGGTTTTGACGATGGATGGTTGATGTTTGTTACTTCATCTTGCATGGACTTCGATGACTTGCTTCAAAATCAGCGTAATGTCATCGTACAGTGAAATGACATACGCTGAGTGGAGTCCTTTTCCCAGTTCTATCTCTTTCCTCTATTTTCCTTGTTTCTTGTATTATTGATTTTTAATAATTTTGTTTTCTTTTTAGCTTATGGTGTTAATTAGAGATGCGCCGAATATGGGTTTTGCCGAATAACGAATACCGAATACTATTCGGTTTGAAACCCTACCGAACCGAATAGTTCGGCCGAACTATTCGGTTGTTCTTTCACAATAATTTTGATACAACTAATAGGTAAAGTTTATAAAGAAAAGCGCCATTGACTGTCACTAGATAGAGCAGAATGTCTAGGTTTCTAAATTCTATCTTTAAGTGTCACTTATTAACATAACTTTAATAGATCATCTCCTAATAACTCGTGTAATACCTAGATGTGAAAGTGAGGATATAAGATTGACTGCTCCTTGGTTTAAATAATTGAATATGAGGTTAATATCTTGTTTTATCAAGCAAATGATTACTAAACAAAATAAACGAATAAATGGTCATTTTAACCGAATATTCGGCCGAATACGAATATTCGGTTGAGGTGCCGAATATGCCGAATACCGAATAGTAAACGAATATTCGGCGCATCCCTAGTGTTAATTTATTTTGTTTTTGTTTGTTTATTTTAATTTTGTCTGGAACTGGGTATAAATGATTTACTATTTACTTACTTTTAAAATAATACATGGGTTACATTATCTAAATATATTATGTCAATTTCCTGGAACCAATTGAATTATTTAAAAATAAAATTGACAAAAAAAAACATAATTAATATGACCTAGTTGTTAGACACATTGACAAATAAGTGTAATTTTTTTAAGAAACTTTTTTTTGGTTATAACCCCTGACCGCGTATGTCCTTTTTGAAATTATTTTGATTATTTTGAAATTATTTTTATTGCAAAAAGAAAAAAGCATGAAATTTTCGGAGCACTAAAATATGAAATTATAATTATTGAGGCAGGGGAGAGGCTTTTACCCAGCAGTGGGACGAAAAAGGCTTAAAAAAAAAATTATTGAATTTAATTTTCATTGTATTTTACACATTTCCTGTAATGTTAAAAAAATAAAACACATTTTTTTTTTTTTGCAATCATCCAGTTTGACATGCAAACCAGATTGCACTAAGAGCCATTATGACACAATCAACTCCGACCTTTACGTAAAAGTAAACAAAGGTCAAATTTCGACATCGGTAGCGCGAATTTTGTGAGATACTTTTTTTAGCGTTACCAATTTATGCCTTAAGGCTTTTGCTAGTTTATCTAGACTTAATCTAAGTTAGGTAATACCTAACCTTGGGCTATAAAGCCTATTTCCTATTAATTGTCGTATATAGGTATCAGATTTGGTTTTTTAAACGCAATATTTTATAAGTATGAAGTCATTCATTATAACAAAACGGATTCCATTTTGATTCGATAATCTTATAAAAATAGGTTTTCTAACAAAAAAAAAACTGAATCTAGCAAAGGATATACGGAATCATGGTTTACCTGTCAATTTAAAAAAAAGAAAAATAAACTTTTTTTTTAATTCCTTTTTTTTTCAGTTTTTCTGGATAAGTATAGACAATGACGTCATACAACCTTCAAAAAACTTAAAATTTAATCCAAAAAAGCAAAACTTAAACTCTTTCAAGTTAAAATTTTAACTAAAAAGTCGACCTTTTAACCAGCCATCTCTCAAAGGCGGTACAGTAAGGGAAAAAAGTGTTTAACAAAATGTTAGCTCGGAGCGACCACGCCTTCTCTGCCTAACATAAATTAACTGCACTTTTTACTTCAGTGATATTACGCAATAATAACTGCTTGGTGTAAAAAAAAAACTATATTTTTAATAAGTATTTAGGTATTAAAGTATAGGTTCTTAGACGTTTTATGTCAACTTTATAAATGTGGACGATTTGTCCTTTGAGCCCTTTGTCATTTGTCAAGTCGGATTCGGTAAAAAAACGGACGTTACATTGCAGTGGTAGAGTTTTTAAGGTCTATCTACACAGATCCAGGACGTGTCCGGGCCGTGGCCCGTCAGGAGGGAAAACAATACGGCGGCGTCATGACAACGTGTCCGGGCTATGTCCGGGACGTTTCAGGAAAAACATATCATGCCATACATTTTCTATGGATTCTTTCACACACGTTGTCATAACGAGACGTATTTTTTTCCCTCCTGACAGGCCACGGCCCGGTCACTTTTGGGGCACGGCCCGGATTAGATACCTAGATTTTAATTCTGACGAGTAAGCTACAATATTTTTTTTTATTATTAAAATTTGGAATTGGAACGAGTGTTGTTTTGAAACAATTGTTTTTCGCAGCTAGCACTCGAAATTCTTTAAAAAATCAACTAAGTACTGTACTTTAATACTTTACCTTTTGAGTAAATTGCTTTTATTTTGAGACACATTATATAACAACAATGGCATTTAAATATCCATTCACTCACACATCAAAACGACGTGCTGCGTAGTGTTTAACAAAAAAACAAAAGCAACGAACATCCCTCGGTTTTTAAAAAAGTGAAACTGTCATTTTTTCCTAACCTCACTTTAATTACTAGTTACAGGAAATATGGGAATAAAATTTTAAAAAATACGCTACGACAAGTATGTTTTCCCATCTGTTGCTATGCCGAGAGGTAGAGACAAAAAATATGTTTAATAACACCCTACGACTAAGCGTCGTCGCGGCCATTTTAATTATTACTTATAAAACTTTATATTTTTTTCCATATTATTCTTCGAAAGTGCTCGAGGCTCGGGCACGTGTTCCGTACAGCCATGGAAACAAGTTTTTAATTAATAATTAAATTTAACGTGTAATTAATTGGTTAAAATATATGTTTCGTTCGATGACTGTTTACATTTTATGAAAAGTTTTTGCATCTATATATTTTCTTGGAACGTTCAACTGTCACTTCCTATATTTTTATCTTGTTAATGGTTTATAAGTTGTAATTAAAAACGGGTATTAGTGAAATTGTTGAGTATTTATGCGTAACTATGAATTATACAACACTAGGGGCTGCCCGCGACTTCATATATTGGAAAATTTACACGGAATCCTAAAATAAAATACTCTATGTGTTATTCTGATGTGTAAACTACTTTGTTATTAAGTTTTATTAAAATCTATTCAGTGGTTTTTGCGTGAAAGAGTAACCAACATCTTAATATCCATCCACGCAACCATTCAACCATAGGCAAAAAAATTAACATTTTAAATATTAGTAGAATTTAACAGGACTCCAAAAAGTATTTATTCCAATTTTCCCTTTTATTTTTTAATTGTAATTTTTATTTCCGGTTATCACTTTTTTTATACTACGTACTTTAAACTTCCTTGTGACGCCAATTAAAAAAAAAACTTCCTTCAATACTTTATTAAATTAATTTTACTTCATACACTTTTCAACAAGCCAGTACAAACCCCAAAATAAGAGTTCAGATCAAAGATTAGGTGACCTCAGGCGAGTGTGGACCCACCCTAATGTTCTACGAATTTCAACCCCGCCCATAAAGGTCTAGCCTTATCTCTCTGTATGTATGTCAGTGTTTTTTTTTAAACCATAGATAAAGTTGTATGGAATAGATAAGGGAAATGTGGCGTGTTTTGGTTTTTATTTTGGTTTGTAGAATGGTTAATAGTTTTTTTTTGTTATGAGTTTGTTACTTATCCTGCCACACAATATGCTTAGATTTTAAAAAATTGAATTTAAGAAGTATTTTTTAACAATGGCAACATAGATACTTTAACTGACATAACTAAAAGAACATTTTTTGAAGCTGAGGTACTTCAATTGACTGAAATTTATTTAAGAATACATTTTATACATAAGTAACTAAGATACTTCACTTAATATTGGCAGAATGCAAAATGGTAGTGGTGCATTCTGTCTCTTAAAAAAAAAACTAAGATTACTCAGCTTCTAGCAATCTAGGAAAACGCAAAATTTCCAAAGAATAAAGGCCAAAAACACCGGATGCGTATGCGTTGCGTATGCGTAGACGTATGCGTACCTCTGAGTTGTAATGTATGGAACTGTCACCGCTTGCGTAACGTAGACATAGACGCATACATTACAACTCAGTGGTACGCATACGTCTGTCTACGCATACGCATCCGGTGTGTTTTGGCCGTTAAGAGCAAATAAATCCACGTCGTCAGCCATTACCAAAAAAACGCGGGAAACAAAATCAAAATACCGCGAAAGATTACAAAGAGAGATAACCTCAAAATATTCAGACTCAACATTTCGCATGAATATTAAAATATTAAACCTTATTAATAAGCAATAAAAATGTGAAAGTAATTAAAATTTATAATTAGATTCCGTACGACTATTTCGTAAGATTTATAAAAGTTCTTTTTATAAAAATGTTGTGTGCGTTTTTTTTATTAAACTCCGGATCAGTTTCGCTTTCATAAAGGGCGGAGTAGACGAGAGGATGTTAATCGTTTATTAAATGTAAACTTGTTGTGGTATGCGACTTACTTTACTTGAATCTGTGAACGGTTTTCTAATTAAATATGCAAGATATTACCTATATTTTTGTAGATAGAAATTTTTCCGTTGGTGGGAAGCCGCCACCGAAATATGTGGAGAAGCATGGCTTTTGCCCAGCAGTGGGACAACATAGGCTAAGTAAAAAAATATATATGGAAGGGGTTTTTAAATAGGCACTGTATTATCTATTTTATAATTTTCTTGATTAAAATAGGTATTGTTGTATAGATATAGAATAGAAAAGCTTGCATTTAAAAACGATTTTTGCATAAATATTGTCAAAAATCCATATACCTTATTATTTTTGATCAAAATTTATTTTGATTTTGATGTACCTACAGGATTTTTACAATTACATGAAAGGCGTCGTTTTATTCAATTAATAAAAATTCTTCATCGACATATCCCAAAATCAATTAGCATCGACAAAAAAATCGCACGTTTGTACAACTCTTTAGTGTTCATTCCTTTTTTCTTAAAAAAAAAAAATTGTTGAAGGTGGAAAGAGTTTTATTGTTTTTGGGTCTCGTATCGGGCGTTTTGTGTTGGATTTTCGGTAGGCGGCCCATTGTGGCCCTTGACGGCCCATGGCGGCTTCAGGGGCGGAGTAGGGACCCATCGTGACGGGAATGTTGCTCTACTTACGATTCTGGAGTGCGAATGAATGTTGCTCTACATTTTAGTTTAAATATTTATTGTGGGAAAGTTAGGTTATTTTTTTTCAATGTTCAAATTATTTGTTTTTAAGATCTAAATGTATAGGCCTACATTAGTCCAATGCTCAACAATGGCTTCGCAAAAAGTTTATATAACTACAATATTTCTTAGAAAATCAGAAAACTAACATTATTTTCTTCAATAACGTCTTATTTGCAGTGTCTTTTTATTTTTCAAATTGTAATGCTGTCCTTAATTTACTGTTCTATAAATATTCTTCTTTCTTAATTTATCGTACATCGATAGATACCACCACAGCACTATTATCGATACCGATACTGTCCCAACCCTACGGGGGAGTGTCCAGACCTGAGGCCGGCATTGTTTTGTCTGTCTGTCCAGCCGACAACTTGTATGGACTGTATGGAACTATGTATGGGAAGGTATTCTTGGAAAGTTGAAAAAAAAAATTGTATTGTTCCAAGGAGATTCGTTTCCGTGTTACGACTGTCAGTTGTTTTGTATTTGACATCTAGAGTTTGCTAATTATGAGCTAACGGTGAAGGAAAACGTCGTGAGGAAACCTGGGTACTAGAGAAGAAATTCGAAGGTGTATGTGAAATCCGCCCACCCGCATTGGGTCAGCGTGGTGGATTACAGCCTAATCACGTATGAGAGTAGGCTCGTGTGTATTTAGGGGGGATAAAAGGGTTGAAAAAGAGGAGATAAAGCGTTGCGTTTGACAAGTGTGTTCCTAATCATAATATTTCTATGGAGCAGATTTCATAATGCATTACGCACGTTGCATACGTGGGACCACTCTGTTTCTACCTTTACGGTTTTCTAATATTCTACAATACAATACAATACAAATATTCTTTATTGCACACAAAAGATATAAGGTACAGACACAAACAAGAATATAAGAAGCAACAGGCGGCCTTATTGCTAGGTAGCAATATCTTCCAGGCAACCTTAGGGTAAGAAATAGCGAGAAATAGTTAATAATGGTTGCGGGTTGTGCAAAAAATACAGAATACATACATAACTACATATACATACCAAAAATAGATAGTACCTCTATAATAATAAAAATTTCTAACACATGTTTCTTGAGAAAAGTTGTTCAGTTTCATAAAAAAAAATGTTTGACTAGTAAAACCGACAGCCTGTATTATAAAAAAAAAAGTTAAATTGATGAATGTATGAACACCCTGTATTCTTCTATAGTAAATTCTATTTATATTGGTAGCAGGTTTCCTTACAATGATACTGCTGATATGCAAAGTTGTTTGCCTACTTGTAATCATACATCAAATAGGGAGGGGTTAGGGCGCTTACGCACTTACGGTTGTGCCGCTATTGCGATTTAAAGTTTGTTTTCAAAACGCGAAATGTGTGAGGCGGTTAACTCGCGGTTTTGTCGTGACTCGTGGTTTCTCATAAAATTACAACTGCGGCAGAATTGCAGCTGCGTTAGGGCCTTCAAAGAAAATTACAACTGCGCAGAATCACAAGTGCGTCAGGGCCCTAAAAAAACACTTGCTATTAAGTAGGTAGATACGTAAACATCAGTAAAGACAGATAATTAAAATAGCCCAAGAAAAAAATACATTAAAAACAAAAGAAGCATTCTATTTTCAATTTCAAATAAAAAATATATAAAATCTTTTTTCGAACCTAACGTAGGTATTCTAAACAGTCGAACAACGTTCAATTTAAACTCCATACAGCTTATTATCATGTCGCCGTTGTCTAAATAATAGCTGTAAAGTGAAAAGCAGTACGTTTCTGTATTGATGTGTTGATATCACCTATACTTATATTGAAAATAGTCGTTTTCTGTTTGAATTATCAAGTATTTGTGACATGCAGGTCGGTTAAAAGTTAAGTTGAATAAAATAGTTCGCAAAAACGTTTGTAAGTCGAAAAAGAATATTAAAAAAGTTTGTATATGACATAAAAAAGCGCGGGAATAAAATAAAAATCTGTCTTGTCAATTTAATAAAAAATAAAAGACGATCACGATTCCAAATACAAATTTCGGAATTAAACAGAGAAAACCCGATCGGAAATTCCAAATTCAATATTTTTCCATTCATTACTAAAAAAACAAAAGAATAAAGAGGTCTTTCAACAAAACGCGCCAGATATTATAATATTGGAACATGGAGTTGCGTTCTGAAACCGCCGCCAAAAAGCTGGGTGTCGGTCTCCCAGCGATCAGATGCAGCGATATGAGCCCAGTAATTACAACTTACCACTGACTATTATCAAGTAGCGAGTGCCTTTCATATATTTTACAAAATGGATGGCGACTGGCGAGCCTGTGAAGGCATCGTATGCCTTGAATATTTATATTGTAGATTTATTACGTCGTTCCCTGTGTGTTGATTTATGTGTGGGGTGTGTGTTACTGGCCGAAAATGTGAAGTGGTTTTCGAACGCGTCGGCTTTTTGAAATTTAGAACGTCGTTTCAAACGACTCGTTTGGTTTTGGTGCGGTTATTAAATTCAGTTTCGCGTGAATTTTGGCGGGTTTTAAACGTAGATATTTTAAAACTTGCTTCCTTATTATTTACACTTAGTTTTTTATACATGCGATCTCAATCTCTCAAGGTTTCAAGATACAAGCATTGTAGTTACAAATAGGTGCACTTATGCATTGTCTATTAGCCACTTTGAGTACTGTGACATGACATGGGCACTTAATGGGCATGATGACTAAAAAAAATTTTTTGGTCCATCACATAGATTATTTTAAAATATTCGACACGTATTTTTTCTTTTTTCTCTTAAACTAAAAATGACAAAGATACACTGGGTTAACGTTGCTCGTGACGTCACGCCTCAGTACGATTTTAACCGAGGAGTGACGTCAATACCCCCCACTCCGTGACTTTGATGCTCTGTATCTTTATATTTATTTATGTATTTGATCAGGTAAAAAATGTGTTTCAAATATTTTTTTATAGCCTTAAAGACGGACTAATTATTTTTTAAATTTTTGAATGTAGTCATCATCCCGATTGTATAAAAACGCTGAAAATTACTGACGAATGTCTTGTTATACTCGGCAATAAGCGAATACGCAGCGAACCTCGCATCTAGAAATAATAACATTCAAACCCAAAAACAGCGTCACACCAAACCATTTTTAAACTCTTGAGCGTCACTGCTTCTTACGTTGGTGCCACGCAATCTATTCGAGACTATTCTATGCAATTATACTATTTAAGACTCAATTGCACTCCTTCAACCTCAAATTCCTTGTTACAGAAAAATGTGGGCTATCCGACGACCCTGGTCTCCGCGTGAACGGCAAAGGCAAGAAGATGAGGAAACCTCGCACGATATACTCCAGCCTGCAGCTCCAGCAGTTGAATCGAAGGTTCCAGAGGACGCAGTACCTGGCGCTGCCGGAGAGAGCAGAACTTGCAGCCAGTTTAGGCTTGACGCAGACTCAGGTTAGTGGTTTTGAAGTATGTTTGAATTTAGAATGCTGATTGTGTTTTGTTTAAAATGTAAGGAAAATGGTGACGCATCGTTTCGATTTTTGAAAATGGAAGACTTTTTTAAATGTTGTTATTTTCAATCAAAAACTGTTTTTATTATTTTATAACTTTTGCTATCACGAAACAACTTAAAAAATCTAGGAAAGAGAGAGAACTTAAAGTTAAAAAAAAGGAATCACTAACTTTATAGGTACTTACCTACTACTTTATAAGCATTACAAAAACATTAAACACTTTATCTTTAAAACAGCTTTTGAATAATTTTCCTGGTTGCATTACATATTATAATTTTAAAGTCTGAATATATTTTGGGTACCAAAATATATTGCGAACAAAAAACTTTAGGTAGGTACACCACAAAACCTAAAAAAATCTACCAAGTCATTGTAGGTAACCTAAATTCATCATGTCGGTACTTATATTTTTGGATGTAAACAAAAAGTGCATTTAAAGTACAATTCGCTTCAAAATGACCACTTAAAACAGCAGCCAGATATCTTTGACAGATAAAATAAAATAAAAAAATTACATCATTTTTTAATTATACCTTCTTAAGGTAACATAGATAAAAAAATAATTGCGATGAACATTTTTATTTTGAAGAGTAGTTTTTGAACGTACTCCCCCGTTCAAGAAAAAAATAACAAAGTATTGGCTGAATAATTGTTAGGTTTGTGTCATAATTATTAGGTTGTGAAGAGTGTTGTCGTATGTCAGTTTTTTTAGGTTAGTTTTGTTTCTGTGGAATGCTTTCATTTGTTTAAAATTGAAAGTTAGATGGAATGAAATCAATAAATACTTTTGATTCGAAGTACTTACTTAGGTACTATGAATTATCTTTTTTATTTCGAAAAAAAAACAAATAGAACATAAATCTCTACTATACACGGTGTATTGTTTTACAACTTCGGACTTTGAAAAAAGTATTAAATACTTGCACTCCTTTATGTTTTTTCATAATTATTTGCTTACGGAATGCTAAATGATCAACAAACAGGGTTCTACCACCAAACATTCAGTGTAGGTAAGTACCTACAAAACTTTTACAGGTACCTACCTTCATCTGTCACGCCTCTCTCCCATCGGCGGAGTAGACAGAGACCACTTCCTTCGACTAGCTACGATCCAAACACACTTCTTTCACTTCATCAGACTCTTCATACATGCACATCGATTTATGGTATACTCTTGACTTGGACTTTCCAATCCCCGTTTCGATTATGATAGTTTTTCCTGACTTTTTCATAATACATGGTGTACATTTTCCCTCCATCTTTTTTTTAAACTCAGTTATTTATTTATTTATTTAAGGATATCCACAGCTTAACTATAAATAAGGTAACATAAAAATAACATAGTAATATGTCTTCGCCAATCACGGATACCACAACTTATTTAACATGTGTGAACTCTATTTCTATTTTAACAACCAAGAAAGATAAATAAGGTACTGCCCTTTAAAAAAAAGTACATAAATGATAAACTAAACAATAGTAGGTATCTACGTATACTATTTTTAAAGGTACCTATTGCTTGCTTAATAATAATGATAAAACTGAGCTGAAAAAAGAAAGAGACAACAAGTATTTAGAATGACAAAAAAGAAATAAAATGTAAAATCCAATCCTAGTGCAGATTTTAATTTTTAAAAGTAACGGAAACGTGGTTTATGTACAGTATGTTTTGATTGCGTATCATTTAGATGTAGTTTTTACTTAACCAATACATGGTGGATATTTTCCCCCATCATTTTTTTTAAACAAAGTAATATACAGTGTGTTAGATTGCGTATCGGTTAGATGTGATTGGTACGAGTCCGATTGATTCGTCATGTCTCTCCGTGTAGAATGAGTAATCGGTTCGCGTTCCGACTGACGGAACTGTGGGACGGGTGATCGCGGCTTTGGAAACGGTAGAAACGGCTATAGAATTAAATAAATATTTTTAATAGGTTTTGTGTCAGTTTTGTAAAGACACCCTTTTAAAGAACAAAATTGTGCTATAAATAAGTAAATTAGAAAATATTTATAGTCATTAATTACGATTATATAAGACGATTGAGGATTATGGATGAAGCCAAGGAAGTGTGTTTAGGTCGTAGTAAATGGAGAGAAGTGGTCTCTGTCTACATCGATGGGAAAGAGGCATGACAGATAATATGTAAGTAGATGTGTATTTAATAACGATATAATTTTACAGATAAAATTATAAGCATATTTAATACTTATCAATTTATTGGAATCTTTATGGCTCTGTTTTTAATTTTGTCTCATTTTTTTATTATTCTTAATACGTGATAGTTACACAATGAACATTTTGTTTCAAAAAAGTACCCAACTTATAAAGAAAACCATATAAAACGCAACAAAGTTTCTCACAAATTAAAACACTCAATCACTTCTACACATTTTTAACTCTACACCGTAACGGTATAAAAAGCAAGACTCAAGTTAATTTTATTATAATTTAATATTTCTCAGTTATTGTCTGTGCGCCTCACTTTGATGAGTCCGCGTCGATATTCTGTAGGGTTGGGACGCGGTGATGTATCGATACTTTTGATATGTCGATAAAGTTGGTATAAGTTAATGAAATGATTAAGAAATTTATGGGATAAAAGAGTTTTTTTGAAGAGTTTTCTTGGAACATTATAATTTTGGTATCTTAATACGAGGTCAATAATAGCATTATTTATAAAAAAAAATGTTGATTCAGCATAAAAAACGAAAGAAAATCAAGTAAATACAAATCTGAGCGTTTTAAAACTACAAATTAACTTCAATTCCTAATTCCTTATCAGTACAGTTCATCTAATTACTTAAAACCAACCAATTATAGCGCTTAATAAACAAAACGAGTTTTTTTCGTAATGATTGTGTACAAATTATGTATGAATTTGTATTACATAACGTTTTATTACATTAGCAGCTAAAATTACTGAAGCATTTTACTGCTTAAATCTTGTTCACACGTTCATTTACAACATTACTAGAGATTATGTGCCAGCTACAATACTGTCAAGTTTCATTAAAATCTGTTCAGTAGTTTTTGCGTTTGACCATCTATCTATCCATCCATCGGCACATCTATCTATCGGCAGAAACAAAAAAAAAAATGACAATGTTATGTCAATATAAATACTTTTATAGGATTTTATTTGACAATGTTAAAATTCTCGAAATTAACGGCCGAATACTGAAACGTCTCTCAAAATTGAGCAGTGCTTAAATATGAAAATGTCACTTTCAAACGTCTAATCTAACGGCATAAAAATGTCATATATATGAAAATGTCACTTTCAAACGTCTAATCTAACGGCATAAAAATGTCATATATATGAAAATGTCACTTTCAAACGTCTAATCTAACGGCATAAAAATGTCATTTTCATATTTAAGCACTGCTCAATTTTGAGAGACGTTTCAGTATTCGGCCGTTAGGGACACAAAAGCTTCATAAATATAGAACATAATAAAGGAAAGAGCTGAGACTATCGATAAAAACTATCGATAAATAAATCGACAGATCCCACCCCTACCCCAACCGATTGCTAGATTCGATTCCACATTAAAAGAAAAAACCAGAATACAATCCCATCCAGTTTGATAACAAAAACACAATAATTTCAACAACTTTAATCAAACTACGCACTCAATCTAAACTGGTCTTTATATCCATTCATTAAGTGCTAATTAATGTGTAAATGTTTGTATGTGCTTGGTTTTTTTGTTGGTGATAATAAATCTTTTCATTTGTCGCTAGGTGGCGTTTATGTCCTATTGTTTTGATGTACTTAGTAAGTAAGGTGAGGTTAGAAATGTTTTAATCAAAATGATGAAGTCAAGAGTAATCTATACCGATACAATATAATACAATACAAATATTCTTTATTGCACACAAAGATATAAGATACAGACACAAACAAGAATATAAGAAGCAATAGGCGGCCTTATTGCTAGGTAGCAATATCTACCGATGTGCATGTATAAGGCGACTGATGAATGTGGATGAAGTGGAAGAGGTGTGTTTGGATCGTAGCAAGTTGAGGGAAGTGGTCTTTGCCTACCTCGATGGGAGAGAAGTGTGATAGCAAGGCAGATATGTATGTGAGTAAGTATGTTTCTTGATTTTTAAGATACTAGAAGATGCCCGCGACTTCGTTTGCATTTATCGTTATATCTTGGAAAACCTATGTGTTATTCTGATGTGCAAGCTACAATATTGAAAATTTTCAGCAAAATCTGTTCAGTTGTTTTTGCGTGAAAGAGTAACTATCAAACATCCTTCCATCCATCGGCACGCACATTGACTTCATTAATACTAGTAGGATAAAGGTCTATCTACACAGATCCGGGCCGTGCCCGGGACGTGTCCGGGCCGTGGCCCTTCAGGAAGGAAAAACATACGTCGTCATGTCAACGTGTGTGAACGAATCCATAGAAAATGTATGGAATGAAATTTTTTCCCCGAAACGTCCCGGACACGGCCCGGATGTGTGTAGAAAAACCATAATAAGAGTTTATTATGACGTTCTAACATACCTAATTTCTAGTATTCTAGTATTTCCGAATCCAGTAATTAAATAATCTACCATCATAAAGTCTAGATTTGAAGCTAGCTATATTAAATCATTAAACCATAGTGATTAAATGCAAATAAGTATAATTATACTTTCCTTGGAACAAGTCGCTCTATTTCAAGTTCTTGGTATTAGGTAAATAGATTGGAGTTAGGTTGCCTAGATACCTAACACTATCTGGCTGTAGGAATATGGGCTTTTATCATTGTTTTCTTTTATTGTCATTGATGTAGTTACTCTTTGACGAAAATGATAGGAATAATTCGCTTATCTCCCAAGTAACATGAGTTGAAAAATGACAAAGAAAAATCATCTTTCCATACTAAAGTTCCTAAGAAGTTTTGTCGCACTTTCGATAAATACTGTGCCGTAAGATAAGAGAGGAGAGCACGGAAGACTTATATAGATCAAATAAAAGAAGGAATAGAAGATATGTTGTATCAGGTGCTCAAGGCAAAGAATAGAGCAGAGTGGCATAGACTACACCGACAAAAACGACGCTTTTAAATATAATGATGATAAAGTCGGCTGATCGTTTCATATTTTCATCCTATGTTTCTTCGGGAAAGTTGTTTATTTTGGGTTACTACTATATCTGTGTTTTGGTTACGTACGTATTGAATAGGGTTACCCGTAGAAATAAATTATCGTTAAAAATAAATTAAAAAACTAAACAGACTTCTTTATGGACAAAAAAAAAAAAAATTTTCACCTATTACAAGTTCAAATACATAAAGAACCTATACCAATACGTCGATATCTATGAACTTATAAAAAAAAAACCTATCTTGCAAGTCACTATCTCTAAAGTTAAGAAACATGACTTGAATTTAGAAATCGGGTCCCTGATTGGCTGTCAAACTTCAACCGCCAACCAATGGCCGCTCGTCAAATGTCATGACTTGCGATAACCGACAATTGACTTCGAAAAAAGAATAGATAAGAAAAAAACCGCGGCTTCCGTTAAAGTGGCACTGGCTTCTTGTCTTATTGTTCCTCTGTCGGTGCTTTTGTTCGTCATTTGAAAATGTTTCTCTTTTTTTTTAATTTTTAGCCTGGTATTACCCAGTAATGTGGTGCTATATTTACTGAGAAATATGAGTTCATTTGGTTTCTTTTGAATGTCAAGAGCTATGTCAATTTTTTATTCTTTTTCTACGTTGGCATTTTGCCGGCTTCGTACCAGTAACGTGAAATGCTTTGAGCATTTTTTATAGAGACTTTTAAAAGACAATAGGTAGGTAAGTACGTCATAAAGCTAAATTAAATAAGCATTATTGGCTGGCCTTTTTAATGTGGCCACAATCACAAATGCGGTTTTGGTGTCGTTAGAGTCCATTTCACGAAAGAAGTCCCCTAGCCGCGGCGCTGTATAGCATGTCAAAATTGACAATGTTGCCATTTATGAGTACAAAATGTACCTATATTATTTATATTTAATTTGTCATATAACATTATAATACTATTTCCTGCATATTTCGAGTGTACTGGTCATTCCATAAGTAAGTTGTATACATTTTGATAAAAATATCTATTTACCTGTATATCTGTTATGTTATAAGTATATTTTTATTAAAATAACTAAAGAGTTTTCTACCTACTATCAGGGAAAAGGTCTGAAAATAGGGAAAATAGATCTGTCAAATCTAGTTGAAAAATATCCGAGGGACTTCTTTCGTGAAATGCACAAACGGCAATGGGAAAAATAAAACGGCAAAATGGAAAATAGTAGATGCGTACGCGCCGTAAACGTGTACGTACAATTTAACTTCCATAATCTACGCAATATCCTTTCCTACTAATATTATAAATGTCAATGTTTGTCCCGATACGGCTGGATGTAATGTGAAGACGTTTGTTACTTATTCACGCAAAAACTACTGACCAGATTTTAATGAAATTTGACAATATTGTAGCTTGCACATCAGTTTAACACAAAGGCTATGCTATATTATTTTGAGATATCATGTTTTTTTTTTTAATATAAGTGTGACTATAAATGGGTACGAAGTAGCGGGCAACCTCTAGTATAAAATAAATGTATACGTAACCAAATCCGATCTCAAATTAACACGTAACCAACAAAAGAGTACCGCACACAAGGCGGAAAAAAAAAAGAAAAAGCCTGAACGCAAATAAAAAAATAAAACTCATTTGTGATTGGTAACATCGCGTCAGAACAAATGATGATGGATGGTGGGTTGAATTACGATTGCCGTGTGACGAATGTTACTGTAATGGGAACTTGGCTTCTGTTTGTTGGTAACACTTGGAAGGTAAATCCTGACATTGGCAGAATGATAAAAAGTTCTGAAAAAAAATGGTTTGGTTTTTGGTTTATGGATTTTGCGTTTTGTTTTCAATTTTCGTTGAGCTTACATAAATTATTAGATTCACGTTTAAAACATTTACCCATTCAATTTATTTATTTATATAGTTAATTTCTAAAAACAATACTTACAGATACGTAATTTGCAAATATATTTTTAATCTGATATGATAAAAATAATAACCTCAAAAAGTTTTGTCACCTAAATCTGCTACAATATTTCAAAAATAATTAGTCCTATCTTGAAAACATTACTTTCTTTTAAAAATAGGCTATATCTTTAATAATAAATAAATATGATGTAGTAATAAAGATTTGAAATAATCTTATTCTCTTGCAATAAAGTTTTAAATAAAACTAAGTACAACTTCCTATTAATATTATAAATGTCAATGTTTGTGTCGTTTAATGGATGTTTGTTACTTCATCACGCAGAAACTACTGAACAGATTTTAATGAAATTTTACAATAACTTAGCTTGCACATCAGAATAACACATAGGCTATATTATTTTGAGATATCATGATTATTTTCCAAGATATGACGATCAATGCGTACGAAATCGCGGGCAGCGTCTATTAAAATATAAAAAGACTCAATCCACGACTATAACCTTAAGAAAATAATAAAATAAATAGCAAATCTAGTTAAACAATCTTATTAAATCATAGATACATTAATGAAGTAATTCTAGTCATACCTATAGCCTAGATATCTAGGTAGATAGAATGCGACCTAGGCGATCTGTACTCAGATAGCCTATCTAGCTTTTAATTAACACTAAAAAGGAAACGGAAATGAAGTGTTTTCATTACAAACATCTAGATTAAGAAATAAAGCTATTTATATGAAGTTATTGATACTAAAATACTAGGCTATTAAAAATAGATTTTTACCTATAATGCTATCTCTACACACCAAAGCCGCCGGATTTTTTGACAGCTGCCATTCGTATGACGTAAAGCCGCCAGCCTAGCCCGGCGACATGCTGGCGGTTTTGGTGTGTAGATAGCATTAAAATCATATCCTTGTAATAATAGGTTTAGGTATTCTATGATCCTATTAAGTACCTACTTTTTAAAAAATGACTATGTTTGTGCCGATGAATGTGAGGATGTCTTTTTCCTCTTTCACGCAAAAACTAATAAACCGATTTTGATGAAACTTGGCAAAATTGTAGCTTATTATATCTTGTAAAAAACATGATATTTAAGAATAATATAGCCTACTAATACACAAATTTAGTTATGTGTTATTCTGATATATCTAATCTAATCTAGCCATTTGTGTACCATTGCTAGGCATAGGCCTCTCTCCTGATATATTCTGATATATAAACTACAATATTGCCAAAAGCTACATTATAAAAGTCCATTCGATAGTTTTTGCGTGAAAGAGTAGGTAGTCAAAAAGTAAGTGGTCTCTGCCTACCCCAATGGGAGAGAGGCGTGACGGTTATGTATGTATGTAGAGTAGGTAACAAACATCCATCCATCGGCACAAACATTGACATTTATAATATTAGTAGGATTCAGTCAGATATTACAAAATACAAATTGTAAACTACTATGAATCTATTTCAGTAATTTAAGTAAAACTTAGTGTACAATTAAAAGGGGAAGTTTGAAACTTTTTAATTGCTTTCAGTTAATTTACTTTACACGGCTTCGGAACTGTAATCGTTTTGAAGTTTGTTTTTGTGGAACAAAATTATTGATTTGTTTTTTCTTAAAATAATTTATTAATAGAGTTGGGCCGGTCATGTTTGTAGAATGCATCCAGATCGATGGGCCAAAATAACAACTGAATGGGCGCCACTAGATGGTCACAGACGCCGAGGTAGACCTCGAAAAAGATGGAGAGACGATCTGGATGCATTTTCACGGGAATGGCGGGTCGCTACCGGAGACCGTGTTAAATGGAAAGTCGCGGGGAGGCCTTTGCCCAGCAGTGGGATCTTAATGGCTAACAAAAAAAAAATTGTTGGACGAAAAGCCGCCAAATGAAAGTTCGAACGCTGGCCACGTCAGTCGCATGCATACAGAGCGTTGGGCCAGAATAGACACAGAATGGGTGCCGGAAGACGGCCAGCGCCGCCGAGGTAGGCCGAAGAAATGATGGCGCGCCGACCTGAACACATTTAGGGAAGATTGGTGGGAAACCGCCACCAACAGAAATATGTGGAGAAGCATGGGAGAGGCTTTTGCCCAGCATTGGGACAACATAGGCTAAAAAAGAAAATTGTTGCTTTACTTTGTAGGATCTTGTTCTTGTTGAGTCTGCCAAGTCAAGAGTATCCTAAACCGTGGGGCATGTATGAGGGGACTGATGTATGTGTATGAAGCGAAAGAAGTGTGTTTGGATCGTAGCAAGTGTAGGGAAGTGATCTCAGCCTACCCCGATGGGTGAGAGGCGTAACGGATATGTATGTATGTATGTATCTTCATACTTGCGTTGTTTTTATCTAAAAAAACATTGTACGTAGTGTCCGTTTCACCACC
This sequence comes from Anarsia innoxiella, assembly GCA_947563765.1. NCBI lineage: Eukaryota > Metazoa > Arthropoda > Insecta > Lepidoptera > Gelechiidae > Anarsia > Anarsia innoxiella. Next base: position 2,712,588 of record OX387417.1, read on the forward strand.
TATAGATAAATTTTAACTGACAGATAAACCTATGCCTATTTCATAAAACATGAAGTTTTAGACAGAGAAAAGTATAAAAATAAATCCGTCGGATAAATTTTATCTCGAAAAGTGAAACGAGCCCTAACTTTAGTAAATACGTATCGGCGCTCCCATAAAAAAAGTTCTTCCGATAAATAACAGGATCCGAAACGTTAAATACAGTAATGAATTGGAATAAGGTTACATATTGTATAGCGCGACTTTAAATTAGTGAACGATAGAAAAGGGTATGCATGTACTCGTGATAACAAACAACTTTTACTATGGGACCATAGTCGAAATCGTTAAAAAAAAAATTTACTCCACATACAAAATGCACTAGCTTATAGTAGGTATGGGGGAACTTTTATTTTTTTGTGATTTCGTACTTTGTCCCATAGTAAAAGTTGTTTGTTATCACGAGTAAATACATATCCTTTTCTATCGTTCACTAATTTAAAGTCACCTTGTATAAGGTACTGCTTAAGTATAGTAGTTGCACCAGGCGCCACCTGCCTGCTCGGATGTCTAGAGTCTGTACTGGTAGGGAGAAAAGTAGAAATATTGATATAGAATTTAATGGTAACTACACACCAAAGCCGCCGGCTTTTTTGACAATGACAGCTGCCATTCGTATGACGTAAAGCCGTCAGTGTAGACCGGCGGCTTTGGTGTGTAGACAGCATAACTTTAATAATATTAGTAGAAACACACGAACAGAGAAGAAAGTCATTCTGTGGAATTTATGAAGAGTGAGGAGCATTTTCCCAGCAGTGGGACAAGCTAGCTATTATAATTTTATCTGTTACTATTCTTCCTTTGAATAAATAACATGCTATTATAAGTACTATATAATATCTGTCACGCCTCCCTCCCATCGGGGTAGGCAGAGACCACTTCGCTCTAGTTACTACGTTCCAAACACACTTCTTTTGCTTTTTAAATAAATAAACAATTATATCAAAGAGAATACTCCACTTTTGTACTCGAAAATCCAAGCTTGTTTGCCCAACAAGCCCTTCCAGCGCTTTAAAGGCGTGGCCGTCTAGCAGTGTAAGTTATCATCCATTGATGCAGCGACGCAGCGCTATCTGATCAACGGGTAATTCAGGAAGTACTGTTTTAATTCAGAGATTTATTTTAAAAGTTTATTGTGTACTTTATAGGCAGGGTTTAAGGATAGTCTTTATTTATCAACAAACAATACGCTACGCGCGACTTCGTAAGCATTTATCGTCATATCTTAAAAAAAATACAAAATATCTTTAAAAAATAATTATAAGCTACCTAAGTGAGTGGTAATCTGATAATTAAACTGCAATATTGGAAAGTTTCACTAAAATCTGTTCAGCAGTTTTGGCGTGAAAGAGTAACAAACATTCATCAATCCAAACGTCCTTACACCGATACAAACATGACATTTATAAAATAAATACAATATACCTAGAAACCGGACTTTATCCCACCTACGTATGTCATATGTATCTAAAATAAATAAAATTGTATTTAAAGACAAGGTAATTAAACACAAAATTGGTCGCGCCTATTCATCTTCCTAATAAATTGTCAAAGATCAAACGCTATACTTTAAAACAATTAAACAAACGTCCCGTAGATTGGAGCTAATCGTTTACAATTGACGACAATTTTCCAATTTCACGGCGAGTCTACGATTGTGACTGTAAAGTACTTTATGTACTTTACAGTCACAATCGTATAAAAGTCGTTAATTATTTACACAAAAGTATGTTTGAAGTAAAATAAAATATGTTTTTTAAGGTTTTTTATAGGTGAAACATTTTGGCATAAAGCTTTATAATCAATCATGCTGTTATCTTACTCATATTATAAATGTCAATGTTTGTGCCAATGGATGGATTTGATATTTTTTATAGGATTTGATACTCTTTCACGCAAAAACCACTGGACAGATTTTGATGAAACTTGACAATGTTGTTGCTTATGCATTAGTCAGATTACACATAGGCTATATTATTATTTTTCCAATTATAATCATGCTGTTATCATATTCGTATTATAAATGTCCATGTTTGTGCCGATGGATAGATGTTTGATACTCTTTCACGCAAAAACCACTGGACAGATTTTGATGAAACTTGACAATGTTGTTGCTTATGCATCAGTCAGAATACACATAGGCTATATTATTATTTTTCCAATTATAATCATGCTGTTATCATATTCGTATTATAAATGTCCATGTTTGTGCCGATGGATAGATGTTTGATACTCTTTCACGCAAAAACCACTGGACAGATTTTGATGAAACTTGACAATGTTGTTGCTTATGCATCAGTCAGAATACACATAGGCTATATTATTATTTTTCCAAGATATGACGATAAATGCGTACGAAGGCGCGTGCAGTCTCTAGTAAAAAATTAACATCAATCCCCCTTATTACAAAACGAGGTTTAAATATAGTCCAACGTTAGTTCGTTTCTTTTGACGTTTCGGCTATGGATAAAACGTCAAACTAAACGAACTAACGTTGGACTATCTTTAAACCTCGTTTTGTAACAAGGGGGAATGTGTTTTTTTCTTTCTGATAAAATACTTCCTTCATATTATTATAAATAGAATAAAAGTAAAAATAACGCTTCTCGTCCAGTCAAACCGGACATGTATGCAAAAAGTGCATTCTACATACAGCCATTGATCAGTACCGACTGGTAATTAATTTAATTAATAATTAACTTTTTTTTATAAGACGCACCCCAGTTCCATGAAAGGTTCATTAAGTTTAATTAGCCATTGAACATCGTGCCGTCTCATTTTGATATTTTGACAATGACGGTGACAGCGATACTGGGTGTAACAGAAAGGGGGTATAATGCCGAAACTCAGCGCTAGTCGTCATAAAACTGAACAACTTTCCCCAAGGGATACGGGTCGTAATACGAAAAAAATGTTTTGATCGCCCATATTTACTCGATCAGCTGATCGGACATTTTGTATGGAGAGGCGAAATTTTTTTTTCGAGTTACGACCCATGTTTCTTAGGGAAAGTTGTTCAGTTTTTTGAGGACTAGCGCTGTGTTTCGGCATTATACCTCCTTTCTGTTACACCGAGCTTACAACGAACGGTACCTACTCCTACAAGCATTTATAATATAAAATTGATTTTTGACAATACTTTATTATGTTTCTATTTGTGAAAACCTGTAGGTAATTGGCTCCATTTTTAATTTATAATTTTCTATTTTGTATATTGAAGCTGTTGGTTTTCCAATAAATAATTAAATAAATAAATGAATGAATCAATGAATGAATGAATGAATGAATGAATGAATGAATGAATAAATGAATGAATGAATGAATGAATGAATGAATGAATGAATGAATGAATGAATGAATAAATAAATAAATATATTAGTTAGTGTCAAAATTAACTAAAAAAGTAATTAGGGCCCGTTGCTCCACTTATGGATAAAAATTACTGAGAGATAAACCTATGTCTGTTTCATAAAAAAAGATGTTTTACACAGTGACAGGTTTAAAATATCTGTCAGATAAATTTTATCTCTGAGGGGCTGTTTCACTATCTGCAGATAAAATGTATTTGATAGGTATTTTATCCATGTCTCTGTCTAAATCATCATGCTTTATTATGAAACTGATAAAGGTTTCAATTCAATTCAATTCAATAAAGATTTATTCATAGGTAACCCAAAATTACACTTGAATGCGTCAGAAATATAAAACAAAAATAAAAACAAAAATATAACAAGATAACAAAAGTAAAAGCAAATTAACTGACTGAAGCTACGCTGACTTCGGAAGGCAGATTCCCCAGAGAAGAAGCCAGCAAGAAACTCTTGAGGTTGCTCTTTTTAAAAATATTGTTTATAATCATGTGTTTACAAAAGAACAACTTAAATATTATGATCGTGTGGAGCTAGAGCATTTACACACCATGCCCTATTGTCAATAATAAAATCGTTAATGTTATAATACGCTCTCTGACAAAGAGTCCTCTTAATCTCTAATAGTTCTTAGTTTATCTGTCGGTTAAGTTTTTATCTGTAGATGATAAATCGGGCACTAAGTGGTAAAACAGACCCTTACTATTTAATTATTAAAATAATGAATATCTTTACCTGATTTTTTTGCAACTGAATTTAAAAAATGTAAAAGAACGAACCAAACATGTGCTAAGTAGAATAAAGCTAAGATTTTCTCATATTGATAGGTAGCAATATCCCGTAGTTAATAACCGCTATAAGCTAGCGACATCTAGAATCTAGCTCGATCTAGATTTTAAACTAGACTTAGGTCTCTAGGGTACCTATATGTTAGCATATTTTAGCCCATAGGTAGGTACTTTCTTAAAATTGCACCGGTGGCCTATCTAATCCTATTCCTGGGGGCTTAGCACGGCATGCCGCGACAATTATCTCACGTATGCTGTCCTTATCACATTTCAAACTATATACAGAGACGTAAGCGTGACAAACGCATGACAACGTCTTGTCCCGGAGTGCCATGCTAAGCTAGCTGCTAATATTATAAATGTCAATGTTTGTGCCGATGGATGGATGTTTGTTACTCTTTCACGTAAAAACGACTGAACAGATTTCGATAAAACTTGGCAATATTGTAGATTGCACATCATAATAACACTAAAGCTATATTTTTTATCGATATCATGATTATTTTCCAAGATACGACGATAAATGCGTACGAAGTAGCAGGCAACTCTAGTAATAAAAAATAATAATTTTTATAAGCACTTTTAGTATGAATGCATTTGAAGTGCTGGCGACTAAATCTCTCAAAAAATGGAAAAGGTCATTACTCAGCGTAGTTTTATAGTTTTTAAAAGCATCTTATAAAGTCATAATTCAGTATACACATTACCTCTAAATAGGAAGATAGGTAGATAACACCCAAGGACGTCATTGTATTGTATGGAAATTATCGCTGCCTGTGTGGACACCATGAAGTTTTCATTTATTGGGATTTTTTATTTATAAATTTACAAATTAATATTTATTATAAAATTACCTTTAATATCTTCCCTATTTACCTATTTTATTTATTTATTTCAGGCAATTAAAGCATTTTTGTAAAAATGTTATTGGTAGAAGATAATATTTGTCAATGTGACATCATTTGCAAGTTCTTTTTTTAATTTATTGTTTTTTTAGTGCTTTACTAGAGGCTGCCCGTGAGTTCGTACGCATTTATCGCCATATCTTGAAAAAAAAAAAAAAAGAATATCTTAAAATAAAAAGGCTTATGTTTTATTCTTATAATTTATAACCTATAAACTACAATACTGTACACACAGGTACTCACATCTATCCATGGCTTAAACATTGACATTTATAATATTAAAACAATGTTTGTTTCTAGTGGAAATCAAACCCACGACTGTCCAAGTCGTTTCCAAATACCCCAATCACATCAAAGTATGGTACCTATTTAAAATATTTTCTTTAATCCCCTATTCCCCATTAATCCAAAATCATGGTGTCATTACTCGTTTCGCTGCATGATTTAGTAGGTAGGAAAGCTTATAAAAAGTGCCAAGGGAAAACGCAACTACGCTATGCTACACACCACAACAACTTGAGACTTGACCAATATCAGTACTGATACAAAGTAGGATTCTAGTTAACTCAGGCTGTAACTACTGCAAACGCAATAATTTATTTGAGACTTCAGCAATATTAAAACTAATACAAAATAGGGTTCTAGTTAATTCTTGTGCGTTGCAGCGATTGCTACCCAAACAATAGATAACTTAAGACATGAGTAATATTACAACTGATACAAAGTAGGGTTCTAGTAAACGTTTGCGTGTAGCTGCTACTGCATCTTTTATTAATTGCATTCTCAGGCGTTTAGATAAGATTCAAATATTGTTTAGATTCTTATCATTTTCTGTTTATTCGTTTTTGAGTTGTAGTGTTATGGTTTTATGGTTACAGTTACATTGCATTGTTGCTGTTAAGTGATACTTTATGGGGCCTAAGTCTGCTAATTTAAAATAGCCTCAGTTGTGTGTCGGCAGAGTATCAATGGTACTTATTTTTTGACACATTCAGTATTCTGCTAAATAATAGCTTACACTAATTGCCACTGAATGTATCGAAAAATGACATTGACACTCTGCCGACACAGAACTGAGCTTTGAGTATAGAATATATAAGGAGGTGCCACATTTTTTTCATATACAAATGAGTTTATGACAGCGTGCCAAGGCTGGCGAGAGTTTTTTTATAGTTTTCTTGGTAGATGACCTGTCAAACGATAAGAAATTCCATACAAAAAGGTAGCCATTTTGCGCAAAACCAGGCACGCAGATCCAGACGGTATGGCACCTCTTGCACACAGATTGCATCCAAATGTGTCAAAAAACGATATTGACACTCCGCCGACACACAAATGTGAATATAGTAAATTAGTAGACTTGGGCCCCTGTACTCAACCTCATCTGTCTATCCATAATATTTGCACGTTAAATAAAAGTATCTACTACATTATAATTACACCGCGACGTACTAGTCTTGATCATTTTACCTTTTTCTCTCTTTTTTTTACTTCATTATAAAACCTCGTGATGTAAAGATGGGTAGTGAAGTGGGAATATTGTTAAGTTTATATATTTTTTTATTTGAATAACCGTTTAATTAAACGGGCGATATATTTTTTACTAGGTACTTATATTTTTTGTATTTAATGTGCGAAAGAAATATTTTTGCCTACATAAGTATGATAATAGCAAAATTTGTAGGCTTTTAAAATAATAAATAGTTACCTACTTACTTTGCATTTAAAAATACTTAAACATTATTGAATAGACTCGAAATCAATTATAAAAACAATCAAGATCTTAAATATTAAAATATATATTTATTACAATACAAACCACAAAAATAAAAAAATCAAATAACAAAAAAAAAACTTTTTATACTAAAAATAATTTTATCGATAACTATATAAATGCAACACGTCCCAACCCTATTCTACGTTAAAGATAAGTTGATTAATTTCTTTTAAAGTATGAGTTTTAAATTAAAATTCGTATAGAAATGAAGGCGTTGTAAAACCTGACGTAGCAGATTAACATTTTTATTAGAAAATTGATGCACTACTTATTACTAAGGTATTACTTGCGTATAGGTATAGCAAACTAGAGGCTTCCTGCGACTTCGTCCGCATTTATCTTCATATCTTGGGAAACTCACACAATATCGAAATAAAATGAAATAAAATGAAAATTTATTTAATCTTGTAGGACGAGTTTGACATAACATAAGACGGGTCATTTTTTTAAAGTTAATGCTAGATTCGCAAGAGTGCAGTTTTCCCCAGCAAATCTGTATCTTAAAATAATATAGCCTATGTGTTATTCTGATGTATAATCTACAGTATTGCAAAGTTTCATCAAAATCTGCTCAGTGGTTTTCGTGTGACAGAGTAACAAACATCCATTCATCGTCACAAACATTGACATTTATAATAATAACTAGTAGATTTATTTGTCAGAATAAAAGGAGAGGTTTTGAATTGTCACCCCTATATTCATTATAGGTCACAAATAAATAATCATCATACATACATACGTACATAATATATGTCACGTCTCTCTCCCATCGGGGTAGACAGAGACCTCTTCCCTTCACTCGCTACGATACAAACACACTTCTTTCGCTTTTTCTTTTTTCACAAATATTTAAGGTTTAAAAATAGGGTCAGTTAAAACGGACCGTAACTAAACCTAAATTTATTATAAAATGCAACTGAGTTCTTAAAATTCTACCTTTATTGTCGTTTGACATGCGATTTTGTAAATACTAATGCATTTTTGTACATGGTATCACTTTTAGAGTTCCGTATCCAAAGGGTGAAAACGGGACACTATTACTGAGACTTGGCTGTCCGTTTGTCCGTCCGTCTGTCTGTCTGTCCGTCCGTTTGTCACCTGGCTGTATCTCTCGAACCGTTATAGCTAGAGCGTTGTTCTCGCAGATGATGTTCCTATTACCGTTGCCACTATAACAACAAATACTAAAAATATAATAATAATTAAGGGCGGCTCCCATACAGCAATCGTGGTTTTCTCCCTTTTTGTACGGAACTCTTCGCGTGCCAGTCCGACTCGCACTAAGCCGGCTTTTATACCTCATACGGCATGTCAAACAGCCATTTTGAGTTTTGAAATGTGGAAAATAATTGAAATTAAATAAAAATGTAGGTTTTTTAATGGCTTTCTTATCAAAGCGGTTTAGTAGAAAGGACACTGACATAAAAACATTAGTAATAAAATAACATAGTTGCAAAATAATGTTACTTTTTTTTTTGAAACAGAGCCTTAGACCTTATAAACATTGTCAGCCTTACCCATTTTATCCCACTGCTGGGCAACTCCCACTCGTTTAAGATTGAGGTCTCTGCAGTATTTTCTAATCTGTGGCTCTGCCAATATCACGTTAAAAATGCTTACTAAAGTTAAATACCTGGTTTACTATAAGTACTATAATACTTACCTAATTATAAACACAAATACCAAGACTCAAAACAAATATCTCTGTGCATCACAGCCATGATTGTCACTAGCGGGAATCGAACCCACGACCTGCGGCATGGCAAGCAGTAGTAACCAGGCCAAATTGGTCATCATTTTTTTTTCGCCATTTAGCAAAACTGACAGACAGAAGACCTGGATGAGAATACCGATTTGCCAACTTGAACTGCAACTGAAGTGAGATACTTAAACAAAAGTAGTTCAAAGGCAGTCCGAACGCACTTCGGTAGAATCGCAGTCGCTTAAAGCGTTAGCAGCTAGCATAGCATGGCACTCCGTGACAAGACGCTGTCATGCGTTTGTCACGCTTAAGTCTCTGTCTATAGTTTTAAATGTGATAAGGACAGCATACGTGAGATAATTGTCGCGGCACGCGCCGTGCTAAGCCCCCTGAATACCAAATATGTCAAATTTTGCGACTGATGTGCTTTTGCTTTGCTTTTGCGATTCGATTGGTGCATTTAGTAATTAGCAGACTTGGCCCCCCCCTGTCAAATTATTCCAAAATACAAAAGCTTAGTAATTTAGGTTACAATAACCAGTTCCTCAATTATGACTTATGAATTAACATTTTGAAAATGAATATGTATCTGCGAACGTTTCAATATTTTAGTTTAAATGTATGCATAGGTTCTGTCACAGTTAGGTGTTAGTATTATTATTTAGTGTTAATACTAGATCTAGAATAACATTTAGTTATATCAATCACGGAATTTTAATCCTATGAATATTATACGTACAAATGTCAATGTTTGTGTAGATGGATGGATGGATATTTGTTACTTCATCACGAAAAAACCACTGAACAGATTGTAATGAAATTTTACAATAACTTAGCTTGGACATTACACACACATAGGCTATATTATTTGTAGGTATTTCGTGTTATTTCAAAGATATGCCGATAAATGCGTACGGACTTACGGGCAGCCTATAGTAACTTAATATATGTTATTTAGATAAGACTGCCCGCGACTTCGTAAGCATTTATCGTCATATCTAGAAAAATTTACATGATATTTCAAAATAATATAGCCTATGTGTTATTCTGATGTATAAGCTATAATACTGCAAAGTTTTATTAAAATCTGTTCAGTGGTTTTCGCGCAAAAGTGTATCAAACATCAAACAAACATCTTAATCAAACATTGAAGTTTATAAACATTTGAAAGATTTATCTTTAGAACTTTATATCAATAAAAATATCGAAATAAACAACTTTACCTATAAAACAAGTTGAATATTTTCCAGTGAGCAGGTAAAATATAATATTTTATAGTTTATCTATGAGTCATACTGCATCTTGACTGGATCTAGTTGCATTTCATTATATGAGGAAAACGTTGCACCGTTAGCAGAAAAATATACATGTATAAACTTGGCAGTACTCAATACTATAAGCTGATGCATTTTGTATGGGGAGTTCAAAATTTTTTGTACGATTTCGACCTTGGTCCCATAGTAAAAGTTGTTTGTTATCACGAGTACATGCAAACCATTTTCTATCGTTCACTAATTTAAAGTCACTCTATATAAATTTGGTAATATTGAAGTGCAAGCTATATTGCAAAGTTTCATCAAAATCTGTTCAGTAGGTTTTGTGTGAAATAGTAACAAATATCCATCAATCGGCACAAACATTGACATACAAATGTCAATATAAACATATAAGTAGGAGGTAGGATAAAGGCTGCCCGCTACTTCGTCATCATCATTATTAAAAAGAGCGTCGCTCTTGTCGGTGGAGTCTACGCCACTCTGCTCTGTTCTCTGCCGTCCTTTTGAGTACCTGATACGACACAACTTCTATCCCCTCTTTCATTTCTTTATCCCCTTTTTCCGCTACTCCGTACTTTATCTTAAAATATTCTAGCCTATGTTTTATTTTGATTTTTGAGCTACAGTATTGTAAAGTTTTATTGAAATCTGTTTAGTAAGCATCCCTCCCACATCTAGCCATTCATCGGAAGAAACTGATATTTATAAATATGCCTAACACCATGCAGCCTCTATTTTCTAATATAAAAATATTTGTCACCATAATTTTCTAGTTTTACTTGCAAACCATACATCACTATATACACACACAAACAGTCTGTCAGTGTGTTAGTATTTCCTGTAATTAAAATGCGTCTCAGTAAGACTACTCTGGGATTACTTAAACTTACTTTATACGACGACAAAGCTGCCACCGACAGAAAACTTTGGACAGGCATGGGAGAGGCTTTTTCCCAGTAGTGTGAGACAGTGGGACTCTACATGTTGAGGTCGAGGGTCGAGGGCCGCGCACAACAAACAACAGGATATGGACCAGTAAACTATTAATTATTAGGAAAAGAACTGATGATGTTAGTAATACGATAGGAGGTAAACTTTAAATAAGAACACAAAATAACTGTCTTTGCTAAGTTGTCTTTGTAACTCGCCTGGCTCGACTGACTCTGCTGACTCTGCTGACTCGGCGAGGCAATGTCGGACAGTTCTACTGTCAAAATTTTGAATTTAAATTTAGAAGCCGAAAAGAAAATACCGAAAGAGACTTTTTACCGTTACGTTACGTACTTTAAGTATGTATGTACGTTTAAATCAGACTCTACATATATGCATATTTTTATACTTATTAATTATAATTAACTATACAAATCTAAAGTAGGGTTCCTAATACTAGTTTCTTACTTCAACCTCACTTGAAATAGTGTCACTTTAACGGACTGCTTTAGTTTGCAAAATTGACAGTTAAGTTTAATGGCTGGATAATTTTTAATGTTTTCTGACAAAAATATTTGGTTCGGTTAATGTGCTCTCATTTGTAAAGCTAGAGGCTGCCCGCGACTTCGTGTACGCATTTATCGGCTTAACGTGGAAATTTTACGCAATATCTTAAAACAATAAGAAGTATAGCCTGTGTTGTTCTAAAATGCAATCTAAAATATTGTAGTTTCATTAAAATCTGTCTAGTGGTTTTTGAGTGAAAAAGTCACAATTGGGTAAATCTTTACATACTTACCTAACAAAATTTTTTTTTTCATATTCTAATATAACACTTGTAATATTTTCACAACATTTTTCAAATATAAAGCTTGTTTTGCAAAAACAGCACTTTTACCTAGAGAAGAATCATGCTCAAGCCCACAGCTGGGCATAAAAATGCCCATAAACTATAGAAAATGCTTCATCATAATAATCTACGATCACGATCTAACATTCTTAATACTCCCTTGCGTAACTGTTAGAGGGAGACAACTTTATTGCAAATACGCATGTTGGAAAGGGACAGGTACACAACATGCTGCTTCAAGGTAAACTACGTTTACTGCTATCCGTTTTTCATTAAGTATCATAAAGTTGTTCTTATTTCGAATGATAACTGCGCGTGAGCATAGTCAATTGACTTTTATGGTTTTTAGATCAAAACTTCAAAAAAACAATTTCAGATACGGGCATTAAATTAAAAGATCCGTTAAAGTTTAACATGACTTTTCTGGATTCAACTTTCTTTCACGCTAACTACTAAACAGATTGTAATGAAACTTTACAATATTTTAGTTTACTTACACACAAACGTAGTACACAGGCTATATTACTTATTTTCGGAAATATCATAGGTTTTCCAAGATATGTCGATAAATGCTTAAGAAGTTGTAGGCAGCAACTAATAAAATAAACAGAAGATATACAATACAATACAAATATTCTTTATTGCACACAAAGATATAAGGTACAGACACAAACAAGAATATAAGAAACAACAGGCGGCCTTATTGCTAGGTAGCAATATCTTCCAGGCAACCTTAAACTACCTTATATACCTTAAACTCAAGAAATATCTAAATAAGTTTAAGGGTGGTTTTAGCAACAAATAGTTAAAGCTTTAAATATCAATTTATTTTACTAATAAATAAAACAAAATTAAGAAAGCCGTTTTATTAAGAGCAAATTAATCTTTCACATCCCAGAAAAAAAAGAACAATAGAAAATCTATTGTGTCTGGGTTTATAATGGGTCAGTGGGATGTGAGAGGTTAAGGAAGACGTTGAATGTGGGCAGCGCAAGACCGATTGTTGTGGAGATCCTTGGGGGCTTTTGTCCAGCTGTGGACGTCCATAAGCTGACATGATGATGATGATGAATAAAGGCCAAAACATGGGTATGCGCAGACGTATGCGTACCTCTGAGTTGTAATGTATGGAACTGTCACCGCTTGCGTAACGTAGACGTACACGCAAGCGGTGACAGTTCCATACATTTTTACGCATACGCAACGCATACGCATCCGGTGTGTTTTGGCCTTTAAACAAATTCACTTATAATAAAACATAACCTCTCAAACGTCTTCCATGCCTCGTTGTTGTGAGTGGAAGGCATCGAGGCGCGTCCACTTTTTGTTGCTTGCCTCGTCCGTGCCTCGTTTCCGTTCTGTGACACGGTGAGCAAGGGTCAAGGGTTTAGTTAAGTTTGAATTTATATTTGTAATGTTTCAAATTCAAATTTTTATTTTGCCTAGTGAGCTCCTGTAGAGGAACATTTTGTATGAACCTGTTCACACTTGTCAAGTGACAGTCATCAATGTCATCATCATAAATTTAAGAGCGTCGCTCTTGTCGGTGGAGTCTGCGCCACTCTTCTCTATTCTCTGCCGTTTGAGCACCTGATACGACACAACTGCTATTCCCTCTTTTATTTGGTCTATGTAAGTCCTTCGTGGTCTCTTTAGTCTTCCTTCTATGTACTTTCCTTCCTCTGCCTCTGCTCTGCTTAAAAACCCGTCAAGTGCGAGTCAGACTCTCGTGGGTTCCGTACCATTCACTAGGTTAACATTTATCTAATATCTATTATTGATATTGAGCAAAAATGAAGTTTGTTGTAGGGTTCCGTTATCACCTTTTAGGTACCTACGGAGCCTTAAAAAATCGATAAAACAAATTTCTCATTTGACCCAGGCTTAAATTATGAAATGGAAAAAAAATGATAGATCATTGTAAGAAGATAATAAAAAGAAATTGAAAAAAGTATGGTAATACAAAAATACCAATTTCGTAAATATTTCTAGAATGTACTCTATCGGTATATAGTACCTATAAAACCTACATATTCGATTAGCTGAACTTTAATCAAACATTACTAAGCCGACAAGATAGGAAGGGGGGAGGTCTGCGGGGCGGGGCGGCGTTAATTTATTAATTTTCGCGTCTCATGAAAGGTATTTACAGACACATTTACACTCGGGGTGTATGTTACACTGAAGCGAATGTTCATTCGGGGTTGTGAATCTAAAAATATATGTATTTTTCATGTTAATTTTTTCGTTATTTACCCCAAGGTTGCCTGAAAGATATTGCTACCTAGCAATAAGGCCACTTGTTGCTACTTCTTTGTCTGTATTCTAATGTTTATTTATATCTCTGTATCATTTTTGCAATAAAAAGTAAATGGATATTTGTATTGTGTTGTATTTGATGCTCCGTGTTTTTGAAAAAAGGTTTTATAAAAGGTCATTAAAAAATTTGTCCAAAAACCGGACTAACAAAACAAAAAATTGTAAATTTTTGATATTAAGAAAAATAATTTGACATTTCCCCGCTATGAATTTATGATGTTTAAAAGGAATACATAAGTTAAAAAATATGTAAGCTACATTACAGCTTGGTGTAAAAGCTGCCAACTCGTCTGCGTTGGGTGTGGTCGGTATATTTATTAAAATCTCTTCATTGGAAAAGAAATAAAAGTCCCTTATCGACCTGGAAACTTGTTTAACCTTTCCTGTGTCTTGATAGTGGTTGATAGACAGAACGTGGCTCAAGTCTGCTAATTTAAAATAGCCTCAGTTGTGTGTGGGCAGAGTGTCAATGGCATTTTTTGACACATTTTGTATTTGGTATAGCTCGACATTGATTGCGACCAAATATGTCAAAACATGCCATTGACATTCTGCTGACACACAACTGAGGCTATTTTAAGTTAGCAGCTAGCTTAGCATGCACTCCGTGACAAGAAGTTGTCATGGGTTTGTCACGCTTACGTCTCTGTCTATAGTTTTAAATGTGATAAGGACAGCATGACGTGAGATAATTGTCGCGGCACGCCGTGCTAAGCCCCCAGACTTGAGCCCATAATTTTGTTAATTCTACTTGAATTGACATTGGCAAATTTCATAATGGTACATAATCAGTACTAACTTAATACCTAAGTTTATTAAAACTATTGAAATTACATCACAAATAGTTAATTAGTTGGAAAACTAATAGGAATAGAGTAATTAATAATAAAATTTCGCCGTCGATGTAAAAACTGGGCGATACGGTCGGCGGGGCATTGCGCGGGCGCAAGTAAAAAATTCACTGATTCTGCTGATATCCAGTAGGGGTGGGACATGGTACATTTGAAACTGGTATTTTTGTACACTGGTATCTAAATAACTAGTATTTTAGTTGGGATATTGTGATGGATTGCGGACCATTCGCAAATTGTAATTTTTTAATGTAAATGTCGAAGAATACGTAGAATACAGAAAAAATATTATCTAATTCAGCGTAGGTAAGTAATCAACAGAGCCTTTTTTGACAAAATTATAAATTGTAGAGAAGTAACATAAAAAAACTTATATTAAAAAAATATAATTGAAAAAAATTCGTTAATTCATTCGTTTCTAATTAACCAAAAATTTGAATTAGGAATACAAAAATAAAACAAGAAATACTTACCAAATTTTCCAAAAATAACACCTCAAAATACCTAGTACATAAACAACATCCCTTTAACCTCCAATCCCTTTTCGCACCTGATACTTATCAGTTACAAAATAACAGTTACGTCTAGTACCTACTCCCGTTAATACTAGGTAACAACACTAGAATGCAAAAACTGCGCCAACGGCATACATTGTTGTTACACACGAAATTTTAATTAATATTCTGCATTTACCTGTTTCTTGTAAAATGTCGTTTTATGAGAGCCACTTGAGATTACATACATACATATCCGTCACGCCTCTCTCCCATTGTGGTAGGCAGAGACCACTTCCTTCCACTTGCTACGATCCAAACACACTTCTTCCACTTCATCCGCACTCATCAGTCGCCTCATACATGCCCGTCAGTTTAGGATACTCTTGATTTGGCCTTGAATACGTGAGAATATTGGAAAATATTGTTATGAGCAATAAGGTCGCCTGGTACTTCATTGCTTGATTTGTTTTTAGGGTTCCGTACCCAAAGGGTGAAAACGGCACCCTATTACTGAGACTTGGCTGTCCGTCTGTCACCAGGCTGTATCTCATGAACCGTTATAGCTAGAGCGTTGAAATTTTCACAAATGATATATTACTGTTGCCGTTATAACAACAAATAATAAAAATAGAATAATAATACTAATTAAGGGGGGCTCTCATACAAAAAACGTGACTTTTTTGCCTTTTTTTGCTCGATCGATATCAATAATGGCCACCCGTAAACTTTATTATTGGGCTATTGTTAACGTAGTTAATGGTACGGAACCCTTCCCGCGCGAGTCCGACTCGCACTTGGCCGGTTTTTTCTGAATCATTGTTTGATAAAGGCTGGATAACAATATCTTCCAGGAAACCTAAGAACATTAAAACTTAATAAAATAAAATACAATATAGGTAAGTGAAGTACATAAAAATGTATTTTTCATGCCATCTTAGTCAGAGAACAAAGTATCTCTTATCTAAACCACTAAACCGTTTTTGATGATTCACGCGATGACTTTACGTTCGTGTGAAGCCAAGACAATAGTTACAGGGAAAAAAAACTAGTTTGCTATTTTTAAAAGAAAATCTTTTTTTTTCCTTATATTTACCTAGATATAATCTCGAGGTCAAATACTAGGTAATAAGTAATGATAAATATTACAAAAGTAGGTTAAAATATTGTTGAATATCTTATGAAAATCGGTTAAGTAGTTTTGAATAAGTGGACGATGGAAATTACCTACAAATCATTGCTTATATATTTATTGTAGGTTAAGTGACTATCCTGCCTTCTTGCTTTCACTTCTCTCTCTGTGGGGTCTGCAGGAAAAAAATCTTTTATACATCTTTTTTCTGTCTCTATGTAGTACATAGAGACAGAAAAAAGATTTATAAAAGAAATTTTAGAAGATAGTAATCTTACAATAAACTGTTAAATAAATAAATAACCCGGTTGATTAATGTATGTATGGTTAGTGTGTATCTGTTTGTAGTTACAAGTATGAATGGAGCAGGCGGGGCTTGTGACCGCGTTTCTATAGTACTGTAGGACGGACAAACTTTTGTACTATACTAGAGGCCGTCTGTGACTTCGTATGCATTTATCTTTATACTAGGGGCTCCTTGCGACTTCTTACGCATTAATCGTCATATCTTGGAAGATTTACGCAATATTTGAAAGTAATTTAGTCTGTGTATTATTCCGATGTGTAAGCTACAATATGGTAAAGTTTCATCAAAATCTGTTCAGTGGTTTTTGCGTGAAAGAGTAACAAACATCCTCATGTCCATCGCAAAATCATAGTGTCAATAGCATAATTAATTTGACACATTTTTGATGTTCTGCTAAACAATTGGCTTATATTGACCAAATGTGTCAAAGAATGCCATAGACACTCTGCCGACATACAACTGCGAATATTGCAAAGGGCCCAAACTTTTGAAATCTACTTTTTTTTTGAAATTTTACCTCAAAACAGTCCCAAGATCTGGTTACGTTTTATCAATGTCAATTAAAAAGTCAGTGCCGACAACTTGACTACTTTCTCTTATTTGCCTTGGCACTTGCCACTTGCCCTTAGATTCGTGAACTGTAGTGTGGATGGAGGGTTAACATTATTATTATGTTGAGATAAAAAAAAAAACAATAGGGATGAAGACTACATGAAAAAATTACTTTATATTTAGTCTGTCTGTCACACTGTTAATTTTTTTATATGATCAAATAACTAAAAATAAAAGAGCATCAAAGGACTGGGGCTTATGACGTCACGAAGATTTCGTAAAGAATATACTGAAGCTTAACGTCATGAGGAACTTTAACGTAGAGTATCCTTGTCATATTTATTTAAATAGAAATCAAATATATTTCTAAGTCACTTAACCTATAATTGTACTTATATGTATCAGTTATTAATTCTATTTTAAAAAGAGGCTATTTCATCAGTGACAAGGCTCTCTCTACCTTACTTTAAGCCACTTGGCACTTGCCTTACCTTTTACCTTTAAGCAGGTTGATGTCACGATCCCGTTTTTAAATTTCGAACTGTTTCTTTTTTTAATTCGGTCATTCGTCTGTGCTGCCAGTGTTATGCAATTTTAAAAGTTTTCACTTGAGAAATCATATCACTTGGTAATATACTTTTTTTCGTGTTTTACATAAGTTGATGATTTTAAATTTTACTTCGATAACTTATATAAATGTACATATCTTATTTAGACAACTTACTATACCCATGAACATATTAAAAAAAAAACTTACTTACTTATTTGGTACTCTTTCCCATAGGGGTGGGCTTATGAAAACTTATTATCTATAAATACATCTATCTAAGTATTTAGTAAAATGTCCTATATTGGACACATATAACTAATAATTTATCATACTTAAAAGGTATTAAAAAAAAATTAATACCAAAAAATCAACAAATAAACAAACTCTCTTCAGAAACAATTTTCATTAAAAAAATTCAACCCCATAAGAAAAAAAAATCCATACAAATTATTACTTACCTCAAAATAAAAGCTAACAATATTCTGACGTGCAACGAGGTACATGTATAGAAAAAATAGCTCATAAAAATTTATGGAAACCTGTTAGGTATAGAAAAAACTAGTGTTCAGTTCTAGGAAACCCGCATTGTATGCACGTGGCGCGTCGTGTGACGATCGTTGTCCGTTGTACCTTACGGCACGGGTGACTTTTAATTAAGTCATCATCAGGGGCCCAAGTCTGCTAATGTAAAATAGCCTCAGTTGTGTGTCGGCAGAGTGTTAATGTCATTTTTCGACGCATTTGGTCGCTATCAGTGTAAGTCATTGTTTAGCAGAATACCAAAATTTGGTGACCAAATGTGTCAAAAAATGACATTGACACTCTGCCGACTCTTAACTGACAATATTGGAAATTAGCAGACTTGGCCCTCAGCTCTTTTAACGTCCCCACTACAGGGGCACGAGCCTACTCTCATACGAGAACGATTAGGCAAATCCACCACGCGGGCCCCACGTTTGGCGGATTTCACATACATCTTCGAATTTCTTCTCTAGTGTATGAAGATGTTTTCCTTCACCGTTTATTTAGTGAACTATAGAAAAGGATATGCGTGTACCTACTCGTGATAACGAACAACTTTCACTATGGGACAAAGTTTGAAATCATTAATTCAGATACAAAATTATTCAAACATTTTTTTAATGACGTTTGACGAATGGTAATGGACACATACTCGTTGCATAAGTTGTACTAAGCTGTGTGGCTAGACAGATAGCTACTGATAGTATGTAGGTAGGTATGTATATAAAATAAATATTAAATGACGTAAAAGTTTACTCAGAAATTGTATCAGTTTTAAATAATTGATTACCTAGATAATTTGCGAAAAAGTAAAACATGATACGTACTTCATAGAGATAAAATAAAATAACATTTTTTAACATAGGTACAACAGACATAAATGACTTAAATTTTTTCAAAGTAAAAATATATTTTTTTCTTTATTTCCTCAAATGATACAAAAAATAAACAAAAAACAAGCTACAATAAAAAGATAATTTATTTATGTTTCGAATATTAAATTTACTACTCTCCTCTACTGAAAACTAGGCTGTATACTTTCTGGTCTTTGCTTACCCTGGACGAATATAAAAAAAAAAATTAACCTAACGACATTGTTACAACACTACAATCATGTTTTTGCGCCCACATTTACTATTTGTTGTACGATAAAATATCTTTTTTGTCATTACTCGTTATTTCTTGACATAAAATAATGAGTGTATTGACATATAATAATTAATGATTCACATAAAATTGTTTTATCATAATTAAATGTCAAATACATCATTAATAAAGTTCTGTTGACAAATTAACATTTTTATTTGTAAACACATTTAGGGTGTTTCAAGTATGACATCCCAATCCAATTGTATCTATTTTTTTTTATATCACAACTAGTGGCTGCCCGCGACTATCGTCATATCTTGAAAAAAAAAAAACATGATATCTCAATATAATACAGCCTAGATGTGTTCTGATGTATAAGCTACAAGACTGCTAAGTTTCATCAAAATCTGATAATTTTTGCGTGAAAGAGTTAAAAATATCCATCTTTACAAGCACTGATTCCTGCTATTTCAAGGTTGCCTGGAAGATATTGCTATCTAGCAATGAGGCCGCCTGTAGCTACTATATTCTTTATCTTGCTTTTTACTGCTTTTTGTCCTTGTCCTACATATTGAAAGTACTTATTTATTAAATACTAGTTAAAAAAATCTTGACAAAAGGCCTCATTCAGGTATAAATGGTAGCAAAAAAGATAGTCAAAGTTAATATCCTTTATTAAAAATCGTACATAGTTTATTATTTTTATTAATAAAATGTCATATCAAACCTTCTTACGTGTCCTCGCTAAATTAAAAAAAAACTGCCCCTTCACACTGGCCATCAAGACCGCAAAAGTCTCCCAAGAAACTTTTCACAAGATTCTAAATTCGACCAATCAAATTCGAAATTGGAACAAATCTCGGTACGGCGGTTGCACGTAAGTAGGAAGTCCCGATTAAACTCATAATATGCTCAAGTGATGTTAGCCGTAACTGTTTTAGCTTGACCTGTGACATTTGGTTCTTGGTTGGTGTTTCTTAGTGTTGTTTTCTAAGGCGAGGTCAGGTTAGGTTGGTTGGTATATTGGCTAGATTGGTTCACCGGATGGGTTGCTCAAGAAGTCTCTAGGTTAGGTACTGTTAGTGTTTTTGTCGGTTTTGTAATGTCTACATATTAAATTCGCTTCCCTTCTTCGATACATGGATATGCTTATACCAATTTTTTGCTAAGTAAGCTTCTAGAAATGCTGTAATATTTTATGTTTATCCTAATTCACTTTTTTGCATTTAAAAAATATTTTTTTTTACTTTTCTTTTGGACCAAAAAAATTCATATTTAAAATTTTACTCCGATGGGAGAGAGGCGTGACAGATATGTATGTATGTATATGTTACAGTAAAAACTCATTGCCAGTCAAAACCACTTTTGACTGGCAATAACCATCAGTCAATAAGTCAAAACCACTTCTGACTGCTAAAATCAGTCAAAAGTGGTTTTGACCGATGTCTTCAGTCAAAACAAAAGGTTTTGACTGACCTTGTTTTGACTGACCGCACCAGTCAAAACCCTTTTTGACTGCCAAAATCAGTAGACATCGGTCAAAACCTGACTTGAAACTTGGTGAAAACTTGACTAGCAATGAGTTTTGACTGTAACATATATAAATGGAAGAGTATGACACTTACTATATAGGTAGGTATAAGTACTAAAAAGGAAAAGCGTGACAGATATAATATTATGTACTCGTATGTAAAAGAGAGAGAATATGGCACTGACAATATAATAATAATTAAAAAAAAAACATCCAGCAGGTGAAAAAAACAGATGTTAAAATACCAAATGAAAGCGAGACTGAAATTAAAATAAATTATAACCTTAAAAGTTCCATTAAAACTCATTTTATAGATAATTGCTTTCGCAATAATATTTTTATAACTTAAAGATGGTTGCTCTAGAGTTAATAATATGGGACTAAGGAAATAAAAAGGTATTTTGTCAAATTTTTTTTAGGGTTGGAGAAGACATAATATTAAAAAAAAACAGACGCATTTTTGATATTCTCCATAACCATTTTTTTTCTCACAGACATATAGATCTTTAATATTTTTTTAAAAAACCAACACAATTTTGATTTTACTAACTTGTACGCAAAATTTTGTCAAAACGACACGCATTACCTAAACAAAAAAAATATATTACAATTGTTAACCGATTATTTTTCTCAATGAAAAAAAACTTATACCTGGATTTAAAATAGTATAAATACAAAATTTCCAAGAAATACAAAAAAAATAACATTACCCTTTTACCGTTACCCCACCCCCTCTTCCCCCTAGCCCACACACAAAGTTGATCATAAAGCAATAATGTCATTACATCTCTCGACATAAAAACTACATTAATGTTACCTACTTACTGCTAGAAAAAAGGTCCTAAGTGCCACTATATTACTATTACTACGAGATTGCGTTGAAGATAAAACGACGTAAGCGACTGTGTTGGTTATTTTCATTGGAAGATGGCGGAGATGTCGATCTTGAGGGATTATTATTGCAAAGGCCATTTTAATTTTGTTTTTATTTAGTTTAATGTAAACAAATATTTATACTGGGTGTAACAGAAAGGGGATATAATGCGGAAACACAGCGATAGTCCTCAAAAAACTGAATAACTTTCCCCAAGGAAAACGGGTCGTATCTCGAAAAAAAAAATTGCCTCACCATACAAAATTTCCGATCAGCTGATCGAGAAAGTAAAGTAAAGACCGAAAAAAAAATTTGGATCGTCCAAATTTTGAGTTACGACCCATGGTTCTTGGAGAAAGTTGTTCAGGTTCATGAGGACTATCGCTGTGTTTCGGCATTATACCCCTTTCTGATACATCCAGTATAACCAAATCGATGTAGCTATATTTTTACTTGTTGCTCAGATTTTGACCATTAAAAATAATAATAATAAATATATTTAATTTAAATAAATATGTATTTAGTAAAGGCCTAAATATTTCTCGACAAAATACGTTATGTCAAAAAGATTTGTTGGTAGTTTCGTAGTTTTCATTACGGATTTACAAAAAAAATCGCTCAATTTTAATTTAGTGTAAGTACTTTTTTTTTTAATAATAGTGAACCAAAAGTGAATCGATAGCGAAAACAAGTACCAAGTAAATACAAGCCTTGTATAAAATATTAAAGTATCAAGAATGCTAAATCAACAAGTTATGTTAACTACAGTAGGATATCAATTTCTTTGCCGAGTGAAACTTATGAATCTACTTATATAGAACTAGTTTTCCATTTAACTCTATGTCATTATTATCATTTACAGCGATTTTTATTAAAAAAAAACTATTTTTGATAAAAAAAAAAATTTTAATAAAATTAATATAAGATACTAGTTTTTTTAGAACAGGGTTTTTTCATAGCAATGTTTGTTTTTTTTCAAATTTCTTAATATACATATACCCATTTTATTAAAATCTAAAATAAATAATTTTAAAATCAATTAGGTATAATGTTTATTTTATTAAACAAATAATAACTAATAAATAAAGTTACATTAAAAATCCAAAATCAACACAAAACACATTTAAACACATTTATAATCAAAACTGCAATACAACTAATCGTGCAATATCGATTTTTATTAGAATCGAATCGATCCAATTAAATAGATCGATTTGTTATGGTGTTACCATAAATCATACACGCACTAAACACCTGCAAGATTGAGTGTGATTACATCGAATTATGTTTAGTGGGTTTTTTGGATGTGGTAGTTTGTTATGATAGTTTTGCAGTTAATTTGTGAAATTTTGACAAATGTAAAAACCGTTTTTTTATTTATAAGTTATCAAACTTTTTTAAATAATAGAGACTTAAAACACTAAGAAGTCAATTATTGTAGTTCAAAATTAAAACAAAACAATTATACAAGTTTTGGACTGTCGCAAGGTTTTAAGCATTCTATGTAGGTACATTTGACAAGACATAGAAAGAAAAATATGTATTTGCAACTTAAAATAGGTACCTACCTTTATAAGGTTAAAATAGTTCTAAATCTTATACCAAAAATACTTTTTTAACATTTTATACAAAAATATTATATCAAAAACAAATGTCGAAAAATTCTAAGTAAACTTTCTAACGGCTTCCCCAATAAGCCCTATCTTAACTTATCTACTTTTACCACATCATAGAAACAAACGGACAAGGTTACAAAATGATCGAGTTCACATGTAATTAACTCCTAATGACGTAATAAAAAAGAACTCAATGACGCAACGTACAAAAAAGACATCAACGGTACAATCAATCATTGGTCTATTTGAAAAAAGAATTGTTAATAAAGAAACTGCTGGCCATTCATAATTCGAGAAATTTGAATATCGTGGGGTAGGCTTTTGTTTTTTTCGAACGGATTTGAATTTGAAAAAGTTTGTGTTTCGTTTCTTTGTTTCTTACTGGCCAGTGTGGTTTTGTGAGAAAGTGACGAAATGACTCGATAATATTAATGAAAGGTGTTATAAATCCAAAAAAAATCTTATGTTTTCTTAAGAATTTTAGTAGACGATAAAACACTTTTTTGCTATATTTTTTACTTGAGATTTAAATTTTTGCAGCCTAAAACCAGATCAGAAAACACTACTAAAACCTTTGAGTATAGAATATATTATAAGGAGGTGCTACATTTTTTTACATATACAAATGAGTTTATGACAGCGTGCCATGGTTGGCGCAAGTTCATAGTTTTCTTGGTAGATGACCTGTCCAATGATAAGAAATTCCATACAAAAAGGTAGCCATTTTGCACCAGACCAGGCACGCAGATCCAGACGGTATGGCATCTCCTACTTAAACTCAGAAAAGTGACAATTATTGTACCTTATGCTGTTTACACACCAAAGCCGCCGGCTTTTTTGACAGCTACCATTCGTATGACGTAAAGTTGCTGGGCTAGGCTTTGGTGTGTAGATAGCATTACGTTTTAAAAGCTTTTCATAGATAAATTCTTAACTAGAGAAGATATAGTGTGTAACTAATATCTAGTATGTCATTTAATATAAAAAACAGAAATAAAAATACAGATTAAAATATAATATTTTTACTACAGTAAGGATTTCGTACCAAGTCAACTTTTACCTTTTTATATTAAAAAAAATAAGGCCAACTGTTAAGGTACGTGTCAGGCCAGTCAAGTTATACTTTTTGTAGGTGAAATAACAGGACCCAAATCAAAATACGACGGCACCTTAAATTTAAATACAAACTTATATTTACACTTGCCTTACTCCATTTTGAACTCTCCCCCTTCGGAATAGTGTCTCAAGTTTATGTTACTAAGTTGGTATTATTGTCAGTTAATTTTTGAGGAACCGGAAACGTCAAAATGTTAGTTTTTTTTTAAAGAACATTTGCGTGATGTCTGCTTTGGTGCTTTGCGTTGGTTGTAAAAATGATTCTATGATTATGACCTTTGTATTTATAGCAAACGTGGGTTTAAATGTAGAGAATAAAATATTATACAGTGTTGAAAATGTACAAGTACCTACAATAAAATAGACAAGTAGTATTTTTATTGTGATTTTTTGCTAATTAATTTAGGTACATCCAAAAAATTGGGAAATAGCGCGTCACAGAAAAAAAATCGTCACATTTAAGTAAATAAATTAAAAATACGAGAATTTTTTTGTTTTAAATACATTTAAATTGTTTACCAACGAACTGTGTTAATAGGTATCTAAATTTTTACAGCTCCAACTCTTATTTTTTTTTATAAAAAGTTCAATCTAGAAAGATTTTATTTTTATTTTTTTATGTATAATAAATACACCACAAACCTGTTATACCTACATTTTCTCATCTAAATCTAAAATTCCATACTGATTTTATCACGGTACTGCAACAAGCGAAAGTACAGAAATGCAATAAAAATCATCTCATAAAATAGTGGCGTTGTAAATAATGCGCTTGCGCACAGAGCGTGCCGTATGACGTCACGGTTGCATAGGCAAGTTGCATCGCGACTGCAGTCCGACCTCCCCCACAGTTACAAACAATTAACGTAACACTAGGACGGAATTGGAAAGGTTTAAATTGTCGTTTAAGTAGTTTTTAAAAAGTGGTAGTTTTTGGGTTTGAGACACCTTTTTTAAGCCGACTTGAATTGAAACTGAAAACAATAAAGAAAAAAAGAGTTTTTCAAAATGGAATATTAACTTAATGGCTTTCACGCAAATCGAATTTTTGGTGAATATTTTTTTTATATTATTTTGTTTAAAATTTAGGCACTGGCTTTTGCCATATAGCAAGACGTCTAAATATTTTTTCTTTTTACACGATACCTTATTTATAATAAATTTCCCGCCATTTGACAAAAAAATCTCAACGGTTCTTATTTAAAATTTTATCTTCTTGTTTCAGGTAAGCGGAACATAGCAGAACCTTGTCGGACATTAGCATAGGTAATTCTCTGATAAACATCCAAGGGTATGTAAAGTGTACTTTTGATTTTATTTTTAAATAACGATCGTGAATCTAGTACCTAAGGTTTTTTTAATTATTTATAATAATAATGAAGGTTTTTTTGTGTACTGTCTTGCAAAAAAGAATAGAAATAATGCAATAATTTTAAATATGGCAACACTGTAGCGTAGTCCCTTTCAAATCAAACTAAGAAAAACGGGACGACACTACAATGTTGTTAATTTATAATTTTTACTCTTTTTTGGCAGACATTATTCATTAATTGTATATCGAATACCTGAAAGTTTTAAAATTAGAACGCACAACCAAATTCTGTCACAAAAACTAAACTTCACTTGTTTTCCGAAGTACGTTCAAACAGTTATTCCAATTTCGAAACGCTCGGTGATTTTTCTTTTTTCCTGCCATTCCAAACAGCCAGTGCGTTGCGTAATAGAAAAAAAAACTGAATCATCTAAAAATATGGAGCCAATTTGTATTTCGTCATGTTTTCCCACTATTATGACTCGTTGTGTAGTTAATAGTTAACATGGCGTCGTCACGGGCGACAGTCACAGTAATGGATGGTTTATCTTAAGTGTGGCATCGGCCTTATGTGCATCCGCGGTGCTTGTGAACTTGGCCTTAGGAAATTGCTTTGGTGGAGTGGAGTGAAGCTAGTTGGACACGCATAGGAAAAATATTATGTACCCTACTCTTTATGTAAAGTCACGCTTTTTTCTGTAGGTTTCTCCTACTTATTTTTTTAATACCTACTTTCTTAAAAGAATTTTAAGCCTAGAATGTAAGTCGTATCTTAGAAAATCCTGATTATTTCACTAGCTGTTTAATTTTTTTTTTTTTGACAGTGTAAAAAAAAAACATTTTCTTTAAAGGGTTAAAAAAAAGAAAATCAATCTTTTATTCAACATTGTTAAACTATACTTACTAAAATGATTTGAAATTGTAAAAAAAATCTACTTAGGTACAACAAAAAAAAAATAGTTTTTTTTTTAATATTGCAAAAATAAATCTCTTACAAAATTCTAACTTCCTACCCACACCTAAAATTTAATTTACCCCACACTATGATTGTAAAGTCATTAATTTTAGCAAGTGCCGTCCGGACACCTTGGCCCACTAAGTTACGGAAACAAGGGTCAGAGGTTCGAGTCTCGTTGGTTTAACAACACATTTAGGTGTTTATAATGTTCAGGTTTAAATCAGATAAGTGTAAGATTAAGGTTTTGTATGTCTTTTTTAACCGACTTTGAAGTAAAAAAAGGAAAATAGGTGGTTCTCAATTTTGGTAATTTTTTTAGATGTTTGTGAATATTTGATGTTGATTTATATGACATATGATTTTTTGAATAGTAGTTTTAGATTTAAAAATAACATCTAAAGATATGTAGGTACCTACTTATAAGTGTACTGTACCAATTTTGAGTAAAACATAATTTTTTTAGTTTTATGTTTTTTTTTTATTTTAAACCACTAATAATAAAAAAAATCTTGAACATATTTAATAAAAAAAAAAAAAACTTTTTCATAAGCCATTAAAACACAGGTGTGCTCTCCAGTGTAATCATTAAAAAAAAAACAATGTTAAAGAATTCTTTTGTAAACCTACAGATAACAATAAAAAAAAAATCTAAATTTTAAACACAAGGAGCAATTATTAAAGAGAGCAATTTCAAATATTTTGTTGCACAAAAACTGCATCGGAATCTTTTTTGGCTAATTTCATTGCAACGATTAAATGCATTAAGTTGCAGATGGTGCATACTTAAACTTTGTTTTATGCGGTGCTATTGCAAAGTAAAACGGAAATAAGATATTGGTTCTGTATACCAAAAAATGTGTTTTGAGAATTAATAATGAAATACATGCATATCCGTCAAGCCTCTCTCCCATTGGGTAGGCAGAGACCACTACCACTATATGAAGCGACTGATGAATGTGGATGAAGCGAAAGAAGTCTGTTTGGATCGTAGCAAGTGGAGGGAAGTGAGAATAAATATTTAATTAAAAAGGTACGGTAGTAAAAAACATAAAAAACTATTATTGATCAAGGTATTTAAATATACCTACCTATTTATATATTAACATTTTTTAACCCGACGGCGGGCGAAATGAAGGCTAGATTAAAAAAAATACCTACTGTCTCGATTCACAATCAACCAAGATTAGAAATAAGTTGAAAAATAAATTAAGAGAAAAAGATGTCAGAAATTATATATTTTGACTTATATTCTATTTAAACAAACAGTCTGCTAATTTAAAATATCCTCAGTTATATGTCGGCAGAGTGTCAATAGAATTTTTTCACACATATTTATTTATTTTGCTTACACTGATTGCGACAAAATGCGTCAAAATATGACATTGACACTCTGCCGACACATATCTGAGGATGTTTTAAATAAGCAGACTTGGACCCCCATATGATTTTCAAAATATTGATTTCCCTAAAGAACCCTACAAGTAGTAATGACAATAAAAATACAAGTTGCAAAAATTCTAAGTACATTAACAAGTATTGCGACATTTATCGTAGTTTTATTCCAATTTTATTAACTCGCTACTTTAACCAGACAATAATGTTAATTTAACAGCGCGACACGCTTGTCTTTAGTTTTTTATTTTATTAAATACTAGAGTCTGCCCGCGGCTTCGTATGTATTCATCGCCATGTGACATGTGTTGGATTTACACAATATATTAAAATAAGATTATTAGGTTATTCTGAAAAGATTAGAAATTGTTTAAGATTAGAACAAAAAATATTAATTATGTTAATTACTTATGTCATTATTTTTTTCATTTTATTGTGAAATCTTAAAATATTATAGCCTATGTGTTATTTTGATATGCAAGCTATAACAATGTAAAGTTTCATCAAAATCTGTTCAGTGGTTTTTGCGTGAAAGAGTAACAAACTTCCTCACATCCATTGGTACAAACATTGACATTTATAATATTAGTAGGATAACATCTTGTTTTATTTTTTCATTGGTTAATAAGAATTTATAAGTACTAAGTTTTTTTAGTATTTATGAAAAAATGCTTTAAGTGCAATTTAAGTTAATTTTAGTGTATCAAAGTATTTTAATTGGTATTGATATGAGATCTTTTATGCTGATAGTCTTATATTACTTATAAATTATTTTATAGCTTAATAAGAGTACATTTTTGTAGTAAGTTATTTTTTTTTTCAAGAAAATATTTTAATGGGAACTTTATTATGAAAATTGATGTTTAAAAAAATATAATTTATTTATTAATGTTTTGTATCGTAAGTATAAAAAAAATCTTCTGGCAAGTACTATTATCAAAAAAATAAAATAAAATATACAACGATAAAAAATATACCGACGTAATAAATAAAATTTTGTTTGAATGCTGCAGGGTCAAAATTAATTTTAGGGACAATAATTATAATGATGTAAATATGTACCTTTATACCTGTGTAACTTTTTATAAGATTTGTAAAACTTTATTTAAAAAGAGCAACCCCACAGAGTTTCTTGCTAGGTTCTTCTCTGGGGGAAACTGCACCTTGCGAATCTAGCGCTAGCTTTAAAAAAAATACCTATATAATAATGTAACGGTTTCAAGAGCATTTTTTGTGCCTATGAAATAAATATATTTTTGACTTAGACTTATAGGTACTCTAAAAAAAAAAAAAATTAAAATAACGGAATATTTAAAATTCGAATCAAATCAAGCTCTATTAATTCAAAAAAGACTATAAATTTTAGAATGAAGTTGTTACTGTCATGTAACTATACAATTAAGTATATAAAAGGAGTGAAATTAGTAGTAAATATGTATGTATGTGTGTAATATTTAATTATTTACACATTCATATATGTAACTTTGATTGGTTTGTGCCTTATTTGGTGGAAAAACTGTTTTCCCTTTTTAATTAAGGTTACGTAAACATTGCATGAAAATTCTATAAATAATAGAAATTATTGCGTAATGGTATCTACACACCAAAGCCGCCGGCTTTTTTGACAGCTGCCATTCGTATGACGTAAAGCTGCCGGCTCAGCTCGGCGGCTTGCCGGCGGCTTTGGTGTGTAGACAGCATAAGGATTTGCTTAAAAAATTATAAACAATGTCCATCATTAATTTATGAAAAAAAAACAACAAAATTAAAAAATCTGTTGGTTGGTACCATAATATTTATATCATAAAAAATACATACTTTTACAAGAAAAAAAAAGATTTTTGCAATTAAAAATAAGTCTGATTTCCTTTCTAAATAGGTGAAGTAAAAAAATATTTAAATCTTAAAAAAAACTTATGTAATGTAAAAAAATAACAAAAAGCAAACAATCAATAACATAAAAATTTTTGAACTGAAGACACTCAAACCCAAACCACTAAACAGAAACTGATGCTTTTTTAACAAGGACAACATTCCTGCCTGCATTTCCGTATGGCTTGTAAAACGGTAGCCCTATGGCGCAGTCATTAAAACCCCATAAATAAGCAATGGTCGTCGGTTCGAGTTCCGATCGACATCTGTTATAGGGCATGCGTGTGCGCATAGGGGTTAGGAATTTATAGAACTGTTTTAGTTTAGACTTGTCAATTGAGTTTAAAATATACGAGTAGTGTTTTTATTGGTTTACGATTATGATGACATACTTGCCCGTATATTTTTTTTATTAATTGCCATTTAAAAAAAAGTCGAATTTGAATTTCCATGTCAAAACTACCAGCCAATCAGCTTTATCAAAGCGCAGTTTTTTTTTTAATTCAACACAAAATATAAAGTAAAATGTATTTTTTTTATATTTAAATGTGCTTTTGCAAATTATTTATTTTTACCTACAAGACTTATATAAATAAAAATAATGATTCCCAAAAATCTAAGTACACAATTTTTTTTTTTTTTTTATGACGAAAACAATAATTTCTTTAAGCAAGTCACGTTGTAAGTAAAAACACATTATCTCAAAAAATCTCACTTTTTCCGTGGAATCGAAAACCGATAATAATGTCATAATAAAAAAAACGTGTTCTCTTACCTCGCCTGTTGCGCCAAAAAAGGTAAAAGTCACTTTTAAGGTATTTTGAACTTTAAAATGTCACCTTGGAATGAGAGTGATGTCGGAATGCTATCTGTGCCACAGAAAAAAAAGATAACATGTTACTGTTTTTTTATTTTATTTTTTTATTTAAGAAAAATGCTTCCCACATAACAAGAAGCATGGATGAGGATTTTGCCTAGCAGTGGGAGGAAATAGGCTAATAAAAAAAGAGAAATTAATTTGTGAATTCTCTTTTGTATTTGAATAAGATTTTCTCTCACGTGTCATCTTTCAGTTTGCCAAGTATGCATACAGATTGAAAACTATTTTTATTATATTTTTAAAACTATTTTTTATATTTCATATATACTTTGAAAATTTATTATTTAAAAAACTAACTTTCAACTTAGAAAAAATACTTTAAATTTTTTCCTAAAATATAAATAACTTCTAATACTTTCTAAAGTACCTACATAAAACTCATTTATAATTGACATAGTTAATAGAGCAAAAGGTGTGAATTCTTATAAAAAATAGATAACGTCTTAACTCACACTGGAACAATAATAAACCTTATTACCTAGTAATAAAAGATAGGCTATGAATTATTTAATAAAACCTAGCTATTTTTCGATTGACATAAACATGTGTTTTTATTTAAAATACTATATTTTTATCATACAATAATTAAAAAGGCATAATAAGGAAAACATCGTGAGGAAACCTGCATACACCAGAGAAGAAATTCGAAGATGTATGTGAAATCCGCCAACCCGCACTTGGCCAGCGTGGTGGATTACGGCCTAATCACTCTCTGTATGAGAGTAGGCTCGTGCCCCTCGGTGGGGACATATATGAGCTGATAACGAACGAATAAGAATATTTTGAATGTAAAACTAATATAAAAACTAAGAAAAAAATAAAGACTGACTTAAGTAGGTACTTACGTAAGAGGTCAAAGTCTGCCAATTTACAATATTTTCAGTTGTGTGTCAGCAGAGTGTCAATGGCACTTTTTGACAGATTTGATCGCAATCAGTGTAAGCCATTGTTTAGCAGAATACCAAATGTATCAAAAATGCTATGACACTCTGCCGACACACAACTGAGGATATTTTAAAATTAGCAGACTTGGGCCCCTGGTTCAAACTTGTTGTTCGGTTTTTCATCGGATGACAATTTATTATAAGCATCGTCACTCGACAAGTGTGAACAGCGTCATACAAAATGTTCTGCCACTGGCGCTCACGATAAAAATATATAGAAAAATCCACGACAAGTGGGACCAAAGTTTAGAGGACAAACGCATCGCTCCCCTAAAAATCCAAGAAAAAAAAATTCACATAACTTTTTTTTAACTGACCGCAACCATACAAAAGCTACATTGTCCATAGATAATTACACTAGACTCCATACAAAAGAAAATGAAAAAAAAAAATATGCCCATTGACAATCGCATTGTGGGCTTGTGGCACATCAATTATTATTTTAAAAATAACAGTTTTGTCCGAACAAAATATGTATATTCACGCATTGCTGATTTCGATGGGTTTGTCTGTTTGTGTGTGTATGTATAGGATGTTCGTAAAGGCGTTGATGATTGATTAATTACGGGAATTTGAGTACTTTCTAAAGTTTGAATTGGTTTATAATAACTTATACAGAGTGGTCAGTTTTTGTTTTAAAATATATTCAAATAAGAATTCACAATCAATTTGAAACCTTTGAAATTTTGTTGTCAAAAATCAGAGAAAGATAGATAGCTAAGATATTCTTATTTGAAATAAAAAAATCCTTAAAAAAACATCGCCTGTAAGACAAAAAATCTACCTCATTGTGTTTTTTTACAAGTTTAGGTAGGTATCTACTATGTTATTTTAAAATATTTTTTCCTATAATTTCTTTATTTTCTAACTTACAAAAGTCCACATTAAACACTTCTTTGCTTCTAAAAAAATTTAACTTGAAAAAGTACCTCTCAAATTACCTTTTCGACTTAAAAATCCATTTTTTTACCTTAAAAAACGTTCTTCTTGAATGTGTACAGATAGAGACAATCTCAAGATATTTAAAAACGACTTTACTTCGTATTTGGACATCCTGTAGAGTGGCGTGTTTATGCACATCAATTATAAAGGCACTGGGTGGAACGGCGTCCGCGAGGGCCCCGAGGTCAGCCGTACCATCACTACTTACTTACTAAAACACTCATATTTAAGAACCTATTTGGATTCCTAAATATTTTTTTTACTTATTTTTTTATAAAGTTGCAATCATAGTTTACAGATCTATGGTTCGTTTCACCACTTACAGATAAAATTTATCTGACGGATAAACCTATGTTTATTTCATAAAGCATGACGTTTAAGACAGTGACAAATGTAAAATATCAATTTGAAAGTGGCGAAACGGGAGATAGGTAAATGTGTAAAATATTTATATTCTTTTTTATTTTACATAAATTAAATCGTTTTGAAGCCAAAGACTGATAATAAATATGATACTTTAAAAAATGGGAGCATTTATATTATAAACTAGCTGTCCCGGCGAACTTCGTCCCGCCTTAGAATGAACTTTATTGTGTAGGAATAAAGTTCAAATTGACTCTACATTTTAGTAAGAAAACATTTGTATGGGAAAAAGAAAAGGTCTGTTTTAGGGCTTTCCCGGCAACTATTCGATTTTTTCTCACCGTAAGAACCATCCTTGGACTTCAATGAACATTTCAAAAAAAGAATTAGCGAAATCGGTCCAGCCGTTCAGGCGTGATGCCGTGACAACGGAAAACGGGTTTCATTTTTATATATAGATCATCCACTCATTCCAAAAGTCAAACAAAAATGTTAAGTACCAACTTTTCTATGGAATTATATAGCCTCCTTTTAGGCTTTTGTTGAATTTTCTCTTCTATTTTTATTATTTTTTTATTTAACTGCTAGGAAATAGGTTAATTTTTAAAACTTCAACAAAAAATAAAATAAAAATATGGGCACAAAAAGTTAATGTATAAATAGTATTAAAAATTAACTCATTTTAATATACAATACTGGTATTATAAAGTTTTAAATTCGCATAAAATCATAAAACAAAACGTAAATTTTATCGTTGAGTATAATTTTACAATTTGAAAAACATATTCACGTCGTTTTGTAAACAAAAGTATTAAACGACCGATTTAAATTGCGATTAGTGTCAGCTTTATCTATTTTTAAAGGTGTCTTTTTTAATTATCCGGGTAATTGAAATTTAATAAGAAGTTCTTCTAAGTTCTTTTTTCGAAATGTATATGTAGGTAAACTTTATAAAAAAAATCATGACATCTTAAAATAGTAAAGACTATACGTTATTCTGATGTGCAAGCTACAATATTGCCAAGTTTCATCAAAATCTGTTTAGTAGTTTTGGCGTGATGAAGTAACAAACATCCATCCATCGGCACAAACATTGTCATTTATAATATTAGTAAGATTAAATATGAAAATTACAGTAAAAACATAATTTAATCATCAAGGCAATAAAAAACAAAGATAATATTATTATCAAAATAAACAATTTACATAAAAAAAAAACTAATCACTTAATGCAATAAAACACTTTAATCATAACACTTATCATACAATTTCATACAAATAACAGTAATTGTATGTAAAGTATGATTATATTAGAAACAATTTGTGTAATAATTTGATGAATGAGATGAAAAGTGTTCTATTTTTAAAAATATTTTAATGATTTTGATTACCATAGACCAATAAAGACTGGCCAGGGACTCAAGTCTACTAGTTTACAATATTCTCAGGGGACGATTCTACTAATTACCAAATGCAAAAATAGTGTCTCTCTAGAATGGGAATTGTATGATTTTACCATTTTTGTATTCTACTAAGAGTTATGTGTCGGCAGTGCCAATGAAAGTGTCAATGTTATTTTTTGACAAAGGTCGCAGTCAGTGTAAGCCATTGTATAACAGAATAAAAATGTGTAAAAAATGCCATTGACACTGCCGACACACAACAGAGGCTACTTTAATTTGGCAGACTTGAGGGCCTGGCCAGTTGGCGTGATTTGCAGTGCCTGACGCGGGTCGTGGGTTCGATTCCCACTAGAAACATTGCTGTGATGAATAGGGATGTTTGTTTTGAGTGCGTGAATGCGTGAATGGCACAAACATTGACATTTATAATATCTATTAATAGTGGCTGCCCGCTACTTAGTACGCATTTATCGTCATATCTTGGAAACGAATCATGATATCTCAAAAAATATAAGTTACGTGGTTACTCTGATGTGCAAGCTACTATATTGCCAAGTTTCATCAAAATCTGTCCAGTAGTTTTTGCGTGAAAGAGTAACAAATATCCTTTCATCCATCGGCACAAATATTGACATTAATGATATTAATAGGATAGGATTAGTCAAAGTCAAAAGTCAAAAATATATTTATTTCATAGGCACAAAAAATTCTCTTGAAACCGTTACAATACTTATTATAATATACTTTTTTAAGCTAGTGCTAGATTCGCAAAGCGCAGTTTCCCCCAGAGAAGAACCTAGCAAGAAACTCTGTGGGGTTGCTCTTTTCAAATAAAGTTTTTGAATAGTAAGTTTAACTTCATTTGACATTGGCAGAATGTACGATGGTAGTTGCCATTAAAAAAAAGCTAAGACCTCAGGCGATATGACTTAGTCACTCTCTCAGTAAATACCTACAATGTTACTTAATTGACCTTGAAACTATTCATGAGACCTTCATTTGTTTTGCCTTGACTTTTCCCCATGTTGATTTCCTTGTAAATCAGGATTAAGATTTTCTTGGTGCAAATAGATATTTCGTCCCACTGCTGGGCAAAAGCCTCTCCAAACACTCCTGTTATTAGCTACTTCCCACCAATCTTCCCTGAATGAGGCTTTAGCCCAGCAGTGGGAAGAAACAAAAAAAATAGATATTTGAGGTAGGTAGATGCAATTTTGTATTTCCTACTAATATTATAAATGTCAATGTTTGTGCCTGATGGATGTATGCGAGGAGTATGTTAATCTTTCACGCAAAACCCACTGAACAGATTTTAATGAAACTTTACTGTAGCCTCACTTTACAATATACGTGTAGTCTATATTATTGCAAAGTTTAATTAAAATCTGTTCTATGCTTTCTACGTGAAAGAATAACAAACATCCTCTCGTTCATCCATAAATCCATCAGCACAAACATTGACATTTATAAATATTAACAATAAGTATATACCACAGTAAAAAAAACGAATTGAGAAACCTTCTTTTTTTGAAATCGGTTAAAAAATTACTTTTTAAAACACATTTTTACCACAAAAAAAAACCTGCGAATATCAACAATTATAAAACCACAGGAGTCAATTAAATATTCAATCTGAGCACAATTATCAGTTGTTGATCATCTGTTAGTTAAATAATTGTCTAATTACACTAATGGGGGATTAAACCTTGTTTACTATAATGTGGTTTAATGCTAAATTTTGCATACCCACCGTACCGTGTAATAGATGCGTTAATTTTGATTAACCATTGTTTTTAATACTTAACTAGTTAATTGGGATATAATGATTTTATGAGTGTTAAAATTTGTTGTGTTTTGCTTTTTTTCTAGTTTTACATTTCAATACAAAACAAAAACACAAAAAAATACAAAACACCATTTGTGTTAATAAGAAGTATTTTCATAAAAGTAGTTTTTAATTATTAAAAGTCTTGGGCCTGTTTCACATACAGATAAAATTTATCTGACAGATTTTTTTATACCTGTCTCTGTCTAAAACATCATGTTTCATGAAACAGACATAGGTTTATCAATCAGTTTTTTATCTGAAAATTGTAAAACGGGTCTTAATACTATTCATTCATTTGAACACCGTTTTTAAATATCTTATGTTCTTTGTTTCTTTTTTTATTGAAAAGGGAAATAAATAACTATTTTTCTTTACTTCTTATAATTTGTCAATAACTATCCGTAAAAAACAAATTCAATAAATTTTCCTTTTTTAACTTGCCGTATGCACCCGGATCGATGGGCCAAGATATCTACCAACTGGTTGCCGCTAGACAGCCACAGAGGTAGAGGTCGGCCTAAGAGGAGATGGCGCGACGATCTGGATGTATACTTGGCAGGCTGGCCAGGGGTTGCCGGAGATAGGGAGGCATGGATGAATGCGGAGGAGGCCTTTGCCCAGCAGTGGGACACATTAGGCTAATAAAAAAACTAAAAAAAACTGGTTAATCTACAATACGGTTATAAAACGGTTTAAATTAAATCATGTTTCATACTTCGGTACTGATTTGAAATGCGTACAATCACTCATATTCTTGTGGAAACTAGTTTTACTAGAATTTGCTACTTTATTATACAGGTCGGTGTAAAACTTCCATTTATATTTAAAGCTATTTTAGTGGCTGCCCGCGACTTCGTACGCGTTTATTATTATACCTTCGAGAAAACACAAAATATCTACAAATAACGAAGCCTATGTTTTATTCTGATGTCCAAGCTAAGTTATTGTAAAATTTCATTAAAATCTGTTCAGTGGATTTTACGTGATGAAGTAACAAACATCCATCCATCCATCCATCGGCACAAACATTGACATTTATAATATTATTAGGTCTTATTTAAACGAGGTAAACAAAAAAAATGCATTTTAGGTACCTACCCAAGTGCGCAAAATCTATTTATACCTATTCAGAATTAATTTCATAGTAATCGAATGTCCCTTTCTCACAAAATATCAAAAAAATTGTAGAAACACTAGAGGATGCCCGCGACTTCGTACGCATTTATCGTCATATCATAATTAAAAATTAAGATAAGTATCTTAAAATAATATAGCCTATTTTCTGATATGTATGCAACGATATTGCCAAGTTTCATCAAAATCTGCTCAGTAGTTTTTGCGTGAAAGTGTAACAAACAATCATCCACCCATATCGGCATAAATATATTTTATAATATTAGCAGGATTTATACAGAAAAACGAGTCACAAAGTACTAAGGAATTAAGGGAGACCTTTGTTGCAAAAAACTACCTACCTAATGTAAATCGATCACTTCTTGGTATTATGAGAAATATATTAAAGCACTTCTAATATATCCTATCAATATTATAAATGTCAATGTTTGTGCCGATGGATGGATGAATGTTTGTTACT
This sequence comes from Anarsia innoxiella, assembly GCA_947563765.1. Lineage (NCBI taxonomy): Eukaryota > Metazoa > Arthropoda > Insecta > Lepidoptera > Gelechiidae > Anarsia > Anarsia innoxiella. The sequence goes on from OX387417.1 coordinate 2,750,665, forward strand.
TCATCACGTAAAAACCACTGAAGAGATTTTGATAAAATTTTACAATAACTTAGCTTGGACATCAGAATAACACATAGGCTATTATTTGCAGATATTTTGTATTTATTTAAAGATTATGACGATAAATGCGTACGAAATCGCGGGCAACCTCTAGTGAAGTACCTAATAAATAAAAATATGTACCTACTTTATTTATAATTCTTAGTACTTAGTCATCTAATAAAAATCTAAGAAACCGCAGAAAGAATTAATTCACTCGAGATTCATGCAAATTTATTTTAAAAAAAACAACCTGTGCAGTTCATACAGACGTATACATACATACCTACATATATACATACAAGCGCAACTGATACGCATCTATCTACCAAGTAATTATATGTTTACAAACAAATACAGCTATATGTAGATGTGGGTATATTAATAGTGATGTACCGTGTTTGTTGTTTCATATCGATTTTATTTTTTAATAATCGTTTAATGTTTTCGTTTTATGAGTAACGCAGACCCTCGCTCGGTGTCTTTTCTGGTGCATAGAATGTCCTTGGCTGTTCAACATGGAAACGCGGCGAGCGTCATGGGCACCTTTTCGCCCGATGGGACATCGAGGGATTAGTTTAATTAAGTAGTTTTTAAGTAGGTTTATGATTGTAAATATTTTAATTTAGCTTAAAAGAATTGTAAATAGTTTTTAAGTTCATTTATGATCGTTAAGGTTTTTTTTGGTGGTTTTTGTTTTTCCATGTTTTATCGTATCAGGTGCTCAAAAGGACGGCGGAAAACAGAGTGGCGTAGACTCCACCGACAAGAGCGACGCTCTTAAATTTAATGATAATGATGATGGTTTTTTTATTTCAGACAAAACTTTCGTTTAAAAATGAAAATATTAGGTTTAAATAGAGTTTTAAAAAATTAAGAAGATTGAGAGAAGATTCTGTGTTTATGATGAACATTTAAAAAATTATGTTTCTTTTGTTAAACTTTATTTTATTTCATTTAGCTGTCTGCGTCCCACTGTTAAGCAAAGGTCTTTTTCTTCTTTCCCCACGTTTTTAAAAATATTGTATGTTCAATTTTATTTAAACAAGTGAAGTAGGTACATACCTAAGTACTATCAAGTATTATTTCTTTAATAAGACACGTGTGTTCTGCAGGATTTTATATTTATTTTCAATGCATCCCAAGCTGCAGAAAATTTAATTACACCGAACTCTAAATTACTCTAGCAACGCTTAATATACAATTAACCAGGCTTTTTCTCTAGTCTATACAAAGTATAAAAAGTTCACTTCAAAGAAAATACCGGCTTTAAAAAAAAAAACTACAGTTACTCTAGCAATTAGTATCGACAACCGCATTCCCATCCCTAGCAGTTTCCAGCACGTACACCGACGGTATTATCACAATAATGACAGATCCGAGACCACTCTACGTGCTCGGCGAGTGACATTTGCCAATGTCACAGCAAATACAACTTTAAAATGATCGGATAAAGCTCAGTTCGGATTAGCGTGAAGCGTTGCGAACGTGACAGAGAAATCGGTTTTGAATTTAGAATTCCTGATTCGATTTTGTTTTTCGGTTTGAAATACGGTTTTTTGAGGTGGCGCGTCACTAAAAAGTTATTTGAACTATGGAATAGATTTTTCTGTTTAATTTTAGCCGTTATGGGACCAAATCATTGGAAAGGCCTATGCTCAGCAGTGGGCAGCTACCAAAGGCTGAAATGATGATGATGATGGCCTAATATTGACCAAATCCTTTTGTTCCTTTGGGACAAAATTTTGTATTTTAGAAACTTACACAATATCTTAAAATATAGGTATTCAATGTGTTATTCTATTAATAATATTGTTAAGTTTCATTACAATCTTTTTAGTAGTTTTTGCGTGAAAGAGTAACAAACATATTTACATACGTCTGCACAAATTAAATTAAAATTTATAATTTATTAAAAAGATATTTATCAAAGAGATAAGAAAAAAGAGTATATTCCTAAAAACATCTTAATTTACTTGTTGAAAGATTTTAAATATTCCTACATTATAATTAAGATAATAAATAATTATTAAAATTGATGTAAACAATGTCCGTTTTTTTACAGTCGATAAAATATGAATGTTTATACAGGCTGTTTTAATTTTAATTTTGGATTTTTGTATGACATATTTTTTTTTAGAAAACAAAATGTTTTAATTTTACGTATTTCATCAATTCCTTCTCATTAAAAAAATTATAAAAAAATAGAAAAGAATAGATGGATACAGTTATTTATTAATTAATAGCATACCTACTGTTTTCTTATGATTTTGAAAATCTAATCTGAAAACAGCTATAAATATAAAAAATCTCTTCATAAAATCACCTGTAAAATACGAAAAACAATTTTATTTCTATTTTTACCCGACTACAGCGAAACCAAAAGGAAGGGTAATGATTTTGACAGTATAAGTGTACTATATGTCTACGTCTACGTTGACTAGAACTTTTATTTAGACACCCTGTATACTAACAACAAAATCTAAAGATGTCTAGGAGCCATCAATCATACTGCGCACAAATAACGGTACTTATGGAGTATAGTCTAGGAGTCAACGTTCCGTTACAAGTAGTATATTACAGTTTTATGTTTTAGGCTAGATTTTTGAGTTTTTATTTATTTAACAGTTTATTGTAAGAAGATACATAGATACAGAAAAAAAAGAGAAGTTATACAAAAGGTACAGCATATTTCTAAAAGAAATTTCTTTCTGCAGACCCCCCCCCCTGTAGATTTATGTAAATAGGAACAGAATTAATATTACCTATTACTTTATCATGTTAGTTTCTCTTGAAATCAGCTTTAATTATGTTTAGTACATATTGCATTTCGTTGCTTGCTCTGCATTTCTTCTTGAAGTGGAGGAGCTAGGCTTTTTATATTTAATGGTGTCTACACACCAAAGCCGCCAGCCCGGCGGCATAAAGGTCTATCAACACACATCAGGGCCATGTTAGGGACGGGGACGAAAAATATCATTGCATACATTTTCTATGGATATTTTTTTTTCACTCCTGACATGCCACGGTCCGGTCACGTCCCGGACACAGCCCTGATGTGTGTAGACTTTAATCCATCATGCCAGCAGCTTTATGTCATACGAATGGCAGCTGTCAAAAGCCGCCGGCATGATGGATGAAGGTCTATCTATACTGCCGAGCTGGCGGCGGCGGCTTTGCTGTATATGTTACAGTCAAAACTCATTGCTAGTCAAAACCACTAGTCAAAAGTGGTTTTGACTGAAGACATCGGTCAAACCCACTTTTGACTGATTTTGGCAGTCAAAAAGGGTTTTGACTGGTGCGGTCAGTCAAAACCACTTTTGACTGCGATAACAACCAGTCAATATCCATAAAAAGTTAAGGTGGTGAAAATTACGAGGAAAATTATTAAAAATGAGGCAATGAGTTTTGACTGTATCATAAACACCATCTATATTCTATATATATATATATAAATGAAACCCATTTTCCGTCGTCACGGCATCACGCCTGAACGGCTGGACCGATTTCGCTAATTCTTTTTTTAAAATGTTCATTGAAGTCCAAGGATGGTTCTTACGGTGAGAAAAATTCGAATAATTGCCGGGAAAGCCTTAAAACAGACCTTTTCTTTTTAAAATGTAGAGTCAATTTGAACTTTATTGTACTCTAAGGCGGGACGAAGTTCGCCGGGTCAGCTAGTTAAATATGAAAAAGCCTAGCTCCTCCACTATCAGAACTACTATACAAACTACTTAAAGATACTATCAGTAACCTTGCAAAGTATTCACATAGCAATAAATATTACTAACTACTTGTCTATTTTGTGTTGACCCCTGACTCCCCTTACTGTTACTAGAAAAGCAACTAGTTAGAAAGGTCAAGACAATTTGGTTTTTGAAACCCTAGTAAAACTACTAGGGTTAAAAAAAAAAATAAAAAAATAAAAATAAAAAAAACAACCATAAACATGTGTGAAATTTTATTTGTTGGTAAATAAATGTATTTTGTATACGAAGAGAGACCTTTGCCCAGCAGTGGGACACTAATTTGCTAGATAAGATAAAAAGAAGATAAGACATACATATCTGTCAAGCTCTCCCATTGGGGTAGACAGAGACAACTTCCCTCCACTTACTACAATTCACACACACTTCCTTCGCTTCATCCACATTCATCAATCGAAAGAAAGGCCAAGTTATGAGTACCCTTAACCTGGGGCTCAAGTCTGCTAATTTAAAAAGCATCAGTTGTGTGTCAGCTGAGTGTCAATGGCATTTTTGTCACATTTGGTAGGTACCTATTCTGCTAAACAATGGCTGACAATGATTGCGACGAAATGTGTTAAAAATGATATTGACACTGTTTGTATTGGTTGGAGGCATATATCTTAGGCTGCTTTAAATTAGATTTGGGCTACTGCTTTATTCTCTGCCGTCCGTTTTAAGTACCTATATGGTGACTTTAAATTAGTGAACGATGAAAAGGATATGCATGCATGTACTCGTGATAACAAACAACTTTTACTATGGGACCATGTTCGAAATCACAAAAAAAAAATTCCCCTACACTATCAGCTGGTGCATTTTGTATGGGGAGTTTAAAAATTTTTGAACCATTTCTACCTTGGTCCCATAGTAAAAGTTGTTTGTTATCACGAGTAAATGCATACCCTTTTCTATCGTTCACTAATTTAAAGTCACCCTATAGATTAAAAATTCTAAAGACCTTTTCTACAACGTATTACATAACAAAATAACGTTATTTATAAACAATAAATAATGGAATATACCTACCGTGAGAAAATGTTACTTGATTTATGCGCAGGCGCAGCCTTGACTAAGTTGAACCTAGTGAGGTGTGTTTAACGGACAGACAGACGGATTTTCCTATTACATAGCAAAGGGAACGGTGCATAAATGACTTCATGCTATTTATTAAATTAGATTAAGGTTACATGCGTATTCAAGCCTACTTAAGTTAAAATATGATAATACTAGTGATCGCACGCGACTTCGTACACATTTTATTGACATATCTTGGAAAATTTACGCGATATCTTTAAATAATATAGCTTATGTATTATTATGATGTGTAAGTGAAAGTATTGTAAAGTTTCATTGAAATCTGTTCAGTGGTTTATGCGTGAAAGAAAAAATATGAAACACGCTAGAAGGTTGACGAGCGTTTTTGATGCGGTTTACATAAAATGTCTAACTGGAGATGCGTTTCAACCGATAATGCGTGAAGGCCCTAATCTAAACAGATTCACAATAGATAAAAATAACAAAAGACAATCTTTGTCCAGCAGTGGGATAAACCCACGCTCTAACAAAATATGGCAGTAATAAGAGAAACGTATGACATAAAGTGTTGCCGTGTCGAAAAGCAATTTTTGTCACTAATAATTATAGTAATTTTCTATGTTTAATTTTCAAAATAAAAAGCTTTTCTTTCCCACATCAATCGAGACATGAAACTTAAAAAAAATTACCCTTTTTTTAACACGAGATGAAATAGGTAACACAAAAAAATTTCAAGTGACAAAATTTTTTTTGGCTTCCCACGTCTTGAGGTTGAAAAATTTGGATTTGTATGTAATTTGAAAATAATTATGGCGGCCGACTTCCGTCTTGGGCTCAATTGTTGTGTTGCGTGCCGCAGAAACAATACGGTGGAAAAAATATGACAAGTGTGAGTTTGGGTCCGTGGAAAATGGTTCTTTAATGTAGTTTACCTATGTGAAAAAAAATGATCAGAAAAGAGGTTCCATATCTGAATTAAGAAGCACCTCCTTCTTATTTGGATGTTTATTAAGTCGGTCTAAAAAAAGAATTGTACAAAAAAGATTTTATGTTAGGTACCTTTTGTAAAAAGTTTTTTTTTTTTGCATTAAAACCCGATCTATTACAATTTATCTGGGATTGCTTAAAAAAGTTATGGTATTATAAAATATTCAAAACAATATTATTCTTCTTGTTTTCCGACCTACGCTGTCATTCATGTCTTGCAAAAGGAAAAAATAATAACATGTAAGTACATGTTTTAAAATCATTCTATTTTAGGTTATAAAATAAGAAATAGGCACTTATTTACGATAAAAACTTCTGGTATAAATAAAATAAAGCGAAAATTGTAAAAATCTTTCAACACCGTTTATTTCCAAGATAAAGGAACCCTAAAACTTAAAAAAACACAGACAATGTAACTATCCGACCTCATACACCTATGTGCATTGACATTACAACTTTATTATTACAGCCCACAAAAACACAACACTTCATAAAACTCTACCAAAAATATTTTGACGAGCGCAAACATAAGATTGTTTATACTTAAAGTCAATGTCATACAAAATCGTGGGACTTCGTTGAAATTCGTTGAAGTTTCTGATTGATGTTCTTTTGATTTTTAAGATTGGTGTGCACTGGATTTGCAGCGAAGCGGTTACTAAAATCTAGTACACGTCAAGCTTTTATAAACTGCTAGGTCAATAAGATCTGTAGGTACTCTATAAAAATATTCAAAATTTTACTAATATTATATAGGTGACTTTAAATTAGTAAACGATAGAAAAGGGTATGCATGTACTCGTGATAACAAACAACTTTTACTATGGGACCTTGGTCGAAATCGTTCAAAAAATTTTGAACTCCCCATACAAAATGCACCAGCTGATAGTATGGAGAAACAATTTTTTTTTGTGATTTCGAACTTGGTCCCGTAGTAAAAGTTGTTTGTTATCACGAGTACATGCATAGGTATCCTTTTCTATCGTTCACTAATTTAAAGTCACCTTGTATATGTCAAGATTTATGCTGGATGTTTTAGATGTTTGTCACGCTTCCAAGCAAAAACGATTGAACCGATTTTAATGAAACTTTACAATATTGTAGTTTGCACACTAGAATAACACATAGGCTATATGTTTTTAAGATATTGTGTAAGTTTTCTAAGATATGACGAATAAAGGTATACGAAGTCACGGATGCCTACTATACAGGCTTACTAGCTACTCTGTCCTCAAAATGTTCCCTATATATACCTACATACATATCTGTCACGCTTTCCCATCGAGGTAGGCAGAGACTTCCCTCCACTTCCATCCAAACACACTTCCTTCACTTCATCTACATTCATCAGTCGCCTACATGCACGTCGGTTTATGGTACTCATCCCTAACCTACAAATTAAGAAAACATACGGAACCCTCTTGTTATAAATAAGGCATCAAACGGTTTACCCTTCAATAGGCTGTTTAGGGTGTCTCATTGCAAAATAACGAAGCCAAAGAGATATTTGACCCGAAACACCCTGTGTGATGTAGTCTAATTGAGTTTTGTTTGATTTATTTAGGTATAACTAGCGACTGCCTGTGGCTTTTTACGTATTTGACGTTGTTGAAAATAAAATAATACTATGTGTAAACTACGATATTTATTGTGAAGTTTCACTAAAATCTTTTTAGTGGTTTTGCGTGAAAGAGTAACTTTCTTTTTTAGAAGTTATTTGGTTATTTATTTTTACATCGACTTATATAAGTATTCAATTTTATTGTGACTGTGTTATACCAAAATTAATTTATCAGTAAACAAAAAAAAAATAATAAGAAAAAAAAACAGAGTTACCTACTTCCCCATTTTGTTTTAAAAAGGTGCCTAGTCTAACAAAAATATTATTTTAAAAAAATCCAAAAGAAAATTCCCCCAAAAAAGATCCTACGGTACCCACCTGTTAACAATACCTGCCAATCAAAAAATACAAAAAAGAAATCACGCGCGCATATGTCAAAATTATCTCCCGTTCCTATAGCAACACTGTAAGGGTTGCCAGAGTCACAGCGGGGTTGCCAGATTGCGGATAATTATGATTAAGCACTATTATATTTAGTATAACCCCGGTTCAATAAGGCAATTACTATTTGTCGAGGGTTGATTTGATTACTTTATTTATTTAATTATGGTTCGGTTCATCCAGATCGTTGGGCGAAAATAACAACAGAATGGGCGCCACTAGATGGTCACAGACGCCGAGGTAGACCTCGAAAAAGATGGAGAGACGATCTGGATGCATTTTCACGGGAATGGCGGAACGCTACTGGAGACCGTGTTAAATAGAAAGAGGCCTTTGCTCAGCAGTGGGATCATGATGGCTAGCAAAAAAAAAATGATTTGGTTCATTTGGGAAGATGAATATGTTAGTAGTTAAAAAAGAGAAAAATAAAATTATATAAACAATAGGTCTCCTTTAACAGACACCAAGTCTGCTAATTTAAAACAGCCTCAGTTGTACGTCGGCTGAGTGTCAACGGCATTTTTGACACATTTGGAATTCTGCTAAACAATGGCTTACACTGATAGCGACCATATGTGTCAAAGAATGACACTGACAGTCTGCCGACACACAATTGAGATTATTGTAAATTAATATACTTGGGCCCCAGTTTTATGGTATTCATAACTTATCCTTTTTTAACAAACCCCCGATTTGATACCGACGGGAGATAGGCGTGACAGATATGTATGTATGTATAGATAGGTATCTATACCTAGGAACTTACATAAAATCTGAAGATTTTTTGAAAAACAAGCTTTGACAGATATGTATTTATGTACCTAGGCATAGATAACCATACACAGATACATATTATCTGTCAAAGCTTGTTTAAAAAAAAAACTTCTTCTAGTATTAAAACCACAGTCCTAGGCAAAAGGTGTTAATAAAATTTTTACATACAAATCGAACGATATAAATAAAAGTAAATTATTTATATACAGAAGCCGGGTGCAACTCTGCTACATAATTCAAAAGGAGTCGAATGAAGAAACATGTCAACTTGGAATTTAATCAAAATTAAGAGCTGTTTTTTTGGATAACACGTTTTTTTTTATTTTTGTTGTTTTGACAGATTATTGAGTTGTTGTTTCGTTTCATGGTTGTCTTTTTTGTTGTAGAAGGTCGTTTCAATGAAACCTGATATTTTATGTTTTTTAAAATAGGCAAATATAGATATGATATTTCTGGTACCTATGTATGTAGCGATCTTATAAATAGTTGTAATAGTAGACTATTTACTTTTTAGCCTGTTTCGTCCCACTGCTGGGCAAAAGCCTCTCCCATGCCTCTCCAAAAACTCCTGTTAATAATATAGTTTAAATAGATTTTTTAAAGAAATTAAGAATAGGCCTTAAAATCTGACAATTAACAATTTAACCTTTTTACGTTTCCATATAAATCTGTAGACACGCAATTTCCTTTTTCAATTGGATTACAAATGTAAAAAAAAAGTTTTTTTACGAATTCCATACGTCAATTTATTTTGTTACTTTCAATAGATAACATTAGTAGGCTTCTTTAAAAAAAAAGAATTGGTTTAATATAATAGCCAGTAATGATACTCTCATTATCACATCAAACAGCAACTTAAACATTTCACTCATATGAAAACAAAAGTCAAGCTTTAAAAGGTAGCTAACCGAATTTGTCAGCAACACAGCGGCAACAACTGACAAAAGGGCCGAAGTGATAAAAACGATGGCTTTTTTTACCCCGACGCAACCACGCTGAGACCTTCGGCTATGTCTTTATTGCCACCGACTGACGACGTACTATGTAGCCTTTTTAGGGTTCCGTACACAAAGGGTGAAAACGGGACACTATTACTGAGACTCGGCAGTCCGTCTCTCCGTCTGTCACCAGGCTGTATCTCACGAACTTTTTAGCTAGAGCGTTGAAATTTTCACAAATTATGTATTACCGTTGCCGCTAAAACAATATATACTAAAAATAGAATAATAATTAAGGGGGCTCTCATACAACAAACGTGATTTTTTCGCCTTTTTTGCTCGATATCAAACAGTGAATAGTACGGAACCCTTCGCACTTAACCGGTTTTTTTGCCAATGTATACCGCTTTTCTACTTCATTTGGTGGGGAAGAAAATTTTACTAATATTAGAAAAGGGATAGGAAGTATAGGGTAAAGTTTGGGGTTTGTTTTATGGATAAATCATGTTAAAAGTTGCAATAATACTCCGATTATCATGGAAAAACCCCAATTAGCAAATGGAGGGAAGTGGTAAAGACTAAACACACTGTCCTTCGTTTCAGCCACATTCTTCAGTCGCCTCATACTTGCACCTCAGTTTAGGGCTTAGTGGCATGACAGATATGGACCTATCTATGCATGTATTGATAATTCGTATTTTTAATAAATACAAAAATCGATTGTTTAGAGCGCTATTTCATTTGTGATTGCGTATACGCATCAAAAAAAATGTAAATCGAAAAACAAATTAATGATTTCTTCGTTATAAAGTTTGTCATCAAAAAAAAATAAACAGTTCAAAAGAAAAGTGTATCAAGCAACGACTTTTACTTAAGTCCCCGATTCTTACTTTCAAAAGTGATACTCCACTCCTTTCACTGTTCCTTTCACATTAAAAGTAAACTGTATTGAACAGTTATTGATATGAAAAGGTCAGGAAAGGAGATTTTAATTTTATTTAAGTTCGATAACAGGTGTTAAAAATATAGATAAAATGTAGCAAGAAATAATATATTATGTAGGTAAGTATTTTTAATTTGACAAGTGTTTTCAGAAGATCTTTTAAGAAGCGAATATTTTAACTCATTTTAAAATAAAAACAACTCTTACTATACGTTTTTTTTATCACTCAACGTGAAATATGTAAAAACAATAGAATAGAATCTTTATTAGGTAGGTATTTTTTTTCCGATTTTCGCCAGAAAAACATAACATTAGTTTATCTACTTTTTTTAATTTTCATTGTGATAACGAGCTAAAACTAAATCCATATTTCTACAAATCCACAAGATTTACCTAAAACATGAGCAAGACAAGCGTATATATAAATGGAGTCTCTACTTAACTGTTTACAAATAAATCAAAGTATTTGTCAATGAGTATTTAGTATTGAACAAATATATGTTTGGTAAGTTGATTGCGACTTGCGACCGCCGGATAGTCGATGTTCTGCAGTATTTGTGCCAATTGGACAGGGGAATGTGTGGAGAGGGTATTTGTAGTACATTTATTTATATACTAAAGGCTGTCCGTGGCATTTATTGTCATAAATGCCTTGGCCGCTCGGCCACTCGAATATTGGAAAAAGTATGTTGTCAATTTTGTAATGACTCTTTCTAATGGTATCTACACACCAAAGCCGCCGGCTTTTTTGACAGCTGCCATTCGTATTATGACATCAAGCCGTCGGCCTAGCCCGGCGGCATTCCGGCGGCTTGGTGTAAAGATAGCATAATCTAGTAGCTTGCTAGGGCCTGTAACTGTCTGGTTTATGCAAAAAAAAAAACTTATTTTCATACCCTACCATTCATACAAACCATAATTATTTCATACATACGTTCCAATAATTAATTTTCATACTTTTTACATGCTTTATAAAAAAAACACTAAAATTTCCATAAAATGAAACCCATTGATACTAAGTATATTTCACTGTATCGTTTTACAATCTCTCACTTAGAAATGTATTTATGCGTTTGTATTTACATATCGATGAACGTGTGTCAGTTTGTCTGACTGTAAGTTACTATGATAAGTCTTTGACGTGTATTTTGCATTATTTCTACTAAACCGGATTCGATGACGTTCGTTTGTATTATCTTTTTACTGTTTGCTTTGTTTTACGCTGCAAAATGAATATCAGTAAAGTAAAAATATCATTTAAGTACTTCCAGTTTAAACAAAAAAGTTATTAAAAACTAATCAAAAAATAAAACAAAAACAGAAAAGAACATAAAAAGCACTGAGGGTATTAGAAAAATGTTAATAATAATTTGCTTACCTACTTATATTTTTTGAACTCTTATGCATTTGCGATTGAGTCGCCACAGCTGTTTGATAATTAATATAAAACGCGCGTTTTAAACACAAAAATCTAATCTTATTTAAAATTTCCAAATCACGCAAACAACCAAACTTCTAATGCTGAAAGGCTCATTAATTTAATAATCCATTAATTGATATTTGACAATGACAGTGACAGCTATAGGTGTAATGGAGCATTAGTTTAATTGACGTTTTTGCAACAAATAGTACCTACAAAGTGGTTTAGCGATCATTGTATCGCTAGGACAACAAAAAAAAACAAAAGAGCATCGTATACAATGACATACAATTATGACATTATCAAAACAGGTTGTCATTATATTAGCATCGTCATAATTAAAACAGACAAAAAAACAACAATTATAAACATCAAAATCCTAGAACTTCAAAACAAAAAGCTATCAATGCACTGCAGGAGTTGAAAACCAAAAAAAATGAATAAAAATAAAAAGTGAACGTCTCCACATCACTCAGTGTCCAAGCATGCAGTTTTGTAGTGGCTACCGTTTTTTTTTAAACAGCGTTATGCACTACCAACAGCTATAAGCAGTTTATAAATATTTATAACACATTTTGATTATACATTAATTTGATATCGCCATTCACAAATTGAGTCGTATTTCGATTCATGGACTTTATTTAGATTGGTCTTTTTGCGTTTTTGTGCGTGTCGTTTGTGATTTTATTAGGTCAGTTGATAAATTAGTGTTAATTTATTTCAAGCAATTATGTAATACGACATGAAAACTTTCTAATGGTATCTACACACCAAAGCCGCCGGCTTTTTTGACAGCTGCCATTCGTACGTCGTAAAGCCGCCTGCCTAGCCCAGCGGCATGCCGGCGGCTTTGGTGTGTAGATAGCATTAAAAACATCGTAGCCGAATGAAACCAAGGAAGGCTTCGTAGATCATTTTCTCAAGATAATAAAAAATGAGCAAATGAAGGGAAGAGCCGGAGTCATTTCGTATTAAGAAGTCAAGAGGAACAGAATGGAAGAAGCTCCACTGACAAGAGCGTGGCTCTTCAATGATTGATGAACTAAATTAACTATTATACAATACTTTGTATTCTAAGATACTCTGTCGATAGAGTCTAGAAATTAGAAATTAGAAATTATTTATTGCATACCATGTTACAAAAAATTTAGGTCTTATAATTAGGTATAAGTGGTAAACATGTACCCGGATTGGGCACAGCAAAAGAATAACATAATTAAATGTGTAACTTATTTCATATTATAATAAACATACTTATGACTATTGATTAGTTGATTCTACTCCATTCTGATCTATTTCCCATCTTTCGTTTGACCTCCTGTGGGGCCCAAGTCTGCTAATTAAAATAGCCTCAGGTGTGTTTCGGCAGAGTGTCAATGTCATTTTGACACCTTTGGTATTCTGCTAAACAATGGCTTACACTGATTGCGACCAAATGTGTCAAAAATTGCCATTGACACTGCCGACACACACCTGAGAAAATTGTAAATTAGTAGACTCGGGCCCCTATCTGTCTCTAGCTATATTTTTCCTTCTAATTTCCTTACCTTATAAATCTTACCCTTTCAACATTAAATCTAAAACAACAATAATCCTTTGAAACATACTGCGCCATAGATTGCGACGTCGCGCATAAACCGATCAAGCGACGTGGCGGAATACTTGTACGTAGTGCGTGGACGGCGATATGCCACTTATGCCAAACTCGCTTTTGAGTGTGCCGACTTGCGCAGTGTAGAGGTTGTATAGTTAGTTGATAGCTGGGAATATGCTATCATACTTGTTTTTGTATTTAAAACTGAGCATGTACACTAAAAACAAAAGTAAATATATAAAATGGTACATACATAATATGGAAAAATATAAGGTAACATTAACATTTAAATTTTAATAAGAATACCTATGTCATGTCCGACAATGCCACGTTGTCATTTGACACGGATTAATAAAAAAATCTGTTAAAATGACATATTTTTCCTGTCAATATTTTATTCCAATGATACAATATTTTTTTTCATAAATAGGTACTAACTCCACTTCCTTTTTTATTTGGCAGGATTTAAATCGTTTTTGTCTACCTCTAGAATATTCTAGATTAGTAATAATGCTTACAAAAACGCGGACGAAGGCAGGTAACTAGTAAAAAAATTACTTTTTATTTTCATTTTCTAAAAATTAGCTTTTTTTATTTCATTCATCATTTCACTGACTGACTATTAACTTTTAAACAAGTATACCTATACTTATACTTAATATTGTACTTAAGTTAAAACGCACTACCATCCGATCTCTCCACTAAACTATGTCCAGTATCCAGTGCGCAAGAGCTCAAGCTACCGCGACATATTTATACTTTTTACAGGAAAAGGCCTTTCGTGGGAGACAGGTGAAGGGTTTTGTCCAACAGTGGGATGTCATAGTCGAGTTGGGATTCCAACTATTTGTAGTATTTATGAGAAATCCACCAACTTGCATTGGGTTGGGCTAGCGTGGTGGATTTACGGCCTAATCACTCGTGAAGAGAGTAGGCTTGTGCCCCTGTAGTGGGGACGTTATAGGCTAAAACACACCGGATGCGCATACCTCTGAGTTGTAATGTATGGAACTGTCACCGCTTGCGTAACGTAGACGTAGACGCAAGCGGTGACAGTTCCTACGCATACGCAACGCATACGCATCCGGTGTGTTTCGGCCTTTAAAGGGCTGATAAAGATAGTATTTATTTATGACCTAGCTAAAGGCTGTCAGCGACTTTATATGTATTTATCATCGTATCTTTAAAAATATACCTATTGGTATCTTAAAATAACATTTGCCTATATATTGTGACTTTGTCCATGTATTCTGATGTGCAAGCAACAAAAATCCATCCATCAGCAGTTCGGCACAAACATCGACATTTATTATATTAATAGGATTTTTAGAATAAGTAGGATTTATCACATTTTATTACACCATTCGGCATATCAATTGAAATAGAAAAAAAAAGCAAAATGGCGCACGTTTTACTTCATAATTTTACTATTACCTACCTCTCTAAAACAAACTCTTATTTATTAGATAATACATAATATACATATATATCCGTCACGCCTCTCTCCTATTGGGGTAGGCAGAGACCACTTCCTTCCACTTGCTTCCTTATATTAGATAATATTTTCCTAAAAATTCGTTCAAAAATATAAACTTAAAATAATATACGTTTAGTATTTTTCTCAAAAATCTTTTTACAAAATATAAATATCATAATAATATACCTACGTTAAAAAAGCGAGGGTTTTTAAATTGCGTGACAACAACCATATGTACAGTCAGCTATGTAAAACTATACCGCAATGTAATGTGGTTTGAACGCCATATGCCGGCCGCCATCTTTGTTTCATTGTTATTATTTAAAAAAGAACTCGCATCGACAGATGACAATTGCGGTTAGTGGTTTTTAGTTCCTTGGGAAAAGGTGTTTGTTGTTTTTTTTTTCTGAAGGATTTTTTGTTTTGGATGTTAAATCTTTGTTAGGCACCTAGTTATTTCTAGATTTTATAAAAGTTTTAAAAAATGTAAGTATTAATCTAATAAACTGATAGCTTACAGATCCTTTGTAAAAATTATGTAAAAGCGTCAGTAAATGAAAATAATGGATCTTTTGCTGTTAAATGCAACAAGCTGATGTTTTAGTGAATAATAAATAAACGCAAAATAAGCTTATACAACTACAGATTAAAGTACTATTTCGACTTGAACATAGTAAATCTTTAATTTCATAGTATTAATAGTTTTATTGGCTAATTAAACGACAATTATTAGACATGTTTTCGAAAGTAAAAATGCAATTTTGCCTTGTTGAAATATCTTGAAAAGCTTAAATACAATAAGAAATAAAATATGCAAATAACATTTTTAATATTGCCTTTATACTTGCTTCAATTCAATCATTCTAACCTTTAAAAAACATAATATCTTAAAAATACGAAAGAAATAATTGCAATTTAATTACTTTAACTTTCTAGTTTTTTTGTCTCCAACTGTACATGTCTATCATGAATACAATATTTAAATATATTTTTGGTCAAATTCACGAAATTTCAAGTATCAAACACGTTTCGTTACGGTACGTCGATTAAAATAATCGCTTTGCCTTTTTAGAATCAATGTCAATAGATTTTTTATTTTATTTTACCTACCTCTATACCGGGATTGTGCAATCTTGATCGTAGATTGAAGTATTTAATCGTTTTTTTTTCGTTGTAAACAATTTTCGTATGAATAGGTATTTTATTGTGTAATGTTGTCGGTTTTTTTTTAAAGCCAACTATCATTGTATATTCTGCCAATGTCAAGTCAAGTGAAGCTTACTATTATTATATATAGCACTATATATACATATGTATATATATATATATATATATACATAGATAGATAGATAGATAGATACAAATACAAGTAGGTTAAGACCCAGAACACACGGTGAAACGCAAATACAACACAACAACTGAAACGAAACGTTTCAGACTAGTTGCGTCGTGTGTGGTTTTCTAAGGAAGTCTATAGCAGAAACTGCGATACAACTCAAAAGTAACTAGCAGTTTCAGTTGCGTTTCATCGTGATTTTTGTGATTATCCTGCCTTCTTGCTTTCATTTCTTTCTCTGTGGGGTCTGCAGAAAAAAAATAAAAGTACAGAAATTTCTTTTAGAAATATGCTATTTCTAAAAGAAATTTCTGTACCTTTTGTATAACTTCTTTTTTTTTCCCTTGGTACTATCATCTAACAATAAACTGTTAAATAAATAAATATATTTAAAAATATACAAATTATACATACAAAAACCTAAACTTAAGACAAACATCTCTTTATAACATTAATGTTTATTTCTAGTCGGAATCGAAACCACGACCTGCAACATGGCGAGCAGGGTACTATCATCTGTGAAAATTTTAAGTCTAGTCTAATCATTACGGTTTTTGGAATATAGCCTGGTGACAGAAAGACGGACAGATAGATAGACGGAGATATGGATAGATGGATAGACAGAAAGATGGATAGATGCATAGACGGATAGTCGGAAAGACGCATAGATGTAGACATGGATGAGACAGACAGATAAGATAAACGGAAAGACGAAAAATTGGACAGAAAAACACTGAAGTCTCAATAAAAAAATGACAACTAAAATCTTATCTTATTTAGCCATTGCTATCCCACTGCTGGGCAAAGACCTCTCTCCTCTTCTTCCATGATTCCCTATCCTGGGCCGCCTCCGCCCAGACACCCAAAAAGGCGTCCGGCTCATCTCGCCACCTTTTTCGTGGTCTGCCGCGAGGTCTTTTGGCTGTTTGACAGCCAATAACCAAACTAAAATAATCCATGAAAAATACCTTGAAACTTAAATCAGATACCCTGTATAAATAAGCATAGATAAACCGAGTTAATACAACATACGGGGTGTATAACGTAACTGGGTGTAATGTAAGTGAATTGAATACCCACACAATAAAGGAGCCGAGGTTAAGCTATATCGCACCCTCGACCTGAGGGTGGATAGGGAGGGGATGGTCGATGGAAATCTATCGATAAGAAAGATATTTAGAAAAGGAGATGTTTTTTGAAAACTGTTAGTCGATAAATGTAATATTGTGAATGTGAGAAAATCTGTATTTGTCAAATAGTTAATTATTTTATTGATTTAATATAGGTAGGCTATAATAAACTGTAATTGTCCTAGGCTTCTAAAAAGTAAAGTTATGCTATCTACACACCAAAGCCGCCGGCATACCTCCACCGTGCTAGGTCGGCGGCTTTATGTCATAAGAATGGCAGCTGTCAAAAAAGCCAGCGGCTTTGATGTGTAGATACCATTATACACAGAATACAATAAATACTTTTTTGTTTCTCAGATAAAAACACCAAAATTTAAAAGAAACATACACTTTGTATCCACAACAAAAGCACAGTGCAATAACCCTTAAAATTAATTGACCAATTTCGATGCAACTTATAATGTTGTTAAACTCAAAAGTTGTAAAACCAGACACTTAATTTATGACAACAAACAATCAATCGACCTACTTGTCAATCTTGTTGATTATATTGATAACTTATTTATACTATAAATTACATATAATTATATCGTTTAGATTTAAATTCGATATAATTTATTATAAATAAATAAATAATTGCTGCTAACTATATTTAAATCACGATTGATTTGACTGGGTTTTCAATAACGTTGCTGACGTTTTGGAATTATATTTTATAAGCTAATTAAATTACATTAAGTCACTGGAATATCACACTCATTCAGAAACAATTTAAGAACGAGGATATTTAAAAAAAAATACCAAAAATAAATCACATTCATTGCAGAACAAACAAAGAACCATTGTCATCTAAAAATAACCAAAAATTTTAATCCCAATTACAATTTACGTAGTCAAAAAAAATTACATCAATTTTTATCGACATATGAAAAATTCTATCGACATTTTCCCACCCCTATCCCAGTAACGGTGCAGTAACGACGCAGCTCGCACCCCTCAGCCCCGCCTACGTTCACGCCACCCTGTATATCACTATATCTATACACCCTGTATATGCATTAGGAATTTGTGGTGGAAAATGACGAATTGAAATGAAGTTATTTTTTGGAGTATTTCAAAAGCGAAATAAAACTTTATTGCAATGTTTTTTTGTTTTAAAAACTTTAATTTCTTTTGTTTGTTTTTAAACTCTTTTTAAGACTAATGCAATACCTAAAAGATACTTAAGTTATTTTTTACACGACTTAAAAAAAAAGAAGGTTTCTTAATTCAACCTTAATTCAATTATAGACGGCTATACAGGTAGTGAACCGGCAGTAGTTTTAGATCAAAAAAGTGACATCAAAAAAGTGTAATGAAATTTCCCTTTTTTTGAATAGACGCTTTTCATTTTCATTATATTTTTTTATTTAAAACATACCTACCCGTAATTTACTATTTTTTATCTAGAGATATCAAATTAATTTTATTAGAAATTTTTCATGAATTATGATATCGACGGTGGAAATCTCAACTGGCGTAAGGGACAAAACACGATTTTTCAGGACGAGCAAAACAAAATTTTGACACTTAAACCCTTGTAACTCTTGCTGTTTTAAACGTATCAAAATGTTGTAAAGACCATTATTCTTAAAAATTTGAGGCGCGTCTTTTACAACAATCAGTATTTTTATAACTAGCTTAGTTACAGACTTTATGTCCTTTACGACCATGAATTTTGATATGTATGTCCTTTACACCCTAATTTTTAGGTCGTAAGGGCCATGTTGTCCCTTACGACCAGGTAAAAAGACCTATTTTGTAATTATTCTCTCCATCAAATACAATGTAGGTACTCGTAGATAGATACATACATACATACATATCTACCTACCTAAATATTAACCATGTTCTTTTGCCCACAGGTCAAAATCTGGTTCCAGAACCGCCGTAGCAAATACAAGAAGATGATGAAGGCGGCTCAGGTCGGCGCTCCGCCCCCCGGGATAGGGCTCCAGCCTGCAAGTCCTCAAGGAAACAACCAGTTGCTACATGGTAAGTTGTCTATGCCACTCAGCTCTATTCTTTGTCATCCGTTTGAGCTCCTTAAACGACACAACTTCTATGTCCTCTTTAAAAAGTAATTGGTACGCATTTACTTTAATATCTCGGAAACCTTGCACGATATCTTAAAATAATTAGCCTTTGTGCAATTTTAATGTATAAGCTACATTACTGGCAAGTTTCATTAATATCTGTTTAGTAGGTTTTGTCTCGAAGATAACAATCATTCTCACATCCATCGGCACAAACATTGACATTTTTATTAAGTAGTAGGATTTAGTTTAGACACTTATTCATTGAACATCGTGCCGTCTTTTTCTTATTATCGACAACGACAGTGACAGCAACAAGTTCATCCATCTATCGGCGCAAATATTGACATTTTATTCCATACTAATATTATAAATGCTATAGCCTGAGAAAGGACATAGGCTAATTTGATTTCAATAGCGCAGGTTAAGCAAACGCGACGCGAGCGCCGCGCAACATAATAATAGTATGTAAACAAAACTTAGTATTCCACGCGGACGAAGTCGCGGGTACAGCTAGTATTAAATAAACTTAAATTTTGTTTTTTTTTCACTAGGAGGCGGAGGCAGCTCAAGCGGGTCCCAGCACTCCCCCTCGGCGTACCAGAGTGGGAATCCTACGCAAGCCCACTCGCCCACGCCCAGCTCGACCCCAGTGTCGGAGCTATCCCCCGGGTTGTCGCCCACGGCCACCCCGTGGGACGTGAAACAACCCCCGCAGCCTTCTTGGGATGTAAAGGTCGGATATGTAAGAAAATGTTGATGCTATAATATTTTTTACGAAGACAAATAAAGTTTTAGATACAGATATCTAGGTACCTACAGTACTTGATAAATTATAAGGAAATCTTGTCTATTTTAGAACCAGACAATTTTGTTATATTTTTTTGGAAATAAACACAGTTTTAAAAACAAATAAAAACGTAATAAATTGATTTTTAGGACATCTACAGTCTATTTCAGAATAATACATACTTTTCTTTCTCTCGTCAACACAAATAGTGAAGCAGTAGTTGTTTTAGAAAAAAAAAATACATTTAAAAAGTGTACCTACCAATGTTTCAATTTTGAATCTTTTATGTTCTCTTTTTTCAATCCTATTTTAAGTATTAAGAGTTAATTAGTTAGTTTTATTTTTATAAGTTGCGCTTAATTGCGTATTCTAAACTGCAATTAAAATTTCGTTAATTCTATACCAATCTAGGCTCACAAGTAGGTACCAGCATGAAAAACTATCCAGTCGCTTCACTATAACTAAGAAAAATTAAAGAATTTCATACAAAATGAAATATATTGTAGACAAAAACCATAACAATTAATTATTGTTACAGCCGACAGCAGGCCGGTCGCCGGATGGATCATCGTGTGACGTGAAGCCTCCACACCAACAGTCGTGGGATCCGAGGGTCGGATATGTAAGTATTTCTTATCTACATACATACATACATACATATCTCAGGTTCAGTGGCCCAAGTCTGCTAATTTAAAATAGTGTCAGTTGTGTGTCGGCAGACTGTCAATGGCATTTTTTGACATATTTGGTATTCTGCTAAACAAAAGCTTATACTGATTACGAATAAATGTGTCAAAAAATGACATTGTCATTCTGCCGACACACAACTGAGGCTATTTTAAATTAGTAGACTTGGGCCCCTGGGCGTATGCAGGTAGTAATGAACCGATCACGGAGAGCTATTGAAAATACTGACAGATATTTTATACCTGTCACTGTCTGTGTTTTCTGAAATAGACATAGGTTTATCTGTCAGTTAAATTTTATCTTTAAGTGGTGAAACGGGCACTTAGACTTTTGAAACAAAAATAAAATAGACAGGATATTTCATCAAATATCAATGTAATAGTATATTCCGTCTTTTATATTAAAAAAAGTTAAAATTTTCCATAAAACATAAAAACCTGTTGCGAGTTAAAAACATCCTTTTCCCATTAGCTGAGTGAACCGAGCCTTGCCACACCCGCGTTTTACTAGATTAACCACTAAACCGAATTAGATGAACAATATTTGGTAAATTAAACTCAATTGCTAATTAAAATTGAGTTTGTTTTCTATGTCAATGGTGGGTAATCTTTTTGAAGTGTCGTAAATGGTTAAGCAAGGTTTAAATGAATTTTGGACGATAAACTGAAATTATAAAACAGTTCTCAGGTTACAGACCTTTTAAATTAAGCCCTCATTGTGTTTATTTGGTTAAAAGACTGAAAATCATTATATTTGTTTGAATTTCGAAATCAATGCGTATGAAAACAAAATGCAATAATAAGTGGTGAAAAAGTCGCATTTGAGATATTTTTGAGTCATTTTATTTTCACTATAAAGGTGGCAAAAGCTACCTTAATCAAGAATTGTTCGGGAAGTAAATTTGATTAAGAAAATAGTAGTAATAATAGGTAGTAGTAATACATAAGTGTGAGCTAGTGTTCTATGAATATTTCTTATTTTCCCTCTAACCACCAAACACAACCTCTCACTCTACCATTTTACTATAATAGTTCCCTATTTGTTCCACCAGGGCGCGCCACCCGGCCCGTGGGACATGAAGGGCGCGCACGCGGCGCACGCGCTGCACCACCAGGGGGCGCCGCAGCCGCACCCGCCCTACGTGCCGCAGTACTCCTGGTACCAGGCTGATGCCAACCCTGGGCTGTTGACGTAAGTACCTATATCATCACGATAAGCATAATTATTAATTATTGCTCAAGCAGTTGGGATCCTACAGCCTGAAGCCGCGCCCGCGCAACTATAGACATTTATTTGCTGCCGTGTACGCGACTTTTCCAATAGTTTAAGCTTATATTGCCACCAAAATGGGATATCAACCAAATTAGTATTATAACAGTGTCCACAACATGTACTTTTAACGTAATTGTTAACGTCCTATGTAACTTTTTGGAAGTTCAATTAACCTACGCGGACTGCTTCAAGCAGTTGAGGCTAACTGCTTGAAGCCGCGATCAAGCGATAAAATATTGAAGCGGACGCGACTGCTCGAAAACTTATGTGCACGGCAGCAACATGTCACCGCGCGGTTACGGCTTCAAGCAGTCATGTCTTAACTGCTTGAAGCAGTCCATGTACGATCATTAAAACTTGAATTACGTTATAACAGTGATTTCCCTTCGTTACAGCGACAACGGCTTATCATTGTTCCATAGAATGGGCCTCAGGAACCCTTATCCGGGACCCAATGATTATAACGGACCAGAAAGCTGAAATCTGCAACATTTCTAGCCTAATCTATGCTTTGGTTATCTGACAAACTTTGGTAGCATCTGTCAAACGTCTGCTACTTGTTTTTTGACGCAAAATGTCAGTAATTATGTCCAAAAATAACGCGTTATGTGTTACGTTTTTGATTAAAGAAGGAATGTCAGAAAATTTATATTTATTTTATATTTTAAAATTTTCAAAGCTTAGCATTAAATGTGTCTATCCGCCATTTTGATTACGCCATTTTTAAAGTGTTATAAAGGCCCCCTTTTTGTACCCTTTTATTTATACCAAGATTTTAATTAAGAAATTTCTTTGTCGACAGGGTCTGGCCTGCTGTTTAACACCCGACGGCTAAAATCCGTGAGCCCATAAATAAATAAAATGTAAGTGTAACACTTTTTAAAAATGGCGGAAACAAAATGGCGCGGCAATATGGCGTCCCCTTTTTTTATTGTGAAAACGTAACTTGTATCGGCACAACCAACTTTAATTGTAAGAAAAATATTTAATAGAAATTTAAATAAATCAATGTAAATTTTTATAATTAATATAAATAGGGAATAATTGTTTTAAATGGTTACTGTACATGTTACATATTAAACTGGTATGAGAATAAAATGTGAAGGGATTGACTTGGCATTATTAAATACAAATGCACACAACAGATTTAATTAACATTTACTTTTAAATATTTTAATGAATGCCTAGTCTATCCCCTTAAATTTAAATGTATGGTTCCTAGCCAACGGAAGATATGGCGTAATAATCAACCAATCAGAAAATGGTTGACAGTATTTCCACCAATAAGAACGCACTGTTTTCTAATCCTTGACTTTTCATTAGTCACTTCTGTTTATGGCGGGTAAATGCCTGTTTCTGATTGGCTATAAGACTTGTGTAAATGACTCTTTGGTTTTTTTAAACTACTTTTACTATGGCACCCAAAAAATGCTGTTCAATAACATTATGTGACAATTCTATCATAGTTTTTTTTTGTTTTTACTTTTTTTTAAAGTATTTATGTTATTTTAAAAGTAGTTCATTTAAATCAATATTTTAGTATTTTATAACCTGGACATTACGTTTTTAATGTAACAGGTTTAAGTTATGTATTTTTTCCATTTCATTAAAAATCAAACTGAATTTTCTTCCCGTATTTAAAATATTTCTTTTTATTTTATATAAAAAAATGCTATGGTAATTTTTCATAATTATGTCAACTTTTGACAGATGTTATCAAATAATATGCAATTGACTGTACCTAAATGAAAATTTTGAATTATTTTTAGCTTTAATTTAATTCATGATTATTTTAATAAATTTTCAACAAAAACGGGAACACAAACCAGTCTGTTGTGATAAATAATATTAAGTTTTTTTTTTTTTTTAAATAGAAAAATTGTTTCATTTCGAGAAAAAATGTATTTATTAGTAAAGTACATTTTTTGTGAAATAATGTGTTCTGAATTCAAAAAAAATTATATGTATCTAAGCTATTTTTTATTTTTTCTGCAATCTGTATTATTTTATAAACTACCTAACTGTAGTCTTTTTAAATAATTAAACTTAACTCCTCCTTTTTTTTTCAAAATTATTAAATGTATAAAATGATACACCAAAATTATTAATTTTTAAGAAAATATTTTTAGTATCTACCAACTAAAATCGAATTTATTTCGCAATTTTTGTGGTTACTCATAAACATTTTTCTTAAAAATTGTTTTTTTGTCATTTAAAAAATGCTTTATTTAAATATTTTAAAAGACTGCAGTAAACTAGATGGGTCTTTACGGGAATTTAAAAAAAATGTACATATTTTTTGTAATATATAGAGGAATAAAGTATACATATAAATATAAGTAGATAGTATAATTACTTTTTAATTACAATGTATTATAATAAGGAGAGGAATAAGAAAAAAAATGAATTAATTTCTTTTGTCAAATAAAAAGAGAAAATCATGCAATTTTGTATTTTTATTTTTGAAATCCACATCAAAACTACTATTACTACAGTACATAAGATACATAGGCTGTCAAAAACATTACCCTTCTTTTTGGCTTCGCTGTTGTCGGGTAAAAAAGTTACAAAAACTTGAAGTCCCATAGTCACACAGAACCTTAGAAAATATGGAAAATCATCATAACACCAAAACAAGAAAAAAATCTCTGAACATACAGGTTTTTAAAAACATAACATAACACAACACCTAAGGCCCACTTGCGCAGCCAAATAAACCCGGAGTTAGCTGCTAACCCAGGGTTAAATAAATAATTTGTATTGATTTATCTTGATTGAACCCTGTGTTAGCAGCTAACTCCGGGTTTATTGCGTTAATTCTGGGCTGCGCAAGTGGGCCTAAGTAATAGAAGGAAGGAATTCAGAAAAAATAGTACCGTAATGTTCAAATAACGTAATGTAGTTGCAAAATAAATGAAATATTAATTATAATTTAAATGCTTAGACATATTTGACAAAACAACATCCCGAAAAAACGCCGCCATGACACCAAAAACCCGTCCTACCTTAAAAACTACACATTTCTTCAACTCACAATTTTCATTAAATTAAAACTCGAGAACCACGCTTACGGTGAAAAACGTCGCAACAGCAAACTGCAATTAAAATGGCGATCAGCCAATTATATCCTTTATTGAATCGTCCAGCTGTACAGTTGCCACTTTTTGCACAGCGGCGTCCACAAAGAGATTCCTGTTTTTGTGTTGCTCAGTGTACCTGATAACGAACGCATAATATTTAGACTTGAGATAAGTTTTCAGCGAGGTTTTGTCACTTGGTAGGTACATATTTTTAAAACAGTGAAAATAATCAAGAGTTGAGTTGAGTCGAACTTTATTTATTTATTTATTTATTTAACAGTTTATTGTAAGACGATAGTACATAGAGACAGAAAAGTAGAGAAATTATACAAAAGGTACAGCATACTTCTAAAAGAAACAGCAACAAAGAATTTTATTGTTTTTTTTAGTTTTTCTCTTATTCCTAAACTATTGAAAAAAAAACAATGCTAGCAAAATATACTTACGCAGTTACCTACTTAGGCATATTTTAATAAAACATGTCCTACTTAAATAACAACATAAAATTTGACAGTTCCAAAGTCAAATCTATAGTTCTATCTCTATAGAGATAAAAACATTATGCTGCTTTAGTATCAATCTACTTTTTGTCTAAGTATATTTGCATGCCTGTTTTTTGTCTAATGCTATCTACACACCAAAGCCGCCAGCATGACGCGGACTAGGCCGGCGGCTTTACGTCATACGAATGGCAGCTGTCTAAAAGCCCGGCGGCTTTGGTGTGTAGATACCATAACTTATAAATAAAAATACTTCATGCAATAAACTTATACATACTCTCGAAAAACATAACCCTCCTTCTGCCGCAGTCGGGTAAAAACAACAAAAACTAGAACACAAAAAGCACAAAGTCTAGACTTACAGTAGTCTAACTTACAGCATATCTAGATCTTTTTCCAATTAATAGTAACAAAGGTTCTGTTAATTTCAGTTCTATGAAAGAAGTTGACAAAAAATGAAAAAAAAAAACATGTCATTGTCTTGAAAAGTGAAGAGCGCTAATTTCCTCTGACAGATGACAATTTTTCAATTATTTCTCTAAATTAAAAAGGTAAATGGAATTTAATTAAAAATTATAACTAAAAGTACATTATAGAAACTTCATAATAAAAAAATACATAGGTATATTTTTTCTTAGTTTAAAGCATTTCAAAATTATAGTTTATAGTCGTGAAGACAAAAAGCTGTGACTACTTTTTTGAAATCACCATAAATTAAAAATAAATAAATGTCAATGTTTGTGCCTATGGATATATGAAGGCTGCATGCGACTTCGCACATATTTATTGTCATATCTTGTAAAATTTACAAAATATCTCAAAATAATATAGCCTATGTGTTATTCTGATGTGCAAGCTACAATATTGTCATCATCATGTCAGCTTATGGATGCCCACTGTTGGACAAAAGCCCCCAAGGATCTCCACAAAGACCGATCTTGTGCTGCCCACAGCGATATTATTAATATAATATTGTAAAGTTTCATTAAAATCTGTTTAGTGGTTTTTCGGTGAAAGAGTAATAAAAAATAGATGGATATTGGCACAAACATTGACATATTAACTAAGTATTTTGCACAATTGCAATCAAATTAAACTATAAAACATTTCCTTACTCAATAGCGGTTTCATAGCCAGATGTGTAAGTCAAAAAAGAACTTTTTTAATGCCTTTATAACACTATTGTACAGAACCCCTCTTTTTATTATTTTTTAAAGGGTTCCGGAGGCGGTAACTTCCGTTCTTTATTCAGTTATAGTTTTTGGGGTTCTTTAAAAAGGTTTTTTTTCACGAATGTGACACTTTTGTCGAGTGGGTGTTCGCATATGGCGATTTTGTGTTTACTAGAGAGAGGCTGCCCGCGACTTAGTACGCATCGACATAATAGTCGCATATTAGAAACCTTATGCTATTTACACACCAAAGCCGCCGGCATGCCGCCGGGTTAGACCGGCCGCTTTTCGTCATATGAATGGCAGCTGTCAAAAAGCCGGCGGCATGCCGGCGGCTTTGGTGTGTAGACAGCATTATACAACATCTTAAAACAATATAGCACATGTGTTATTGTATGTACAAGCTACAATATAGTGTAAAGTTTCATTTAAATCTGTTAAGTGGTTTTTACATTAAATACGAAAGTGTGACTTTGTACAATTTTATTCAAAATACGTATACTTATATGACCATTAAATCTGCTGAACTGAGAATCGAACCTAGAACCGCCGATTGGCAGTCACATCCCACCAAATATTTCACAACGTAACAAAACAGAAATCCTAAAGAAAAACAATGGAAAGTCAAGTTGTCTGGTAGACATTGCAGGAGGCAAAAAGGCCGCATATTTGTCCGTAAGCAGGTTGGACATAAGAAGGAGGTATTTGGTGAAAAAAGGAGAGAAATACTGACTTGGACGAGGCGGTTGGCGTCAAAGCGTGTTTGAGATTATGGACTTGGTTAAATTGGAGTGAGGATAGCATAGGTTTTAAGAAAATCTTATGTTAAGTATGAATATTATAAATGTCAATGAAGCCCCCGCATATTTTTTAATCGCCCTATAGTTTAGTTGAGCTCTTAATCGGTACGTAGATGTATGCAAGTGGGCACACTATGACGATTGGCATTTGTAACGATTTGTACTAGCAGGACAACCCGGCTACACTATCGGCCGATTGAAAATTCCGTGATATGCGGGGACTCTTATTACCAGGGACCCAAGTCTGCTAATTTAAAATAGCCTCAGTTGTGTGTCGGCAGAGTGTCAATGGAATGTTTTGACACGTTTGGTATTCTGCTAAACAATGGCTATCACTGATTGCGACAAAAGTTAAATAATGACATTGACACTCTCATTGATACTCTCATTGACACTCTGCCGACACACAACTGGGAATATTAAAGCAGACTTGGGACCCTAATGATTATAAAAAAAATTCGCATCACTATCTTGACTCACCTATTACTCACTCCCTTAACAACATTTCTACTCCATAAAAGTCCCATGGAATACCATATTTTGCCCATCGCCCGATATTTTACGTAACAATAAATTTTATACTCTGTTCTCTGCTCTGAAATTATATTCTCTGTCTGTCTTTGCTACCCTGCAGTTGTGTTGATGTACGAGAAAAATGTCTTTTTGTTGAGGTATAAATAGTGGATTTTTGAGGTTGTGTACCTACTTGGTATAATGGGGGGAGGGCTTAAGGGGGTAAAAGTACAATTTTTTTGGATGTGAAGATTAATTTAATTATTAATGGCTTTATATTCGATGTTATGTGCTGTGCGGTCACGAATCCCAATAGTATGGATTACTGGAAACGAAGTATGAACCATTGACGCTCAAGATTAAGAGCAACCCTACAAAGTTTCTTGCTAGGTTCTTCTCTGGGGTAAACTGCACTCTTGCGAATCCAGCATTAACTTTAAAAAATGACCCGTCCTAGTGTTGTCAAAACCTACAGGATTAAATGATTTTTCATTTCATTTAGTGTTGAAAGAAATAATGTTGCTCATAAAATATAGGTTATGTATCCACTGCGGATTACTTACCTGAATAAAAATGTAAATACGCATAAAATAATAAAATAATGTAAGTAATCAATCAGTAAGTATTTCGACTATTTCAAGAGGAATTATCATCATTTTATACAAGAGACTTCTTTATTTTGAGACAAATTGAACTTTTATTAAATGCCTACTTTGATACAAAAATGCTAAATGTTAAATACCAAAGCACATTTATCGTTAAGGAGATCAATAAAATATTCTGTATTCACCAAATACTTATCTTGTGTAAAATCTGTATTTTTTTCTAATATTTTTGTACAAAATTCTATAAAAAATTAGCCAACATTCTCGGCTTCAAAACGCCATCACAACTAATCAATTTGTTTACAAAGGGTGTTTACAATCTAGCTAATGACGGTCGTGTGCAGCAACTACAGGGTGCTCCATCCCGCTGAGATACTTATTGAGAGATTACTGCAATTTAACAACCCCCTGTAGGTAGTATTGTTGTACAATCAGTCATTAACTTTGATTCTCATTTAATTTTAATTTAAGCGGATTGTTTGTGGGACAAGTGGGTAATTTTTAAAATCACTATGTGAATTTTAAATAATATCTAGTCAGCTTTTTTTATTATTTTTCTTACTTAAGCTAAGGGAAATGGGCATGATGACTAAAAAATTTTTTTTAGTTTATCACATAGATTTTTCTTTTAAACTAAAAATAACAAAGATACACTGGGTTAAAGTTGCTCGTGACGTCACGCCTCAGTACGATTTTAACTAGAGGTGGGCCGAGTACTCGGTTTATACTCGGTACTTGGCGTTCTCGGCACTTTTTTCACTACTCGTAATCGGCCAAATAACTCGGTAAAAATGCCGAGTACTCGGTGCAAATAAATCTACCTTGCGCATTAGATCTGCTTGGTAGATCATAGTCTCATTCATTCATATGGTACATATTTAGGCCTTTGCCCAGCTAGAGCAATGTTATAAGCTGCTAAAACCATAATTATTTAGGAGAAAATTTCATGAACAATGTTTTATCAAATTTTTTCCTCTCATAAGCTTGCGGTTTATTGGTTTCATTCGAATAATTAGCGGGGTGCGGAGGGAGGATCGTAACACCGTTTGATCCCGAATTTGTTAGCGCCCAATTCTACCTGCTTCAAGTATACCGAGTAACTCGGCCGAGTACTCGGCTCGGTAAACTTTAAACCGAGTAATACTCGGTACTCGGTTACTCGGTAAAACTGGTACTCGGCCCATCACTAATTTTAACCGAGGAGTGACGTTAATACCCCCCACTCCGTAACTTTGATGCTCTGTATCTTTGTATTTATTTATGTATTTGATCAGGTAAAAAATGTGTTTCAAATATTTTTTAATAGCCTAAAAGACGGACTAATTATTTTTTGAATTTTTAAATGTAGTCATCATCCCCATTGCCATATAGCCGGTTTCCGCAAATGTTGATTGTTTTATATAAAATCCCGACATATAATGTGAACTAAAAAGAGTAGTCTCTGAAAAAAAACCCTAATTAACAATGTCAAATAACAATTTTCACCAAATATTAGTCATATTGAAAAGGTATGTCAGACATTTCCACGTTATTTTTACACGCTTTATATTAGCTTCACTTGTAACTAACTATGTATGTAAACAAATCTTGGAATCTTAATTTTCCCCACTTCCCAGTCTTCGAATAGGATGAAATTTTGCACACGCTCTGAGTTCTGATGACAACACAATAATATGGTACTTTCGAACTGATCTGATGATGGAGCATGTTTAGTGCGAGCTAAAGCGTGTTTTAGTTTTTTAAACTACCTATTTACTTTATTATTTTAATTGCAAATGGCAATTAAAATAAGTATCACCTTAATTATTTATCGAGTTGCAAGAAAGTTCAATTAAACTAATGCTCCATTACACCAATAGCTGTCACTGTCATTGTCAAAAAACAGAGTAAGATAAGACGGCACGATGTTTAACGGATTATTAACTTAACGACACATTCATGCAACTGAGCTTATTCCACATAATAGAACCTCCTTTTTTTAATGTCGGTTAAATACTTAAAATCTAATACACTACAATTTAAATATCGCATAAAGTCGCGTGCCTCCACTAGTGTTATAACGGGCCTTTTACATTGGATCCTAATGCCACTGTATTGAGTTACATGTAATCATTACCCGTTTTGAGTAAACCGAGAAGTGTGCCGGGGTCTTTATGTTTGGTTGTAATTGGGCCAGTGTATTGACTTCTTTATTTTCATACTAGAGGCTGCACGCGACTTCGTTCACATTTATCGTTACATCTTGGAAAAATTACACAATGTCGCAAAGTGATATAGCTTTTGTTTTATTCTAATGTGTAAACTACATTATTGTAAAGTTTCATTAAAATCGGTTTTGTGGTTTTTGCGTTTACACAATTTACCACAAAACCTAAAAAATGAAACCAAAAATAAGATATTTCAAAAAAAGCTAAAAGATCTCTTACTTTCCAAGTCATACTATACTATAAAAGAATACCTAGAAGATAAATTATAAGTAAGTATTTAACTAAGTACGATCTCATTAAAACTAGTAAATATATTATTAAAAAGTAATAGTATCTATCTTATAGTATAATAATTAAAATGTAAGTTAGGTATAGTAATCTAATAAACTAACTATTCATTACTTAATTTTAGCAACTCAATACGTCTTCGTCTCTCTGTTTGCCGTGCCCTAAAACAGGGTGCACAACATGTACTGTTAATTATTTTTAAGACCATTGTAACTTTGTGGAAGCGCAATTAATATGATTATGATTATGAAATATCCTATCAAAACAACACATAGGCTACATTAAATTTATGATATTGTGTTACTTTTCCAAGATATGACTATAAATGCGTAAGAAGTCGCGAGCTGTCTCTAGTATCAATCATTTTTCCCGTTATTACAAAACGAGGTTTAAATATTTTGAGTATAGAATATATAAGGAGGTGCCATACCGTCTGGATCTGCGTGCCTGGTCTGGCGCAAAATGGCTATTTTTTTGTATGGAATTTCTTATGGTTTGACAGGTCATCTGCCAAGAAATCTATGAAAAACTTACGCCAACCTTGGCACGATGTCATAAACTCATTTGTATATCAAAAAAAAAATGGGGCCACTCCTTATATTGCTTCCTCATTGTTTAAATATAGTTTTAGAATTAATGTCATGTTCATGACGTTTTGTCTATAAAATTAGTTCCACGGGCCCAAGTCTGCTAATTTAAAATAGCTTCAGTTATGTGTCGGCAGTGTCAATGGCATTTTTTGACACATTTGGTATTCTGCTAAACAATGGCTTACACTGATTGCGACCAAATGTGTCAAAAAATGACATTGACACTCAATAGTTACATAACTAAGACTATTTTAAATTGGCAGACATTCTAATAATATTATAAATGTCAATGTTTGTGCCGATGATGGATGGATGTTTGTTACTTCATCACCTAAAAACCAATGAACAGATTATGATGAAATTTTACAATAACTTAGCGTGGACATCAGAATAACACATAGGCTATATTATTTTGAGATATCATGTTTTTCTTCTAAGATATGATGATAAATGCGTACGATGTCGCGGGCAGCCACTAGTAATGCTGTTTAATATCAATGCAAGATTTAAATCCCCAAAAATCTACAACCGTCAGCAAAATAAAAACGGTATCAAAACCTAACAAAAGAGGGACAATAACAAACAAAACACAATGGAGTAATAATATACTTAGCTTCCTCGTTTTTGTGCTGACGGTATGGGTGTGGTCAGCTCTAGAGGGTAGCAAAAAGATTGGAGTATTTATTTGTCCCTGATTTTTTTGCTGGCTGTATTAATCTGGAGTTTTTGGATTAGTGTTTAAAAAGTAAAGGAATTTGGAAGATATTGTATGTGTTTGCTAATTAAACAACTTTTACTATGGAACCTTCATATTATATCCTTATTTAAATCGAAATCTCAAAAAAGTATAGGTATTGACTGAGAACCAATCCTACTAATATTTTATAAAATGTCAATGTCACTAATGCGGATGTTTGTAATTCTTTCACTCAAGAACCACTGAACAGATTTTAATGAAACTTTACAATACTGTAGCTTACACATCAGAATAACACTTACTAAACGTACAATAGCTTATATTGGTCTATAATATTAGGTAATTGAAATACGTGCGTAAATTTTCCAAGATATGACAAGAAATACATGCGAAGTCACGGGCAACCTCTAGTGTTACCATAAACCAACATTTTGGGGTTATGAGAACTTAAAATGGCACAACGATATTACAAACTAAGATGCCCTTTTTAAAAAAGTCAAAAAAATGCGACACAATATCGCTATTATGAAATACTTGAAAGAACTCCCTTTGATACAAAAAAATACAATACATTTTTGTATTTTACGATACACTTTTTGTGTTGCACATTTTAGGAAGTGAGGTGTCGCGTGGCGCTTTTGGAAATGGTTTGAATTGCAGTAAATACTTGTATATTAGCATAATTTAGCATTTTTTTATACATTTTAGTACAAGTTGGGAGAGGAAGGCCAACGTATCTCGATCAAATCGGGGACTTGTCAAGGAAAGGCTAAATCAGGAGTAGGTATCCAGCATATACGAGGTGACTGATGAATGTGAATGAAGCGAAAGAAGTGTGATTGGATCGTAGCAAGTAGATAGAAATAGTCTCTGCCTACCTCGTTGGAAGATAGGCCTCATGGATATGTATGTATGTATATTGTATATCCTAAAATTATATAGCCTATGTGTAATCTACAATATTGTTAAGTTTCATCAAAATCTGTTCAGTAGTTTTTACGTGAAAGAGTCACCAATCCCCACATCTATAGGCACAAACATTGACATTTATAATATTAGTTCGATAAAATTGACGTGTGGCCACTTGTAAAGCAGCTACAACATTTTTGAATGAAACAAACTACCACCCTCTCTCTCTCTCAAGCTCAAAAGCTACAATAAAAGTAGTATGATATATTATAACATTATAAATAAACACCTTTGCACCGAGGGACACAATAAAGCATTGGTGCCACTGCATTAGGACGGGGGCACAAAAAGATCAACATTTTGAGGGGGCAAGGCACGAGCGGCAGCGATTAGCGGTTTATAATATGTCGGAGAACATCTGAGATTATGTCCATGAAGGCTATTTTGGAACCATTTGCAAACTCTTTACTGCTAAGATGCAAGAACTGGCTAGTTTCTGACTGGTTGTCAGTTTGGCGCTTTCATATTTGAGATGCTGTCATGTATGATGGATTCTGTTTGGGATAACGGTCAAGAAGAGACATCGGAAGATATCACGTACATCTTGTTATTTTATAACGTGATTGGAAACGACGCAATAAAGCTAGTTTGTTCAGTACACGCCCACTGTCTTATTTTAACGAAACTCCTTGTTATGGTCCATAACATCCATAACTTATGGATGAACATCAAGCTTCATAAACACCCCTCCTGATGACTCGTCGTCAAATATAAATACACAAACAGGGGCCCAAGTCTGCTATAGTACTGAAATTACCAACTGAGTAACTGTCAATAGGAACAGAGAAGATCGTCATATATAAGATCCAGAAGCGCGAGCAAGACAGACATAGAGAAACAATAGACGGCAGTCCTCGGTTTGTAATGCGGTGACTAATAGTTTACAATATTTTTAGTTGTGTGTCGGCAGAGTGTCAATGAGAATGTCAAAGTCATTTTTTGACACATTTGGTCGCAATCAATGTAAGCCATGGTTTAGTAGAACACCAAATGTGTCAAAAATTCCATTGACACTCTGCCGACACGCAACCGAGGCTATTTTAAATTAGCAGACTTGGACCCTTGGTTTCCTTGCGATGTTTTTCTTCCCTGATAACGACAAGTAAAATATTTAATCCGTACATGAGAAATGAATCTCAGAGGTACAGGCCGGGGATCGAAACCGCATCTCCAAGATGGAAGACGAGCGTTCTACCAACAAGGCTACCGCCTCTACCAGCGATCCATACCATCTACTGATAAATGGCATCGAACATATTTGCATGGAGCCTGGTATGGTAAAATTTTCGGTATCAATTACACTCAACATACCCTATTCGAGCTAGAATGGAGGAAAAAAAGTTGGCGGCCACTGATGAAACTTACGTCAATCGATAGAGATACATAGGGGAGAGCAGGTAGGATTCGTACACTTTTTATTTTATAGCTTGTAGAAGAAAAACGGATAACTATGGCGAAATGATTTTAATGCTGTCATACAGCCACACTATTTGGCTTTATATGTAGTGTAGTTCTATTTGGATATAAAGCTACATTTCCGAGTTATAACGATTTTACCAAAATATGGAATTCGTACGAAAGCTCCCCACAGGCGGGGTAGCTTCGTACATAAGGTGAGGTAGATTCGTACATAGTGAGAATCTAGGTAAAATAAATTAAAAACCAGTAAAACCAATAGTGTTCAACATTTATTGAGATCTATGAAAGGCAAAACATCAAAATAAGAACAAGAAATTTCTCTTATACTCAATAAATCGTCTTCATTGTCACTATCAGTCTTAATAGTTTTCTATGATCACTTTCATTTTTTTGTATTCTTATCCTTCCTGTTGTTTCTGACACCAACTTTAACGCTTGTTTCATTTACTTAGCCTTCTGTTATATTTCTTGCTCTTGCTTCTTCATTTTCTACATCCACTAGCTCAGTGTTTCCCAAAGTGTAAGGCCCCATTATGGGCCTGTAGGCCTAAAGGCGGTAAGAGACCCCAAAAAGGGGTCTCCCGAGGCGTTGCTTGAAGGCTTAGGAAAAAAGGGGCGCTAAAATAATGTATTCTCAAAGTTGGCAGTAAACAAGTTTGGGAACCCCTGCACTAGCTTATTTCTTTTATTTTAATATAAAAAAATAGGGTAGAAGATAATTTTAATATTATCTTCTACCCTATTTTTTTCAGAAGTTTCAGACTTCAGTTTTTAAATTATTCAATAATGTGTGTATTAGCAAATAAACATACCTACCTAGGTAACATTTAACCCCTTCTTGTTTATCAAGTTGGGTTGGGGTACATTTATACTGTGCGAATCTACCCCACCTATAACTGTACGAAAGTACCCCAATCCAAATTTTCAAACTATTAAACCAAAATAAATATCACCCATTAACTTATCGCAAAACTCATGTTAAATTAGCAAACTATGACATTATTTCATCATACATAATAAAGAACATAAACAATTTGACCATTACTTAATGAATAAGACTATTTTAAATGGATATCAAAAAATTATTTACGCGGAGCGAAAACACACATTGGCCTATAGTGGTGAACCCAATGGCAGCATTGTCGCCGCACTACACGTCGAGCCTGTGCGTATGAGTGGCCATTAAACACACAGACACTAAACGAACCAATGTATTTGATAGTGGAAATATGACTACTGTACGAATGCTCCTGCTGTACGAAGCCTACCTGTTCTCCCTAATATAAAATGATAGTATTTTAATATTTTATACTAAAATTTAATTAAATAAGAGTATAAATAAAAGTATTTTAATATAGAACTTTGAAAATGAAAGTACTTTGAAAATTGTTATAATTATGTGAACATTGATTAAGTTGGATGCTCTTTAATTGACAGATAACCCTGTGTCTATTTCATAAAACATGACTTTTAGACAGAGACAGGTAAAAAATATCTGTCAGATAAATTTTATCTGTACATGGTGACACAGATCCTTGTAGGATTTAATTAATTTGACCTATGACTAATAACTAACTTAGACCAACCCCTAAAGCGCAGTTCACACGTAACCCGCTGAGTACATTAGCGGGCGATAAGCCGGCGCCCCGCTGTCTCATTGTGACCTACGCCTAATCCTGGATTGGGCACGGCAAGCAAGAGTGTCAGTTTGGTGTGGATGGTGGTTCCGTAGGTATAAAATAAAAAAATTTGAGTGACGTGTTTTATAAAAAATCCTGCCAAAAGACGGGAACACAATACTAGCGTCTGTCCGCGACTTCGTATGCATTTACCGTTATATCTTGGAAGAATAGCACTATAACTGGAAGTAACATAATATATGTTATTCTGATGCGCAAGCCACAATATTGCAAAGTTTCATCATAATCAATTCAGTAATTTTTTGCATAAAAGAGTAACAAACATTCTCACATACGTCCAACAGCAGACACATTGAATAGTATTAGTAGGATATGAAGAAATTTGTTTCCTTTAAGAACAAATAAATGAACAGATTTGGCAAAAGCTTTACTGAGGAACCCTAAAAATGACAAAATACAAAAACGCCGTTTCCGCTGCGTTTCTACATTAATTTGCTTTTGATGGCTCGCTCCTGGTCTACATGGTACACAATAGAGTTGGTTTTTTCGTCGCGGTCTCCTGCTCTCGTGACTGTTCGAGGAAATCTCTGCGTGATTTGGAAGGTTCTACTCTGGTCCTTTTCAAGTAAGTAAGTATGTATGTTAGCATGTATTTTCAGTTTAAAAAGGATACATACATATCTGTCACGCTTCTTTCCCATCGTGGAAGGCAGAGACCGCAATACTTATCTATAAATATATTGGCCTATGTGTTATTCTGATGTATAAGCTACAATACAATAAGTATTGTGAAGTTTCATTAACATTTTTTCAGTGGTTTAGCGTGGAAGAGTAACAAATAGCCTACATCCATCCATCGGCACAAACATTGACATTTATAATATTTAGTAGGATTACCTACTACCTATACCTATGCAACAGCTTAAAAAAACATTCTTATTAAAAATAGATAAGGATATGCATGTACTCGTGATAACAAACAACTTTTACTATGGGGCCAAGGTCGAAATCATTCAAAAAAATTTGAACTCCTCATACGAAATGCATCAGCTGATAATAAAGGCGAACATTTGCTTTTACGATTTCGACCTTGGCCCCATAGTAAAATTTGTTTGTCATCACGAGTACATGCATATCCTTTTCACTAATTTAAAGCCCTATATAAGTATTTTCTAACCACATTTTATCCTCAAAGCTCTATTGCAAAGCTCGAAGTAGAACCAACCAAATCAAGGACGCTTTTTATCAAAATTCAATATTAATGAACTGAGGTGTCGAGTGTTAAACAAAAACGAGCTGTTTCGTTGCAGAAACCTTAATTAAATGTAACGCTTCATTAAAACTATAGCTGACTCTTTTTACTCTCAAATATTAGACAAAGATGGCACGTTTTGTTAATGGATAGTTTAGTTAAAAAATCTTTTATGCAACTGAGAGGCGAATTTATAATTTTAAAATGATTTTAGCAAATTTTTTTGGACGTTATGCGTGATTCCGGTGTGGAAATGTTAAATTAATATTTTATTCAGTTTTGCGTTTTGTTTTTGTTAGCAAAAAGTCCATTTTGATGTGACTTAAAGCGAAAGAGGTGTAAGTTGCGAAATTGATGTCACTTCCGTTGTTCTTTCGCTTAAAATAGAATTAAAATAAGTACTACCTTAGAAGTTATTTGTTGTTTAAAATTACTTTTTTTTGATTCTGAATCTGTTTGTTTAATATATCAGTGTCAGGAAGGCCTATGTCCTAAAGTGGACGTCCTAAGTCTGATGATGTCAATAACAATAATTTTGGAAGACAATAATGCCCTTTAATTAGATTATCTTTCGCCCAGGGTCTCAATTCTGCTAATTTACAATATGTTCGGCAGTGTTAATTTTAATGTCATTTTTTGGCACATTTGGTCATTCAAGTAAGTATGTCAAAAAATTACATTGACACTGCCGACACACAACTGAAGCTATTTTCAATTAGCAGACTTGGGAGCAAGTTATTATAACATACCTACATAGATACATATCTGTCACGCGTGTTTCCCATCGTGGTAGGCAGAGACCACTACCTTGCACTTGCTATGATACAAACAAACTAGGAAGGCATAACCGTTAAACATATAAATTTATCCAACAAATATTTAATGTAAACTTTAGCCCCCGTTTCCACTATCTATAGATAAAATTTAACTGCCAGATAAACCTATGTCCATTTCATAAAACATGACGTTTTAGACAGAGACAGGTATAAAATATCTGTCAAATAAATTTTACCTCGATTTCTGCAACAAGCAGCTAGTTAACCAAAATAGCCACATTATTAGCCGAAAGAAGGGTTAATCCAAACTCATTGCAATTACAACCCTAATCCGAAGGTTGTCAACTCGATTTTAATTCCCATCAATATGTCATAATCTGTGTATTGTTAAGTTTGAATATAAATATTTTGCTATTATTGTTGTGTTGTACTGGTGGTTATAAAAGGGTTTCGTGGTTTTTGAAAATAGTAAAAATTTATTTATGAGATGTTACCATATTACGTACTTTTGATTTTAAATAATTCACTTTAAGTGTCAGTAGGTACACAGGGTGTAACAGAAAGGGAGCATTATACCCGGGCTGTATACGTAGGTATACAGCCCGGGTATAATGCTCCCTTAGTAGTAGTATAAACTACTAAAATATTTTGGAGTTACGTTACGACCCATGTTCCTTGGGGAACGTTGTTCAGTTTGATGAGGACTATCGCTGTGTTTCTTCATTATACCCCCTTTCTGTTACACCCTGTATGCATGCATATTTAAGAGGCAGACTCTGGCAGGCTCTTGTGTGTGTAGTAATCGCCATCTTCGCTTTTCTTCTGCCAACAATTTGACTTCTTGATGGGTACATCATGATTCATGACATGATGTAATTTTTTTCCTTTACTTGAGCGAAGCACCTAGGTACATCTACCCCTAGGTACAACTACAGGTCTACCCCTCTTTCTTATTTTAGACTAGTCTAATTGTTTAATTCAATTGAATCCATACAAAACTGTTAAGTAGATCTAATTTTATTTTCTTATCATAGTACGTAAATAGAAGCTTAAATAATATCTGTAGTTTCCACAAACAATTACGGACTACTTTGTTATCTGAAAAAAAAACATAATTTAAAGCCACTTTTGCACACA
The DNA here is from genome assembly GCA_947563765.1 of Anarsia innoxiella. Taxonomy (NCBI): domain Eukaryota; kingdom Metazoa; phylum Arthropoda; class Insecta; order Lepidoptera; family Gelechiidae; genus Anarsia; species Anarsia innoxiella. Next base: position 2,790,561 of record OX387417.1, read on the forward strand.
CCAGTAGAAATCCCATCCCGTCACACTGTATATACCTCCGCAAATCATAGCAAACACAATACATCAAGTATAATGCACACAATAGATTATACTGGATGCGTATGCGCACAGATTGTGCACTTTGTTGACCATACGCTTTGTGCTACCTGCCTTTGTTTGTTAACTTCAGGTTGGTTAGTTAACTGAAGATTATGAAAGTAATAAAGGATTTATTTTACTAGCAATATGACATACTAGTGGCTGTCCGTGACTTCGTACCTATGCATTTGAAAATCATAGGTAAAACGAATAACGCATGGTACAACGCGACTTTTTACACGCTTTATAGGTATATTAGCTTCACTTGTAAGTAACTAAGTCGGACAATAAACTGTTGGCTCCATTTACAAGATCTGGCTATTACTTTCACTCCTTCACCGTGCGCTCCATCTCTCTCTGGAATGACCTCCCAGCTGAAGTTCGTGGCTCGGTGTCGCTGGCAGTCTTCAAGAGAAGATTGCATTCACATCTCCTCTCTAAGGCTTATGGCAACTAATACATTAGGTCGCTTCTATGTGTATTTTATATATATATGTATACTATTTATATATATTTATATATATATTTTTTGTATTATTATCTATATTTGTACACTTTATTTATTTAATAAGTAGTAAATTACAGTATTTATTTATTGCCCTGCTCTACTCCACAGTCTTCCTAAAGTAGTCCTACTCCAAAGGTTGTCTGGAAGAGATCACTTTTAGTGATAAGGCCGCCTTTGCGCACAATGTTTTAGTTTTAAGTTGTATTTGTATTTCTTTGTGTGCAATAAAGAATTTCTATCTATCTAACTATGTATGTAAACAAATCTTAGAATCTTAATTTGACCCACTTCCCGGTCTTCGAATAGGATAAAATTTTGCACACGCTCTGAGTTCTGATGACAATACAATATTATGGTACTTTCGAACTGCCCTGATGATGGAGCATGTTTAGTGCGAGCTAAAGCGTATTTTCGTTTTTTAAACTACCTATTTTTATTTATATTCTAAATGCTTAATCTTTCGGGAAACGAAGACGGTGAACGGAGCTAGACTCAATCAGCGATGAATGGTAAATAATAGAGCAGATTAGAATTAGTATTCTGATAAACAATGGCTTATACTGATTGCGACCAAATGTGTCAAAAATGACATTGACGCTCTGGCGACACACAACTAATGAGGAAGGAATATAAGGAGTGGCCCCATTTTTTTTTATATACAAATGAGTTTCATATACAGCGTGCCAAGGTTGGCGCAAGTTTTTCATAGTTTTCTTGGTAGATGACCTGTCAAACGATAAGAAATTCCATACAAAAGGTAGCCATTTTGCGCCAGACCAGACATGCAGATCCAGACGGTATGGCATCTCCTTATATCTATACTCAAAGCACACAACTAAGATTATTTTAAATTATCAGACATGGGGCCCTGGATCACCTGGATGAAGGGCAAGATATCCAAAAATTGTAAAAAAATACCAATTTTCAATAAAACATTTTTAAAGTTTATATTTTAAAGATTTGACGAAGACGTCCAATCTTTAAAATAACAATAAAAAATAAGCCCAACAGTGGGACGTGACAGGTTGACTGTATCAACATCTGCATCCTATCCCAAGTCAGGGACACCCGAAAATACAAACAACTCGTCTCTAATACATCAAATTGATTGTAATTGGCACATCCTCTATTTTCGGTGCACTTCACTTGTCACTCTTCAGAAATCTACCTTAATTCCTTCTATTAAAGCTTAAATACCAAAATTATCTTTCATGTGACTTATGACATTATATTGGAACTGTAGAGAAGATTTAAAGGATTTTGAGAGTTAAATTCCAAGTGATAAGGTAGGTTTTATGTTGTGTTTACGGATTGACCTCTGACAGGAAAAGGGGTGCAAATTCAATAAATGAGATTAAGTGAAGAAACTATAAGATGTGTATTTGCTAACGGATTTACAAGGTGAGGTTTGATATGCCGTAGATCGTGGGTTCGATTCCAATTGAGGTCTATCTACACAGATCCGGGCCGTCAGGAGAAAAAACAACGTCCGTTGTCTTGGTGACGTATTGTTTTCCCTCCTGACGGGCCACGGCCCGGACACGTCCCGGGCACGGCCCGGACACGTCCCGGGCCCGGCCCGGATCTGTTTAGATAGATATATAGACCTTGATTGAAATAAATAATTAGACTAGTATAAAATGAGACTAGTAGATAGACCTTTAGAGACAAACATTGCTGCTGTGATGAAAAGAGAAGTTTGTTTTAAGTCTGGGGCCGTATTCTTCTAATTACCAAATGAAAAATGGTGTCTCTCTAGAATGTGAATTGTATGAATTGACACATTTTGGTATTCTCTTAACAGATAAGTTGAAAGTGGACAGCGATCGGCCGTACATTTTATTACTTTACGCTATAATCGGTATTCTACTCCGCAATGTCACATGAGTGGCAGTTCCAAACGGTATTCTCTTCGCTATTTGACAGTAGACAAAACCCTCTAGAGACTACTAATCGACTATTAATCGTGGCACTTAAGAGAATACCAAATTTGTGACATATTGCTGTCGAATGTTTATCTGTTGGCTATAGTTTGGTCGCTTAACTTAATTTAGCGGAATTGCTACCCTGGGTGTTTGTGTGTATAGTTTTATATAATAGTGGCTGCCCGCGACGTCGTACGCATTTATTGTCATGTCTTGAAAAATTTACGAAATATCTTAAAATCATTTCTTGGAAAATTTACGCAAATATCTAAAAGTTATATAGCCGATATGTTATTCTGATGTGCAAACTACAATATAGTAAAGTTTCATAAAAATCTGTTCAGTAGTTTTCGCGTGAACATTGACTTTTAGAATTAGAATTTGTTTATTGCAAGTCACAGGTTGGGTAAGGTGTTACAAAGTCATAATGTACATTTTATAATATTATTAGTTGGATAAAAGATTTATAAACAAAATTAAACACATAGGAGAAGACTAATAACCAAATAGGACACAGAATGTTGACCGCAGCTAAATTACAAGCCCTTCAAACATTATCTAACTATCAAATATCATTCAAAAACTCCTACAAAATGCGTCTAGATACTTCAAAATGTTACACAGATGTATAACTGCATAATTGTACCCTCAACACAAGTACACTTTAGTCCCCGCAGCAAACATCCAATTTACAACTCTTATACTCCTATTTCAATGGTATACCGTCGAAAATACGTCATTTAAACTGTAAAAAAGATTTCAAAGAATAGTGACGTGAAGTGCTGTTGAATTTTTCGAGTATTTTTTAAGTGTTACAAGTACTTTTATATGTTACAAGTTAAGTTTCGATTTGCTATCAAATACTAGTTTGAATTGGTACTTTTAGATTTTAAATGATATTATCGGTTTAAGAGTTACTTAATGCCATGTGTTATGATGATGATATTAGTTTATTAAATTAGGGCTCTAACGCATTTGCGGTTGATACGCTAAACCGTTTTGACGTTTAATGACGTTGATTGACCAACTACCAAGATTTGTTATGAAAACTAGAGGCTGCGCGACTTCGTCAGCATTTAAATCGTCATATCTTGAAAAATTTACGCAATATCTGTAAAAATCTGAATCTGTATATAGCCTAATTATGTATATGTTATTCAGATGTGCAAGCTACAATATTGTAAAGTTCCATCAAAATCTGTTTAGTATTTTTTGCGTAAAAGAGTCCGTAATAAACATACTCAGATCCATCCATCCATCAGCACAAGCATTGACATTTATAATATTGGTAGGAAGTAGGGTTCTTACATTTAAAATAATTTGGTAATAAGTAGATACATAAGGCAAAGTAAAAAATTATGATCAAGAGTTTGAATTCTCGATAGATAGTATTCAATATTCAAAACCTTTTAGTAAAGACATACTGCGCCATCTATCGGCGAATAGATGAACTAATATCAATTTATTTTCTTAAGGTTTATCGATCGATTTGCTAAACATTCTACGATAGGTGGTACATAAAATAGTATTTGTATTATTTTAAGTTATCTTTGATTTTGATATCAATTCTATCATCAACATAAAGTTTGAATAGCGAATGATATTCTTGTATCTTAATTATGCGGGATGGATGTAGGTACCGTGTGCAATTACTTTATCAAAATCAGTCCATTATTTTATTGCAGGATATATATTGCTGTTTTTTTTTTTTGCTACGCTGGCGCTCAAACAAAATTGTTAGGTTTCACTAAAATCTGTTCAGTGGTTTTCACAGAAAACAGTAACAAACATCTTTACATTAATTCATCAAAATCTATACCAATACGGTAGAATCCAGGGGCCCAAGTCTGGTAATCTATATGTTACGGGCAATGTGATTAATGCGGGCAGTATGCATAATGCCCGGGCATTATGAATAATGCCCAGCTGTTTTGGGCAATGTGATTAATTACTATCAAAATTGTGCTATTTCTCACATTGCCCGGGCATTATGAATAATGCCCAAAGACCATTGGGCAATTTGATAATAATAGTCCATTAACTTGATAATTGTAGGTTGCAATAATTCTAAAGTCGCCAAATTTTTGAAACGTTGTCAGAGACATATCAGTAAACAATTTTTTTAGAAATTTTAGGTCATTGCTTTAGGAAGAATTTAGGTTTCTGCATTTTTAGCAACTAAGATTATTGGAGTAGAGTAGAAAATTAATTTGACTTCTCATAATTATGTTATGTTATTAAGTACTTCAACACAATTAAGTTTTAGAAACTTTACGCATGTGTTACATAGGTACCTAAAGGAAAAAATGCTCATAATTTCGGCATTATAAGAATTTTTTAAGTTTTTAATTTAAATAAAATAATGCGAATGAAAAAAGTTGAAATTTTTAAAAACCTTCGACTATAAAAAGTAACAAATAAAATAAGTTGTATTTAACCAACTGAACATCGCATAAATTTTCATACAAATTGACAACTTTCGGGGGTTAAGTTATATGAAAATGACAATGAAAATAGGTTTGACAACACTTTGGACGGGTCATTTTTTAAAGTTAATACTAGATTCGCAAGAGTGGGTTGCTCTTTTCAATTTCAGTTTAACAAATTCTTAGGCTAAAACACAGAAACAAACATTAAAATTTACATTTGAATAGAGCTTAAATCAATAAACTAATTATAAAAAAAATCCATCCAGAACAAGGTATAGGTAAATAAATGAAAAGTAAAAGGCTTATTAGCTTGATAGAACCCACATAGGTACATGACCGGCATATCACAGCAGCACCTTCACACAGGTCTTAACGCATGTGCCAGCCATCAACCCTTTCCACATATTTTAGGGAAGTAGTATTTTAGGGATTTAGGAAGTACCTATTTTAGGGAAACCAGCGCATGTCACCTTTTAACCAATCAGAGTCCGGAATGGCCTAACCGAAACTAAAACCTAACTTAACCTATGAAGAAATGATGAGAATTTTATGTTTCATAATACCTACACATTTATTTGACTTTCAGTTAGGTTTAGGTGAGATAAGGTTGCATTTTAAAATAAAAAAGTACTGAAACAAGTTTATTATCACTCTGCCCAATAGGTGACGGGCATTATGCATAATGCCCGGGCAATTTGATTAATGGCAAAGTATTTATCACATTGCCCGCTTATATTGGGCATTATTCATAATGCCCGGGCATTATGCATAATGCCCAATTAATCACATTGCCCGTAACATATATATATAAAAATGAAACCCGTTTTCCGTTGTCACGGCATCACGCCTGAACGGCTGGACCGATTTCGCTAATTCTTTTTTTAAAATGTTCATAGAAGTCCAAGGATGGTTCTTACGGTGAGAAAAATTCGAATAATTGCCGGGAAAGCCCTAAAACCGACCTTTTCTTTTTCCCATACAAATGTTTTCTTACTAAAATGTAGAGTCAATTTGAACTTTATTCCTACACAATAAAGTTCATTCTAAGGCGGGACGAAGTTCGCCGGGACAGCTAGTTTACAATAATTTCAGTTGTGTGTCAGCAGAGTTTCAATGAGAGTCAATACCATTTTTGACACATTTGGTCGCAACCAGTGTAAGTCACTGTTTAGCAGAATACCAAACGTGTCAAAAAATGCCATTGACACTGCCGACACACAACTGCAACTACAACTGCAGCTATTTTAAATTAGCAGACTAGGTCCGAACCTTAGTAACATGTTAGAAGGATGTCACACAGCAGTGGTATGGGGTCTGTCGGGTGTGGCGTGTCAAATGGAGACTCCCACGGAAAACGGGGCAGGGGGGGAGTTAGGGAGGAGAGTAGGGGGTGGGAAATACGAATTTTATGAAAAGAGATTAGATATTTTTTGGGATTAAATTCTCTTTGGTGAGTGAGAGAAACAGATTTTAAACTCCTTTTTCAAATATAATAGGTAGGGTTATAAGTATTTATTATTAATATTTTAATTATTCTGTTATAAGTAAATAAAACTAAATTAAAGTAAATAAATCCATTAACATTCGTCAATACTATCTTACTTAGTAAAAAAGTTGTTCATTTATTATTATTTTAAAGATATTACTTATTTAATTTATTAAATAGGTGTTTTCTTATTGGAATTTATATTCTAACTCGATTTAAGTGGATTAAAATTAAGCTATAGTTTCTAGAATCTAGAAAAAGATACTAAAGTCTTGTTATGGAGGATATCGGCTTGGTGTCGCATCAATGGCTTCCTCACATTTTAAGAAATACGTATGTAGGAATGGTATAGACATCATCAATAAAAGAAAGGTTTAATCAAACTGAATTTAATAAATAGGTTTTATTATAACTAAGCAGTGCACGATAATTCGCACGATACCGCGCCCCAGCCGTCAAGTATTATGTTATTCCATTTTCATCAATATTTATTTGTAAGTTATTCTAATTGAATCTAACACACTGAATGCGTCCCTGTCCATCCGTCCTCACGATATTCGTGTCCCGACATTCCTTGAGTAACAACTTGTTCCACTGCCTCGCCCCCCGGCGCCGCTTGCGTTTTTTACCCCCTACTATATACTTAGGTATGTAGGTAGGTACTGTGATTGCTTTTACCTAAATATTTTACTAAGAATATTGTGTTTAGAAAGGAGAAAGAAAGTTCGTTTGAGTTGAAAAATATGACAAGTCTTTAAAGTTAAAAGAATCTCGCTAAATTCAGTTGCTGAATTGGATCATTAAGTTAACGCTCTGTTACAACTATAGCTATCATTGTCATTGTCAAAAATTAGAAAAGGAAGACACGAATTGTACCTATCTAACTAAAATTTGGGGGTTGTCACTAAAATTGAAGTCGCTGGAGACCGTTAGATGTGGGCAGCGCACGACCGGTCGTTGTGGAGATCCTTGGGGGAGGCTTTTGTCTAGCAGTGGACGTCCATAAGCTGACATGATGATGATGATGAACTAAAATTGTAAACTGTAGAAAAGAGCAACGCAACCCCAAAGAGATTCTTGTTAGATTCTTTTCTAAATCCAAAGAAAACTGCTACTCACCTAATAGGTACGGTAGTTAGATAGTTTTGCAAATGTAGCGTTTGCCTTAAAAAATATTAATTATTGACGTATTTTAAGTGTGACACAGGTAAATTAGACGATATAACATTATTTGTTATTAAATGGATATACTTAAATGGGAAACGCATTTACTAACGTCATTCTTTTAACTGGGATTTGTGATTTTCGCAATGCAGCCGCAGCTGCCGCGGCCGTCGCATCACAAACTTAACTACAAACAGTAACTAACATTCAGAAGAGAATATTAACAAACTCAAGGCTTCAAAAGTAACCTAAAGAATCTATTCAGTCTTTAAAGTTTAGAAAGTTTTGTACTTAATCTAAATTTAAGTAATACTTGTGTATATTTAGTTTAATTATATAAATAGCTATGATTCCGTCGGAGTAGTAATGCAATTGGCAAGTAAGTATGACATTTACTTATTAAATAAGACATTTATCTACATATTTACGTACCTACTTGTAAATATTATAGAGTTTTTAACAATAAGTAAGTACTTATATGTTAAATCCTACTACTTATTATTATAAATGGCAATGTTTGTGCCGATGGATGGATGGATGTTTGTTACTCTTTCACGTAAAACCACGTAGTTAGCTGAAAGTTTACAATAGTATAGTTTACACATCAGAATAACCCATTGGCTATATTATTTTAGGATATTGTCGAAGTTATACAAGATTAGACGGTAGGTAAACGCGTTGTACGAAGTTGCTGACAAAAACTAGGTAGGTACCTACTTACTCTATTTTTAATTTAGGTACAATAAATTTTATGGATTTAAGAGTTACTGTAGGAATAAGATTTTGATATGGTTGTACTTATAATATAATAATTCGGCAAAATATTTTGTCAGAACATGAAAGTAAAGTACTTATGTGTATCTACTTAGGTATAATTCTTTACCCTTACCTACTTATCACAAGGAAACCAAAATTAACTTCAATGCTTCATAGTTAAACTAAAATCTCAGTTAACTCTAAAAAGAAAACTTCCTAAATAGAACCAGCAAAAAACACAACAATCAAACATTTAACTCAAACAAAATTAACCTTATCATACTAACTAACTCTATTAACTAACAGTTTAATTTTAACTAAACAGTTTATCAAGCGCACATAAATAATCTTGTAAGCATAACAGCCAATATATCTAGTTAATTTCATAGCAAATTATTTCAATTAAAATACATACATGGAATGATGTATGGGAGTTAGTTCTTGAAACCGCCGCAGCGTGACTGAGGGCGCTGTAGTTTAGTACCGCTACTCCATAAAAGATGGCGCTGTTTTATCGATTTATTTGTGGTTCGTATCTCAGTTGAGTTAGTTAGGATGTACAATAGAAAAAAAGTATCCGTCTAACGCAGTAAGCGTTTTTTAAACTACAACCGCGAATGCATAAAGGCGCGTACTGTTACACATGTCATTAGCATACCTACTGTAACTGTAACACATGTACTGTAACCAAAAAAAAACATTTTGTGCAGTTGTTCGCTAATAGTTCGCGAACCTGCTGCGAGCACACATCCTATGTTTTTTGGTTACAGTGTATCCAACAGTTATGGTTACAGCTCGCTATTGAGTACACGCCTTAAAGGCTAAAACACACCGGATGCGTATGCGTTGCGTATCCGTAGACGTATGCGTACCTATGTATAGAACAGTTCCATACATTACAACTCAGAGGTACGTATACGTCTTTGCATACGCATCCGGTGTGTTTTGGCCTTAAAAGTGCTAAAAATAGGACTGTTGAAAAAAATTAAGCAAGCAAACTTAAACGCAAAGGCTATTATAACTAGGTATGTACCTAACCATACCTATAAACAAATTTAAAAAAAGAATACAATTCAAAATCTCACAAAATCAAAACCTCAAATTCACACATAAAACAGCCACCACAACAATTTCATTCAACATGCAAAGATCTATAGATCAAATCATAGTGATTATATCTAAGTAGGTATACTTGAAGCAAAATGGATGGTTGTTGATATGATACTATGGATCATAGTGTGGAATTACTATGAACTTACTCATTGTTGGTAATAAACTAGTCAATGATCTATGTAAACATAAGCAGGTGATATTTAGGTTTTTTTTTTAAGGAAACTTCTTTTGTGGATTCTGCCAATGTCTAGTGAGGATGTTTGTTACTCTTTCACGCAAAAACTACTGAACAGATTGTAATGAAACTTTACTTTACAGGTATTGTAGCTTACAATACAATACAATACAAATATTCTTTATTGCACACAAACAAACAAGAATATAAGATGCAACAGGCGGCCTACAGATCAGTACCTACTCTTCACGCAAAATCTACTGAAATGATTTTAATGAAACTTTACTATATTGTAACTTACATATTATACATAAGTAGGTTATTTATTATTTAAAGATATTGTTTAAGTTTTCTAAGAGATGACGATAAATGTACGAAGTCGCGGGCAGCCACTAGTTACGTTACTAAAAAAAGTTATTATTAGACGTCTCGTGTTCAAAATTATTTTCCCACAATCTTAAAAATTTAATATTATGACTTGTTTTACAGAAAATAATAAAGTAGATACACTAGTTCAAGCGTAGAGATGAATAAAAGATACTTACTTATCTATTAAATAGTAAAATATACTTATTAAATAGTAAAGTCTCTTATTAAAAAGTATTTGTTTATTTTTATTATAGGTACTTGGTATTTTGGTATGTATATGTAGTTATGTATGTATTCTGTATTGTTTACACAACCCGCAACCATTATTACCTATTTTTCGCTATTTCTTACCCTAAGGTTGCCTGGAAGATATTGCTACCTAGCAATAAGACCGCCTGTTGCTTCTTATATTTTTGTTTGTGTCTGTACCTTATATCTTTTGTGCAATAAAGAATATTTGTATTGTATTGTATTGTAAAGTCTCATTCCCATTTGTCGTATGTTTTTAATTAACGACAATTTTTATGAGCGATTAATATATTGAAACATTTGGTATCCTTTATCCTTATCCTTATTTTAAAGACCATTGCTGAAAGGAGAGGAAAGATGCTGGGTCACCTGATACGACACGACGACTTTATAAAAAACATCTTGGAAGGAAAAGTAGAAGGAAAACTGAAGAGAGGGAGACCACGAAGAACTTACATAGATCAAATGAAAGAGGGGATAGAAGTTGTGTCGTACCAGGTGCTCAAAAGGACGGCAGAAAATAGAACAGAGTGGCGTAGACTACACCGACAAGAGCGAAGCTCTTAAATTTAATGATGATGATGATGGTGTCCTGCTAAACAATGGCTTACGCTGGCCATACACTGATTGCGAAATGTGTCAAAAAATGACATTGACATTCTCATTGACACTTTGCCCGACACATAACTGAGAATATTGTTGGGGTAAATTAGCAGACTCGGACCCCAGATATCGCTTTTTGAATGAAAACTCCCAAAATAAGATGGTTTCATGTTTCACAGCTGTTTACAATACAATACAAACATTCTTTATTACACACAAAGATATAAGGTACAGACACAAACAAGAATATAAGAAGCAACAGGCGGCCTTATTGCTACTTTTATACTATTGGTAGCATTATCTTCCAGGCAACCTAAGACCCAGAACACACGGTGCAACGCAACTGAAATTGCTAGTTACTTTTGAGTTGCATCGAAGTTTCTGCTATAGACATCCTGAGAAAACCACACACGACGCAACTGAAACGAAACGTTTCAAACTAGTTGCGTTGCAGTTGCAGTTGCGTTTCACCGTGTGTTTTGGTGCTTAGGGTAAGAAATAGCGAGAAATAATAATGGTTTCGGTCTTTATAGAGTCTCAAAATCTTATTACAGCTTTAACAATATCACAAACTTAAAAAGCCAAATTATAATAAGAAGTTTAAAATTATTTATTAAAATAAGAACGGTCAAGTTCGGCTCATCGGCTAATATTCATAATTCCGACCACCATACAAAATGTATGTAATCTTTTACATGTATTTATCGAACGTTTTATGTATGAAAATATAGTGTTGACACGGAAATTAGTTCGGTTTTGGGTAGAGTAGTGAAGATTATAGAGGTGACTTAGGTTAGATTATGTATAAAATACAGACGGTCGAAACAAAATTGAAGTTCTTTTCGTAAAAAGAAACGTGAAAGTTGTATCAAAGTTGACATTCTGTAAAGGAGTTCGTAAAATGATTTTGTAGTGCAAGTTACTTACTGACTGAAGGTCTAACTACACAGATCCGGGCCGTGCCCGGGACGTGTCCGGGCCGTGGCCCGTTAGGAGGTAAAAAAATACGTCGTCATGACAACGTGTGTGAACGAATCCATAGAAAATGTATGGAATGATATTTTTTCCCTGACACGTCCCGGACACGGCCCGGATCTGTGTAGATAGACCATTAAATAGAACAATTGAATACCTATGTTCTGTATTTATTTCTATTTACTGATTTCAAACCAAAAAAACAAAAGAGCTTCTAAATTCCGTTGAATTATTTTTAGAATAAAAATACTACGAGCCGCCCGTTTCGTAAGTACGCAATTATTGACGTATCTTGAATTACACACACGATTTCCTGAAATACGAGTAATATAGCGTTTGTGTTATTCTGATGTGCAAGCCACAAAATTATAAAGTTTCATCAAAATCTAATCAACAGCTTTAACGAGAAAGAACTTAAACATTCTCAAAATTCATACATCCATCGGCACAAACATTTATGATATTAGTTGGAGGTTCAATAAATTTTACGTGAAAGAGACAAACATTATCACATCAATCAACTTACATCAACCAAATTTAAATAGGTACCCACAATCAAAGCGCAACTCTGTATCCTTTCCTACTCTACACCAAACCAAACTTATCATTATGATAATTCAGTTGGGATCTAGACTTTTAAGTTAATTGAGGATTAGCTACATGAACATAATCACAGTATAGCCCATCTGTCGAGACCGTTTCCTTTTTATACTTAGATTTAACTACAAAAGGTATTTCGGCAAAAAAATTGCGATTCAAAATTGGAATTTTTAGCTGAAATATGTTTTAAAAAAACTAAAGATGAAACGTCGTTCCTACTTATTGTTTGGATCCGTTTTTTTATCGGATGGATATTTATGAGCATTACATGTCGTAACGGGTCATTGTGTCCTTACTACTAGTCATACTAATTAATAAAATTAATGACATATTGACATTTAACTATGTCAATATTTTGTACCGATGGAAAATGTTTGGCAGGATGTTTGATATTCTTCCTCGAAAAACCATTCAACAGATTATAATGAAAGTTTTCAAATCTATAGATTGCATAAAAATAATCTAATCAAAATAGGTACTTTAATCTTTATTTCGTAAGCAATGCTAATGTTAGGTACTTTAAAAGTAGTTTTAAAAGCTACTTTTAAAGCAAGATTCGCAAAACAGCAAGATAGCAGTTTTCCCCAGAATCTAGCAAGAAATTCTGTTGCGTTGCTCTTTTCAAATAAAGTTTTTAACAATTCGTATAAACACATCGCTACAAGTAAATAATATACATTACCGAAATGTTGTAGTATTTCTCGTGAATCTAGCGTTACCTTTAAAAACTAACATTGAAATTTCAAGCACCTACTATGTTTATTTAGGTACCTACATTCGAAATATTATAATTATTTACCTAGATTTTTTGATTTTCTTTTTCTATTAAATGAACTAAGTAAGTAATTCTTTTTCTTTTAAATTCTCGAAAGCCCTTGGAAGTGTTTCCTTCCTCTTTTTTTAAAATCCAAACTCTAAGTTTCCGACTAGCATTATGTTAATGAACGTCGGCGCCACATTATAGTAAACACAATAATGATGGTACTATTCATTTGTAACTAATAATTTATTCATGAGTTCCAACTATTAAGTCCCTTTAGGTTTTTGGTACTTACAGAGTTTGAGGAAAGTATCTATATAGGTAAATTGAATTACCTACTCATAGGCTAAAATATTATTGTCTTTACATTTTACGTACCTACTAGGCTGTCCACGACTTCGTAAACGCATTTGTCGTCATTTTTTGTAAAAAAAAAACTCGATATCTGAAAATAATTTAGCCTATATTCGAATGAACTAATAAGCTGCAATATTGCCAAGTTTCATCAAAATATGTTCAGTGGTTTTTGCGTGAAAGAGTAACAAATATCCTCACATACACATACATCCATTCATATCTATCGGCACAAACATTGACATTTTATAACATTAGTAGGATTCTTTCGTTATCTATTCAAAAGTACAGAACTTTGCAAGATCCTAGTTACTCTGCTCCCTCAATAAATATTTCTTTTATATACATTTTACATATTTATTTCTTAAGATTAAGCTACACACACATGTATGTTATTATATTTTGCTTCTTCTTTCTGGCTCCAATGAAAATCAGCGTCACTTCATTGTATAGATACAGTGACGTGGCATAATATGCTGAGAGGAGACCTCTACCAAGGTCTATTTTTATAATAAAAACTATTTACTTGAGTACGTGTACCCAAGTAGGTAGGTACTTACTTACATGGTCGATTAGTTAGACGATATGAAGGATTACAAATCCGATTTTCCCAGGACCATCTCAACTAATCCATATAATAATGATTAATAACATATTTACAGACCAAAACATAGACAGCTAATCCAAAATTAACATTACAGCAAAATCATGGATTAAACGATTTAAAATTATCCAAAAAACTATTGGAACAAACGTCTATGATCTATTTTTAATGATGGCCGCTGGCCGCCATTACGTTCCAATTTTGAATTCAAATTTTTGAAAAAGGAACGCTTGCGTAGGCGCCGCGCGTCTGTCGCGACTGCGGTTTTGGGGGTAAAAAATTTAGTCATTGCCGTTTCCGGTGTTTTTTTTTTAAAAGTAAATAAGGGTTGTCTGGTCCTTGATGTAACATTTTAGTTAATAATAGTTATGTATTTGATCGATTTGTATGATTATTTATTTTATTGGTTTTTGATGTAGGCTTGACGTTTGCGGTGGTTTGTGCAATTTTGATGATTATTTTTAGGTTTATTTCTGATGAAATACGCGGCTTGGGGTTGTATAAAATATAAATTAAAAAATCTGGCCTTCAAGTCTGCTAATTTAAAAAAGCCTCAGTTGTATGGGCCAAAACATAAATTCACGACACGACGTCGTACGACGCCGAGAATTTATGTTTTAGCCCTATGTCGGCAGAGTGTCAATGGCATTTTTGACACGTTTGGTAAGTATTCTGCTAAACAATGGCTTACACTGATTGCGACCAAATGTGTCAAAAAATGACATTGACACTCTGCCGACATACAACTGAGACTATTTTAAATTAGCAGACTTGGGCCCCTGAATAAGACAACACGATGTTTCATGGTTTATTAATTTAATGCGGTTTCGTGCAACTGGGGTTTAAACAAGAAGAAAAAACCATTTGTTTTACTTATTAGGAAGTAAGTATAATCATTTTAAAAGGATATAATATTAAATTAAAGTTCTTATAAGAACATAATTTCTTCAGCATTTTAAAACTTTGACACCAATTCAATTTAAATTCAAGCCTCGCTAAAGCCTAATTGTTTTATACCAAATCTATTTCATCACATTTACCATTTTTTTACATTTATCTCGAGTTATAAAATACTTAAATATTTTCACGTAGGGTATTTGGTAAGTCATCTTTGCGTTTCCATGTGCAAAGAAAAGGCCTACTCTGAGTCTACTGGCACCTTAAAGAGAATATTAGAAAAGAGTACCAATGCCTTTGAAAATGTTAAAGAGTAACCTCGTTATTATAAAATGAGGTTTAAATATAAGTCTTGAACTAATGTCATGTCCATGACGTTTTTCTAAGTATACCTAGACAATAACTTGACATTCAGGTACCTACCTGAATTAGTTCTAGAAATACTTCTAGAACTAATAATAATTAAAATATATTTTTTTAATAACGCTGTCAAGTTTATAATCGGACCGATGAATGTACGAGTAGATGAAGCAAAAGAAGTTTGTTTGGATCTTAGCAAGTGGAGGGAAGTGGTCTCTGTCTACCCCGATGGGAAAGAGCCGTGAAAGATATGTATGTATAGTAGGGACATCCATTGCTGAAGGCCAAATCAAGAGTACCCTAAAACGAAGGGCATGTATGAGGCGACTGATGAGTGTGGATGAGGCGAAAGAGGTGTGTTTGGATCGTAGCAGGCTAAAGTAAGTGGTCTCTTCCTACCCCGATGGGAAAGAGCGGTGACAGACAGGTATAGAACTATGTATGTATGTATGTATAATAGGGACATCCATTGCTGAAGTGCATTCTTTCTTCTTCTCAGCTTATAGCTGCCCACTGCTGAGCATAGGTAGGCCTGCATCGAACGAGACACTGCGATTTTCGCTATTTCATCCATCGGTCCATCATTACATTCTTCATCGCCCTTGAATTTATGAACACGAGTAACCAGTCTCGTGGTAGAGAAACAGAGCTTTTTACATAAATTTTCGATACATACTAAAGCCTGATTTGGAGATGACAATTAATACCGCCACACGTTATGACATTTCTGACAGTTCGTGACAGTTGTGACAATAACTGACATAAACCTATATGGATAACGTAATGAATACCAGTTAATAATTATTGAATTTTTATTTGACATGACAAATTGATTTGTCATTTTATCATGTCAATAGAGTTTTATTAAAGTGACATGTTTTCTAAATTAGGATTGCCTGATCGTTTTCTATAATTTTTATTTTTAAAATGATAATTATTTAATACTAGTCAATTATATTGCCTATTATATTTTTTATTAATTTATATTATCTTTTCATGAGGAATAAATTAAACTCGAAAATCATCTGTTAATGTTTCTTATTCATTAAAAAATAAAATCCTTTCAGTTTTGCTACTCTTTCAAGCAAAAACGACTAAACAGATTTTGATGAAACTTACCTACATTAAAAATTTCAATGTTTGAGCCGATGGATAGATTGATCGATGTGAGGATGTTAATTACTCACAAAACCACTGAACAGATTTTAATAAAACTTTACAGTATTGTAGCTTGCACATCAGAATAAGGCATAGACTAAGATGTTTAAGATACCATGTACGTTTTCCAATATATGAAGATAAATAGGTACTAATGAAGTTGCGGATAGCCTCTAGTCCTATTAATATGAATTATAAATGTCAATGTTTGTTACTCTTTCACGCAAAAACCACTGAATAGATTTAAAAAAAACTAAAAGATAAAAAAAAAAGAAATATTAAATTAAATATATTATTTTGCCAAGTTTAAATCTTAAAACTTGGCAATATTGTAGCTTATACATCAGAATAACACATAGGCTATATTGTTTTAAGTTATCATGTAAGTTTTCCAAGATACAATATTAATGGCTCGTCTCACCAATTACGGATAAAATTTACCTAACAGATATTTTATACCTATCACTATCTAAAACGTCATGTTTTATGAAATAGATATAGGTTTATCTGTCAGTTAAATTTTATCTTGAAGTGGTTAAACGAGCCCGAAATGCGTACAAAGTCTCGACTAGCCTCTAATCTAACTCTATTATTGAAAATGAAAATGAAAAGTGTTTTATTCAAAAATACGCAAAATTCATTACACTTTTTTGATGTCACTTTTTTTTATCTAAAACGAGAGGAAGAAGACGGCAAGAAACCTTCGGCACAGGGCCCTACGTTATGTGCAATATATCTTTTTTTTTAAATCGAGACACTTATATACAATTACATGTTGACTTAACTTGTTATCACAGTAATTTACATGGATATCACAGTACGAGTAGTTTGTTTTACATAATTTTTTAACTCTGTAGCATCCAAAATAAACCAAAAGATATTGACGATAAATCCGTGCGAATTAACGCGAACCCTCTAGTAGATAAGTAATAAATAAAATATATTCCTTTTTTCCACTATAACAAACAGAAAAGAGCCTTCCACTAGTTTGAACGATAAAATTATGTGAATTTTCCCCGCGGAGAGTCCAATTTATCCGTTGTACGGGTCAAATTGAGCGAATCAAAAGGGACCGAATCAAAAATGTATTGTGTCGGCCCAGTGGGTTGAAAACGCGGGGAAATATGTACAGGGGTTGATGGGGGCTCATTTTTGGGGTTAAATTTGGACTTGGAAATCAATAGGTCAGGTTTTCTTATGAGTTGGCGTGTTTATGAATATTTTTCATGAAGTTTTCGATGGTTGTTGAAGTTTTATATCTATTAGCTTTGAATAGTTTGAACAGATTTTAAACTTAATGGTACTTATCTACACACCAAAGCCGCCGGCTTTTTTGACAGCTGCCATTAGTACCTACGGTGAAAATGAACGGCGGCATGCCAGCGGCTTTGGTATGTAGAAAGCATAAAGCTTCGCATTGTTTTGAAAATCGATTTTAAACTAAAACAATCAAGCTAGAAAAAAGGAAGTGGTTCTCAATCCAGTTGTCTTTTTTTTAGTTTTTTTTACAG
The DNA here is from genome assembly GCA_947563765.1 of Anarsia innoxiella. NCBI lineage: Eukaryota > Metazoa > Arthropoda > Insecta > Lepidoptera > Gelechiidae > Anarsia > Anarsia innoxiella. The sequence continues at coordinate 2,808,635 of OX387417.1, forward strand.
CTTGATGCAATACTTTGATTAAAATCTTTTTACGAATTCGTTAAAAGTATACTCAATCAATAATCAATCATTTATTGCACTCCACAGGTTTTTACAGATCTTATAAACTACTTAAAGTACCAAATGTGGACCCTGATTAGGCCTTAGGGCACGGCTGTCCGTTAAAATTGCACCAAAATTGACGTTCCTTTTACGAAATCAATTCGTGGTGCATTCAGCTAAGTATATTATTTACTAGTAGCTTTCACATTTCTAAAAAATATTAAATACCTACTAAAGCTTGTTAGAAGGTATATTAATATTCCTTCATATCTCTACATACATAATTATACTTTAAAATTCATTAAATGATGAAGTAATTTAACAAACAGACTTCAATAAAAACTTTAATAACTCTGTCACATGTATATTTTAAGCAATTAAATCTGTGGCACTTAAATCTTTAAATAACTGAACACATTTTGATTTAACAAGTGTTTTGTCACTTTTCAAACAGAAGGAATTAAATAATTATCCAATTTTAAAGCACTTAATGAATACTAACCACTTAATCCTTTACTTACAATTTAAAAGGAAAGTAACTATGTACTTAACTTTAAAGAATTTGTCATGAAATGACAAACTTCATTTTTTTTCGTTAGCCAATAAGATCCCACTGCTGGGTAAAGGCCTCCCTCGCGACTTTCCATTTAACACGGTCTCCGGTAGCGTCCCGCCATTCCCGTGAAAATGCATCCAGATCGTCTCTCCATCTTTTTCGAGGTCTACCTCGGAGTCTGTAACCATCTAGTGGCGCCTATTCTGTTGTTATTTTTGCCAACTTTTTATTATCTTTTTTATTATTCTAGCTTGACTTTTTAATAACTCACTGTTAACTAGTAGTGTTGGAGTTAAAAATCTCATATAAAGCCTAGCCCAATAAGCCCAATAAGCCCACCAATAAGTTTATATCTATAGGGTGACTTTAAATTAGTGAACGATAGAAAAGGATATGCATGTACCTACTCGTGATAACAAATAACTTTTACTATGGGACCAAGGTCGAACACATTCAAAAAATTTTGAACTCACCATACAAAATGCACCAGCTGATAGTGTGGGGGGTCAATTTTTTGCATGATTTCGACCTTGGTCCCATAGTAAAAGTTGTTTGTTATCACGAGTACATGCTTATCTTTTTCTATCGTTTACTAATTTAAAGTCACGCCCTATATATTTGTAACAATACGTCAATTTCAGTATTACTTTTATGTTACTTTTTACTTTTTTTATTCCTCTAAGCTTTTTACGAACTTGTAAAACGAAATCTAAACTAAAACGAAGGTTTTTGATGATTTTGGATGACTTTTATCAATGTCTTAGGATTTTCTGTTATTTTTTGACCTACCTATCTATCTAATTTGATGCTTCAATTTTGCACTTTGAGTATGGAATATATAAGGAGGTGCCATACCGTCTGGATCTGCGTGCCTGGTCTGGCGCAAAATGGCTACCTTTTTGTATGGGATTTCTTATCGTTTTACAGGTCATCTACCAAGAAAACTATGAAAAACTTGCGCCAACCTTGGCACGTTGTCATAAACTCATTTGTATATGAAAATAAAATGTGGCACCTCCTTTTATATTCTTATAGATTATAGACTTATTTATTATATATTTTGCATATAAAATTGACTTTTGACATTATTCAGAAATAGAACAAGAGCTAAGACGAAAAAACTCAAGTCAATTTTTACCGGAATTTTGACCTAACCTAAAAAAAATTCTTTCACATATTTACTATGTTAAATTTATGTATAAATTAAAAAATAATACATGCACGCCGAGCCTTCACATACCACATACGAGCTGCCAACAGTACGTACCTAGTACGTGGGTACAAGCACACATAATTACGACCACAATCACTATGTAATGTTGTATGACTTGAATGTTAATTTAAAGTTGTACCGAGAGTTTTGGTCATTTTTTATTACGTTCAGTGATTTTTAGTTCTGCTTTATGAAATGAAATGAAAATCATTTAACCCTGTAGGTTTTGACAACACTTAGGACGGGTAATTTTTTAAAGTTAATGCTTGATTCGCAAGAGTGTGCAGTTTTCCCCAGAGAAGAACCTAGCAAGAATCTTTGTAGGGTTGCTCTTTTCAATATAGTTTTTCAATATGTAGTTTAATATTATTTAATAATTTGCTAAAAGAAGTAAAGAGAGTGAGTACAGTTGTAGTTAGAGTTTGGTCACAAACTGACGGTTTAACGTGGTGGTTATTGTAGAAATTGCAGAGTATGTATAGGTACTAAGTATTTCAATAATAATTTTGGAGGGTCATTAGAATATTTTGGAAGTTTAAAAAAAGTGCTGTCTAAAGTCTTATAAAAACCTAATAGATAAAGGTACACTTTCAACAACAAAAAACTATATAGTACTTACATTGTGTCTTGCATTGCGAAACGATAAAGTGCATTGTGTCAATAAATTAATGATGGAAAATTAATATCACATTGGTAGAGAATGTCTGTATTTTGTAACATCGTCTCTTGCTCTATAATTTACATTAAATCGTGCGATGACTGCTTAAATCGAATCAAAAGATGGCAATGTTCTTACTTTTATTATTTAGCAACTAAAATCATCCTGCATGTACTAAAATCTATTGTTTTTTAGGGTTCCGTATATACTGAGATTACTGAGTACATTACTGAGACTTGGCTGTGCGTGTCTGTCCGTCCGTCTGTCACCAGGCTGTATCTCATGAACCGTTATAGCTAGAGCGTTGAAATTTTCACAAGTGATGTATTTCCGTTGCAGCTATAATAACAAATACTAAAAATATAATAATATTAATAATTAAGCCCCCTTAATACAACAACGCGATTTTTTTGCCTTTTTTGCTCGATATCAATAGTGAATGGTACGGAACCCTTCCTGCGCGAGTCCGACTCGCACTTGGCCGGTTTTTTTCCATCTAAAACACTATTATAATACTTACATACTTAATTAAATTTTAAAGAAGTGTTAAAACTAACGATGTCAATTTGATCTGTCTTTTTTTTATTAACCGACTTCAATCTAGCAATCCTATTTTAAAAAGGTGGAGGTCTCTATTTGGCTGAATTTTTAAGTTCGTATTTAGTCATTTTAAAAACTGCTTAAAAATAACATCTTTGACTTGATTTTCAATCCAAATCTACCAAAAAATAATTCCATTTCTTACGTTTTCAGTATAAAAAATTTTGAACCAAATATCATTCGAAACGCCCTCAAACTCAGAGACCAATAAATCACAAAAAAATCCACAAATACATACCATTAAAGTTACATTTACAAGATTCCATGTCAACTGAACATGTTATAAATAAAATTTATAGCCAACCCATTTGTCACTTAGAAGCCATGAAAAATATTTATGCAAATGTTACCAGCTTAAAAAAACCTACCCTGCTCCTCTCAATACTTAAAAACCCTATAGAAAATCATGAAAGTGCTCCCATAACGAGAGGCCTTAATAAATTGGCTGTTCACCACTACTCTATAATGTAATTCAACTCTGAACTACAAAGCTTCACGATATCTCCCTCACTCTTAAGGGAAATGAGAAGAGTGAGCGAAATAGAAAACTAAAGAGGGTCGTATTGCATATCATTAACAGATGACGAACGAGGCACGCCGATAGTTGATTTATCTCTTTTTATTGTTCGAGTTTTTGTGTTGAACGAGCGAGACGAACGTATGTCGTTAATATGAAATATGATAGTGCATTATGTAGGTTTTTTTTGTCACGAAAATATTACGTTTAAAAAGCTACGGGAAGTCTATTTTTAGGTTCCGTACACATGCTATATCTATGTATGTTTCATGTAATTGTGTACTTAAAAAGCAGTTTTGGATTAAGCATCAATTTTAATGCACTTTTAAGGTCAGTAAAACATTTTTATTTTGTTACTAGATGCTGCCCGCGACTTCGTTCGCATTTATCGTCATATCTTGAAAAAAAATAATAATATCTTAAAATAAAATAGTCTATATGTTATTCTGATGTATAAACTACAATATTGCCAAGTTTCATTAAAATCTGTTCAGTAGTTTTTGCGTGAAAGAGTAACAAACATTCTCACATCCATCCATCAGCACAAACATTGACATTTATAATATTAGTAGGATAAATTTCAGAAATATAGCTTCTTTAGCGAAATAACGTAAATAAATAAAGTTTAACGGCTTTTATATTCATTCCAATTCTGTTGTTCTTAAAAAAGATATTTATATTTTTATACCAGTTTTTCTTTACAACATTCCGTGCGTTCTGTTTTATGGTTATAATATAAGTCAAGTTTTTTTTAATATACTCGTAAGCCAACAGCCATTGTATTCCTCGTAAAAGTATTTAAATAAAAACCTAATGATGATTTAAAAATAACAATAATTATACTACTAACTGACTGACTTAGGTTAGTAGCTTTATAGAATTACTAGTGGCTGCCCGCGACTTCGTAAGTATGCACTTATCGCCATATCTTGGAAAATTATCATGATACTTCAAAATAATATAGCCTTTGTGTTATTCTGATGTGCAAGCTACAATATTGCAAAGTTTCATCAAAATCTGTTCAGTAGTTTTTGCGTGATCAAGTAACAAACATCCATCCATCGGCACAAACACTGACATTTATAATATTATTAGGATTAATAACCAGTTTATATATTTAGGCAATTGTTTATTTGCTTCTTTATTTTTAAAAGCGTTGCCAGGTTACCTACTTAAAGAAATTTAATTATTTCACTTAGAATAAGTTAAACAAAATGAAAGTGACAAGCAACACAGAATTGGTGAAAAACCTGTAGCCTATCTTTAAAAACATTAGACCTTTCCTCTTGACTTCGCCGTAGTCGGGTAAAAAAAGAAAATTTATATTTATAAGTACCTAAGTACTTACTTTCAATAAAATAAAACAATCAAAATAAGGATCCTATTATGATTAAGTTTAACCTATATAAATCTTATCAACCCATCGGTGTCCCACTGCTGGGCAAAGGCCTATCCCCACTTCTTCCACGATTCCCTATCCTGGGCCGCCTCTGCCCAAACATCCAAGAAGTTGTCCAGCTCATCTCGCCACCTTTTTTTTTCATTAAACTTTTTTTTAGTAGACCTCGAAAAAGATGGAGAGACGATCTGGATGCATTTTCAAGGGAATGGCGGGTCGCCACCGAAGACCGTGTTAAATGGAAAGTCGCGAGGGAGGTCTTTGCCCAGTAGTGGCATCTTAATCTTAATGGCTAGAAAAAAAAAATACTTTTTTTCTATTTTTAGACTACCGTTTAGACGCGTAGACTCCACCGACAAGAGCGACGCTCTTAAAATGATCAACTAAATTTACTTCTTTTTGAAACATGACATCGTATCTTATCTAGCTATTATTTTAAAATGAAAACATTTTCGCGTAAAAATAAAGTCAGTATAGAAAGGAAAGCTACAGAAAACGAATGGGACGCGAATTGTACTTGGTTCCAAAAGCCAGCATTATAATTCAGTGAAATACTACTCGTTGGGAGGGCATGGAGGAAAATGACGTTACTGAGTGTTTGTGGATGATATAATTTCGTTTTTGATGAAGAAAATTTATTTAAGAAAAACTTAGTTATACAATACAATACAAATATTCTTTATTGCACGCAAAGATAAAAGGTACAGACACAAACAAGAATATAAGAAGCAACATGCGGCCTTATTGCTAGGTAGCAATATCTTCCAGGCAACCTTAGGGTAAGAAATAGCGAGAAATAGGTAGTTAATAATGATTGCGGGTTGTGCAAATAATACAGAATACATACATAACTACGTTATCAAAAAAAATGGTGACTTGCTACTTATATGTAGATTAACCTAAGATTAAACCCTATTTAAGAGAAAAACGTATTTCCAATCAAAATAATTGATTCTGGAAACATGTAACTTAACAGCACACATGAAATTGTATTGATTGTAATGAAAACCTAGAAAGAGCTTTTATAAGTAGTGAAAAATAGTTAGGTAGGTACTTACTTTCATTCTTGTGTTCTCATTTTCACAAACATACACTCAAACTAAAATCTTTACAAATTGGGTACTGTCAAAGTCCTGTACTGGGATTCTCAACATACAAGGGGTTAATAAATAAATAAACTTTACAAAAAGACAATCAACTAAGCACCTGGTGGTAGATACAAAGGTACTTATTTAACGTTAAATTTGACTGTAGCGATAACATAAAATAAGTATTAAAACTTATATTAATACATAAATAAATGTAATTAATTCTATACCCAATCGAATACGAATCCAAAACTCAATTTCTAAAAAGGCAAAACCATCCCCCGAAATTTTCCCTTAACGCCCTTCTCCCCTCTTGGTTAAAACGCCCGCCCTCGACGGTTGCCATGGCAACGCACCCCAGGGGTGGTTCATACCTACCTTTATGTATAAACTGTAGGTAGTTGATTTTGTTACGGCTTTAGGTATTTTCTGCTTTCTTTACGTTCAATGTGGATGGTGGATTTTTGGTGTTTTGAATAGAATAAATATTGAATTTTGAGAAATTGTGTTAAAGATAGATGGATAGAATGTTTTTATTGCACACGCCAAATACTTAAAAAGAAAAATGACATAAAGAACTTAAGAAGAGACTACATGGTAAGTACAGAGTACGCCAAGGCGGGTTTTATCTTAAGAGTGACCTTTTCCAGACTAGAGATGTAAGAAATTTTAAAACAGGATATAAACCGACTTTACCTTTTAATGTTCTAAATTCAAAGAAAATAATCGGATTCAGCTGTGGTTTTCTTTTGTTTTTTATTATACTAGTGTTCTAAAGATAGATAGTTACTTTTCATGAGTAGTCTACTCGTACCTACCTACCAAATCAATCACAGGCCCGTCAAAGAACTTGTCGCTCTCGCATCAATCTTTTAATTTGTCAAAAACGGTGTTCTCTGAGGCTTTCTCGTTTCTCGTAGATAAAGATGCCTTTACTGACCCAATCACTGGAGTAACTATTATATTTCTAATTATTATCATCCTAAAAACGTCGATACAAAGGCCGCCAGTGACTTCGTATGCGTTTATCGTCAAATCTTGAAAAATTTACACAATATCATAAAATAATATACGTACCATAAGTGTTATTCTAATGGTATCTAAACACCAAAGCCGCCGGCTTTTTTGACAGCTGCCATTTGTATGACGTAAAGCCACCTACCTAGCCCGGCGGTATGCCGGCGGCTTTGGTGTGTAGATAGCATAATGTGTAAGCTACAACTTTGTAATTGCCTACTCCAAGTTTCATTAAAATCTGTTTTGCGTGTGGTTTTTGCAAATATCTTCACAATCATTCATAGGTACATCCAATCTTCCATCGGCACAAACTTTGTCATTTATAATATTAGTAGAAAGTTGGATTAAGCGCAATAAATGAGCTAGAACGGCCTTCTTGATTGACAATTATGTTATAACTTGCAACCATAGCATACATCAATCTCGCACAACTATAGTAAAACTAAACAAACATACTCCATAAACACAACTGCGTTCAATAAAATAAAGTACGCCCTTGTTTTCTTTTAAAAAAAGCTTCGAAGCTCGCATAAACGTGCCATTTGTTACGTTTTTATTTCAGCCGAGTTTCCTTTCTAATGGCTGTGAGAGCTTTCAGCGGGGAGCTTAAAAATCGATGTGCTTTCTCGACGCTTTCTGGTTTTTTTTTTAATGGCAAGTACTATTGTGTATTCTGCCAATGTCAAATGAAGTAACGTTTTCTTTGTTTACTTAATATAAGTATATTGTAGACTTAATATAAGTATATATTGTAGTATAATTATTATGTATAGTTTTCTTTATACATACACACATTATCTTATCTAGCCACCAGTGTCCCACTGCTGGGCAAAGGATTCTCTTCTCCTTCTCCACGATTCTCTATCCTGAGTCACCTCTACCCAGTCATCCATGAAAGTGCCCCGTTCATCTCGCCACCTTTTCCGTGGTCTGCCGCAAGGTCTTTTGGCGGTTGGTTGCCATTGGGTTGTTGACATATGTATAGTTACACATAATCACCAAGAATTAAAATAAACATTTCTGTACATCACAGCAATGTTTGTCACTAGTGGAAATCGAACCTATGACCGACGCACAACAAAACCATGACATATCAATAACAACAATAGAAATTCCATTTAAAAATAATACAAACATTATCCGTCACGCTTCTTTCCCATAGCGAGGTAGGCAGATACCACTTCCCTCCACTTGCTAAGATTCAAACACTTCTTTCGCTTCATCCACATTCATCAGTCTCTTCGTAGATGAACATCAGTTTAGATCTTGACTTAGCCTTTCTATAACAGCCTATCTCAATATTTGAAAACAGATAGCTATCCGAGACCGGCAGTGCTCGACTGTCATGCTGTCAGCTGTCACTTTTGATTTACCCTTCAGAAGCATAGATTTTTTGACACTGGTAGGTTTATAGGGACGAAAAATTCTAAGATTGATAACTATTTCTATATCCAGTTAGGCAAAACTAGAGATAGACACATTATTGGGAACTGCCGTAACAAGTCCCAGATTTGATCGAGAGATAAATACCCGAAATAAAATCGATTCAATGACAATTCGTCAATTGCTCGAGCACTCTTAAAGTCGCTACAGGTTGCACTCGAACGTTAAGGGACTTTTATAACTCTTATAGACTTATAAAGGACTCTACAGGACCTGTAGGGGACTGTAGGGAACTCTATTGTGTTTTCAAGTGCGTTTCGTTGTCGGTTGTACGAGTAACATGCTTTTGTTTTTGGTATTATTTGGTTTAGGGTTGGTTTGGTTTGGTTTTGTCAATAAAAAACCATATCCTAACTGTTTATTAAAAAAAACTGTGTTTAAGATTTCTGTTTAAAACAAACTCGGTGTTTAAGTAGTTACTTAGGTATTTGACCCGTTCGCAATTTCACATAGGTAATTATATACATATCTTTGATTTACGCAATTTGTGTTATTCTGATGTGTACAGGTAATGTTTTGAACTGTCATTAAAATCTGTTCACTGGTTACTGCGTGAAAGAGTAACAAATATCCTCAGATCCATCCATCGGCACAATGACATACCTACATCTATCATATTAATCTATAATATAAAAATGAATCGCAAAATGTGTAGGTAAGCGCATAACTCAACAACGCCTGGACCAATTTTATCAATTCTTTTTTTTGAAATGTTCATTGAAGTTCAAGAATGGTTAAAAAATCGAATAGTTACTGGGAAAGCCCTAAAACAGTCGTAAAAATAAAATGTAGTCAATTTTAACTTTATTGCTTTAGGCAGAACAAAGTTTGCCGGGACAGCGAGAAGGATATAAAATAATGTATCTATTACTAATTAACTAAAATTGCCAAATATTATACAGAACCCCATGACAAATATCCACTTGCCAATTGTAAAATGTAAGTTTTTTATTTCCATCTATTTGTGGCTCCGAGTGCGTCGTTTTGAGTTAATTACGACATCTGTCATCTATATTGTATACAGGGTGTTTGGCAAAAAAATTAAGAGTGACTTTAGGCTTCTTGCCGTTTGTTTCTCTGAGCTATATCAGTAGTAAAGCGATAGTGGTTTTAGACAAAAAATAAATAACGTTTGGAAAATATATCACTGTTCCAATTTCTAATAAAGACTTTTTGATTTTAAGTGTGAGACTGGAATTTTAAAAATTAAAAAAATAATAATTAGCTTCAAGAAATATGCTGTATCTATTTTACTTTTTGTTATCCATACATATAATAATATAAGGATTATTGCAGTTGTGACTCTTTCACGACAAAAACCACTTAACAGATTTTAATGAAACTTTACAACAACGCAGCTTACACACACAAGCTACATTATTTCATAGTGTCCATTTTCAAAGATATTAAGTACGTTAATTTTCAATATTTTAAGTTCTCAAAGCTGTGACATCCTGTGTATGAACACAGGGTATAAATTAAGACAGCTGCGAACCGCGAATCGGTAATTAAAAAGAAAACTCTCATTATTTGAGGCGAGGCCGTTTCAAAACTCGTGGTAGGCATTCATTTTTTTATATTTTAGTTCTATGGTGGGTATAGATTACTGTTTTAACTTTTTTTTAGTATTTTTGGATTGGTTTCGGTTTTTTAAAGGAATATTGATAAATATGTAATGAGGAAGGAATATAAGGAGTGGCCCCATTTTTTTTCATATACAAATGAGTTTATGACAGCGTGCAAAGTTTGCGCCAAGTTTTTCATAGTTTTCTTGGTAGATGACTTGTCAAACGATAAGAAATACCATACAAAAAGGCAGCCATTTTGTGCCAGACTAGGCACGAAGATCCAGATGGTATGGCACCTCCTTATAGGTAATGTGTGTGACCCATGATGGTTTGGGCATGTCGAAAGTATGAGCGAAAGGAGATTAACAAAAGAGATGTACAAGGCAAGAGTGGATGGAAATGTTGGGAGAGGAAGGCCAAGACGAACGTACCTCGATCAAATCGGGGACTTGCTCAAGAAAGACCAAGAATACCCTAAACCGACGGGCATATGTGAGGCGACTGATGAGTGTGGATGAAGCGAAAGAGGTGTGTTTGGGTCGTGGCATGTGGAGGGTGGCCTCTGCCTACCTCTATGGGAGAGAGGCGTGACGGATATGTATGTGGACTCAGTGAGTTTTTTATCATCATCATAAGTGCGTCGCTCTTGTCGGTGGAGTCTACGCCACTCTTCTCTATTCTCTGCCGTACGTTTGAGCACCTGATACCACACAAATTCTATTCCCTCTTTTATTTGGTCTATGTAAGTGTAATTTTTTATAGAGTATAAGTAGAAATATTTGAGTTAGCCAATTAGGTACGGTCAGCATCATAAGTCAATGAACACATTCAGATTTTCAAAAATATATATGCAATATATACCATTAATAGACTTAAAAGATTACTTATTTTCTTTATTTTGAACCTTATTGTATGTTCATTTAACTCTGAAGTATTTTTGCTAAGCGATTTCCGTCTAATACTGGTGTTATTGTACTTTTGAAAATCTGAATGTGTTCATCGATTTATGATGCTGACTGTACCTACCTACGTGCCACTGCTGGGCAAAGGTCTTCTTGGTCTCCATCCAATTCTACTGTGCGCCAGAGTTTGCCATTTCTGAATGAGACATATTTTTACAGAGAGTCAAAATGCCCTTAGCCTAATAAAAAATATATTCATAAAAGTATCAAAAAAGTCGGATTCCCTTTTATTAAAAAAAAACCGGAAAGACGCTCAGCGATGACTGAATCGATGATTACAGACAAACAAATAAAAAAAACCTAAATGACTACAAAAACTTGTCCCGCTCCATAAATTGGGACCCGAAATAAGGTCCCAAATTATAGAGACGGGGCCACAAAACTATGGACCTTATAATTTCGGATATCGGCGCCGGAGTTTCGTGTCATTTTTGGTCAAAATTTTTGAAAAAAGAACACGTCTTTTTCTTTTTTTTGGATAATTATCGACGGCTGTGTTTTAAGTGTGTCTAATAATGTATGAGACTTTTTTAATATAGGTACAATGACTAACAACTGATTGCAGAAAATATCAAAAACGCTAACTCTCCATTGAACTATAGCTGTCCCTGTCATTAACAAAAGATAAAATAAGACGGCACGATGTTTAACTAAATGACAAACCTGTCATAGGGGTAAATAACATTAAATAGATTTTAACTAAATTAATAAATAGATTTTAACTAATTTAAACTTTACTATTATTATCAAACCTATTTTTACCATTATTACCCGACTGCGCCAGAAGGAGGGTTATGTTTTTCGAGAGTGTATGTATGTATGTTTGTAATTATGAGTATTATTCTTTGGCACGCCCTACAGCCTAAACGTACCCTAAACGAATTTTAGCTTGAGAGGTGTCGTTAGATTTGTATTTACAGTGAGTGACATAAAAATAAAAAAATGCGTTTTTTAAACGAGGTCGGTTTTTTTTTTAAATAAATAGGTAGATTATTTTCCTGAAACTGTTAACTAAAGAAAAATTCTAGCTAGACATTATGAGGAGATTGATGAATGCAGATGAAGCGAAGAAGTGTGTTTGGATCGTAGCAAGTGGAGGGAAATAAGAGACCATCTTTTGCTAGCTTAGCATGCACTCTATGACAAGACGGTGTCATGCGTTTGTCACGCTTACGTCTCTGTCTATAGTTTTAAATGTGATAAGGACAGCATGACGTGAGATAATTGTCGTGGCACGCCGTGCTAAAGCCCCATGGTGTCTACACACCAAAGCCGCCACTTTTTTGACAGCTGCCATTCGTATGACGTAAAGCCGCCGACATAGCCCGGTGGCATGCCGGCGGCTTTGGTGTGTAGATAGCATGAGAGAGGCGTGACGGATATGTATGCAGATATCATAATACCTAGATTTCCTAGATTTCTAGACGTTTAAAAATCTAGTTTCCCTTGAGCTTAGTAATAATTAATGCAGTGCCTTCGATTCAGTGGGAATTGTACATGTTGCTTATTATACTACTTTTACTGTATACTGAGATTTTTTTCCATAGAATTGCATATGATTAGAACAGATATAAAATTTAAATAATAAGAAAAAAAGTAAGAAAGGCATTTTGTATGGAATTTTGAAATCTCTGCGGTTTTCTACTTCTCTATCAAAGACATGTACCTAAGTATTTAATGTATTTTGTATGTATTTATGATATGTATGACAATAAATTCCTTTCGTTTTAATATCACTGTCAAAACATACCTAACACATATTTTTTCTTTTTTCTCATTAGGTAAGAGTATAAGGTTCTAAGGTTGCCTGGAAGATATTGCTACCTAGCAATAAGGCCGCCTGTTGCTTCTTATATTCTTGTTTGTGTCTGTTCCTTATATCTTTGTGTGCAATAAAGAATATTTGTATTGTATTGTATTGTGTATAAGAAATGTCAACAAGTACATTAATGCTTCTCTTAATTTTCTTCACGATCTACATTTACTTTTAAAAAAGGGGACGAAATCACGAAACTGGAGGTGGGCAACCAAATGTTTCTACCTATCTAAGTATGCTCGTGTTGGATATGAAAGGAAATGATTCGTACCTATATTACTCATATTACTTATAAATAGTTTTGTGCCGATGGATGGAAGGATTGTTGGATGTTTGTCACTCTTTCACGCAAAAACTACTGAACAGATTTTGATGAAACTTAGCAATATTGTAGCTTGCACATCATAATAACACATAGGCTATATTATTTTACGATATCATGATTTTTTTCTGAGTTAAGACAATAAATGCGTACGAAGACGCGGGAAGCCTCTAGTTATTGGAGACTAGAGTCTAGTACATAATAAATAAGTCGGAGGTTTTTAAAGTTAAAGTTAAACTTACTTACCTACTAACTTAACTTAATTTACTAACTTAACTTTAGTACCTCTGAGTTTATTTCTCATGTACGGATCAATTTATTCGATTACCACTTGCTAACGGTGAAGGAAAAACATCGTGAGGAAACCTGCATACACCAGAGAAGAAATTCGAAGGTGTATGTGAAATCCGCCAAACCGCACTTGGCCAGCGTGGTGGATTATGGCCTAATCACTCTCTATATGAGAGTAGGCTCGTGCCCCTCGGTGGGGACATATATGGGCTGACAAACAAACTTTAGCATTTTTTTTTTTTTTAATCCTGCAATCAGTTCTAAGCATAACCCGTCTATGTAGAAACTACCCAGTCCATTCATTATGTAAGGATTATCGAGTGAATACATATAATATGTAAATCACAAGGTAGGTAGCGATTCAATGCGCTTTTTTGCATTTACAATCAATTCCTAGAACTTAAAGGTTATCTAATAAGCTAGGTCTTTTGTTTGGGTGCCTAGGTTTCTGAATTCTAGAAATAGGTATAGATGCCTTATAATCGTAATTCGCGGTGTAAAAAAAATCAGTAATGTTATCAAGATAGTAACATGTTTTATGTAATAACACTAAATTGAACTAAACGCCACAGTCCTGACAATAATTTTGAGTGGTCTGATGAATGTGGATGAAGCGAAAGAGGTTTGTTTGGATCTTAGCAAGTGGAGAGAAGTGGTCTCTATCTAAGACGATTTGAAAGATGCGTGATAGATATGTATGTATGTACTAAGTTAAAAAACTAAGCAATAATTACATAGTGACTTAACTTAAAAGACACCATACGGTCGCGTTCTCAAAAAACCCTTAATCATTTCACTAAAAATTCAACTTTGAATAGCATATACCTACTTACATATTTAGTAATCTATTACCTAAATAGATAAGTATATAGGTACAGAAGGAACAGTATTGTTTTAAAATTCAATAAAACGTCTAATTATGTACCTGGCAATACTAATTGAACATTATGACAAGTAACTGTCACTTAAATCCACTAATGGAAGTTAATATACGTTAAAAAGACCAATGTTGTTGAGCTGTAAATCTTAAAAGTTATGTTTAAATGAAGGGTCAAGAAATATTGGTTCAAGAATTGTTAATGTACAAAAAATGTTGTGTCTACTTTGTAGTTGTGTTGCCAGGTTAATGATTTTAAAGTAGGTTGAGCGGTTTTTGTAATTTGTCGTTCGGTATGGTTGTCAAAAAAAACGATGATTTGCTCCAGTACAATTTAATTTTTGCCAAGATGTAGACCGTGGGTGCGATTCTACAAACATGTTGTTTTTGATGTAGAAAAATGTTTGTCTTGAACCTGAGTGTTTATGTTTATGTATTTATTATGTATGTAGTACCTACATGTAGTAAAGAATATAATAATATGTAGGTAGTAAGTACCTATATGAATAGTAAGTTTGACCTCACTTGACATTGACAGAAACCACAATTTGTATTTGCATAAAAAAAATTACGACCACCTTGATAATCAGCATATTTAAAAAATAATAATAATAATAATAACCCCCCCATGGGACCACCTTGCCGTGGTGGGGGGGCTTACGGAGAGTCGGGACTTTTGTACGTTAGTCACAACATCTGACTAAACCACCTTTCACAAAAAGTGGAGGATTGAACTTATTTAGGTGCCATACCACCTGGCACCACTACCCTTTCCAAACTAACGGTCCTAAACGGGGGGGCTTTGGGGAATGAAGAAATATGAAGAGGTATAATACGAGATATAGTTTGCGGTCGCTGCCCGGGGGTGATCGCCGGGGTGCATCTGGAGCCGATGCTGGATTGCACAGCATGCGAACCATCGGCGACGCGGGGCTGAGCAGGCGGGCCTCGGTCGAACAATATGCCACAGCCGAACAACCACCATCACCATCATCATCCCTTTTTTCATCAGTACCATCATCGCCACCATCATACGTCGATCATTTAGAGATACAATCATCCCCATCCGGTTTTTCATCAGCATCATCCGTACTCTTTACCGAGGACGTTGTGCAGGAGACTAACTCAGTCGATTTTCCTGTGCCCGCTATCGGTGAACATCGAACGCGAAGAAGATGGTCCAAAGAAATGAACATCTTTATCATGCGTACATATTTCATTCTCACATCATTAGAAACCGACACTAAAACATACCTTCCGAGATTACACGAACAATTTAACCAACAATACCCAGAAATGCAAGCTACGAGACAAAGAATAGGAGACCAAAGACGAGCTATAGTCAGGAAAAAACTACTTAACGACGATGAGATAAAAGACATACGCCACGAAGTAGAAAACTTTCTGAAACTGCAACCTTCTGGATACACGCCAGCTAACACCGCACCTGAAACACAAACACAAAGATTAAGATGGGATAATAACATTAATGAGACCATAATGAGAATTTACTATAGAATCACAAACCTTGAACAAAATATGACCGCATACAGAGAAGTCCTACACCAAGAAGTTATCGCACAGTGCCCACAGTTTTCCCATGTATCAGTTCAGAGAATTGCTGACCAAAGACGAGTCATAGTTCAAAATAAATACATATCCACAGAAAGACTGAAAGAAATCCAAAATGAAGTTGCTGCCGAACTAAATATTTCTCCCCCTGATAGCACAAATAATACAGTGCAAATTGAAAATGATGCCCTAAGTAACGAAACAGAATGGCTTAATAATATAGACCCAGATATTTTAATTCAATCAACAACTGAAACAGGAACTGATAACCAGATAGTACAAAATTACAACATAGAGATAGAAACAGCCTTTACACAAATATTGAATAATTTTACAAATACAAACCCAACGCAACGAAATTATAT
This sequence comes from Anarsia innoxiella, assembly GCA_947563765.1. NCBI lineage: Eukaryota > Metazoa > Arthropoda > Insecta > Lepidoptera > Gelechiidae > Anarsia > Anarsia innoxiella. The sequence continues at coordinate 2,824,941 of OX387417.1, forward strand.
ACCTAAACAAAAACCCTCCAAAAAACTAGCAAGCATAGTGGAATATATAAATAATAAGATTCTCCCTGAACATATAAATGTAGACACGGATTTCGATACCTTTCAGACAGTGTTATACTGTGCTGCGTTAACCGCTGCAAAAGTAAACGGTGCCAAAGTAGATATCTCACTTAGTACTGAAAACGGAAGTAGACCTAAAAGACAACAAAAACGCAAACCAAAATGGCAGATTAGGATGGAGCGCCGAGTAGAAAATTTAAGATCTAAAATAGGTAGATTAACACACTTTATAAATGGCAACAGAAGTCCAAACTTAACCTATCAAGTAAATAAAATATTAATCCAATACAAAATACACACACGCCATGAAGAACCCAACACAGACTTGCCTCATTTCCTTGACACTCTGAAACAAAAACTTACAGTTGTAAGCAGTCGCCTGAAAAGATATAAAGCATGTACACTACGGAAAACTCAAAATAGACAATTTAAAGCTAATGAAAAACAGTTTTACAATAACTTAAAGTCTCCTACCTACAACACCCAAGATGAATCTGAAATAATATCACCACAACCGGAGGAACTGAGGCAGTTCTGGGCTGGGATCTGGGAAAGGCCAGTCCAGCACAATGGGGAAGCGGAATGGATACATAAGGAAGAAGAATATACACAAAACACTGAATCGATGAATTTTGATTTTATACCTGTAGATACCTTTCAGAATGTTATAAAGAAACTACACAATTGGAAAGCTCCAGGCTCGGATAATATTCAAAACTACTGGTATAAAAAATTCACTTTCATCCACCCATTTTTACACAATTACGTAAACAGTTTTATTTTAAACCCAGAAACTCTACCAACCTACACTACAACCGGAATAACTTACATGCTACCAAAAGACCAAAATGACCGTGCAAACCCTGCAAAATATAGACCTATCACGTGCCTCCAATAGCCTATCTACAAAATAATAACTGCTTGCATCTCAGATTTAATTTATAATCACACCAAAGATATATTAGTTGAACAACAAAAAGGATGCCGGAAGTCCAGTCGAGGCTGTAAGGAGCAACTCTTAATAGATTCTGTTATTTTAAAACATGTTCAGAAAAACAAAAGCAGTTTATACTCGATGTATGTTGACTACAAAAAAGCTTACGACTCCGTACCTCATAGTTGGTTAATAAAAATCTTAGAAATTTACAAAATTCACCCACAAATAATAACATTTTTACAAAATACTATGAGTAAATGGACAACACGATTGAAATTATTTACATCTAATAATACAATAGAAACTGAACCAATTAAGATACAACGCGGTATATTCCAAGGTGACACTCTTAGCCCTTTATGGTTCTGTCTTGCCCTAAACCCACTCTCAAATCTACTTAACTCGCCGACTACTGGATACCCGCTCGAATATATTGAAACAGACGAAAATAATACACTGACAGACAGACCGACATGCTTGCTCTCCCATTTACTCTACATGGATGACATCAAATTATATGCTTCTACGGAAGATGGACTACAAGAACTGGCTAATATTACAGAAAAGTTTTCTAAAGACATATGTATGGAGTTCGGAATTGACAAGTGTAAAATTAATTCAATTAAAACGGGACAGACGTACCTGCATAGCTATAAAATGCAAGACGGACATCTCATTGAACCACTAGATGAAAACAGCGCCTACAAATATTTAGGATATAATCAGTCGAAATTAATACACCATAAAGAAATAAAAATTAACTTAACAAAACAATTCAAACAGAGAATAAATTCCATCGTAAAAACTCAATTAAACGCTAAAAATACAGTTAAAGCTATAAATACTTACGCAATCCCGATCCTTACGTACTCGTTTGGTATCATAAACTGGTCTAAATCTGATTTAAAATCCCTGCAGCGAGTTATCAACACCACTCTCACCCGAAATCGAAAACACCATCCGAGATCTTGTGTTCAAAGACTGACATTACCACGTCATGAAGGAGGAAGAGGCCTGATTGACATACCAAATCTACACAATAAACAAATAATCAACCTGCGTTCATATTTTCACCAAAAGAGTGATATATCACCTTTACATAATGCAATAGCCCAAAACGATAAAAAGTTTACTCCCCTTAACTTACAGGATAGAACACAGCAAACATATCAACCTCAAACAAACATCCAAACAAAAATAGACGAGTGGTCCCGTAAATCCCTCCACGGAAGACATCGCCAAGACCTAAGCCAACCTAACGTCGATAAAGCAGCATCGAACGAATGGCTTAGACGAGGCGTGATGTTTCCCGAAACCGAGGGGTTTATGTTGGCCATCCAAGACCAGGTCATAGAAACAAAAAATTATAGAAAGTATATTATGAAAGTGCCCAATTCATCCGACGATTCATGTAGACGATGTAGGAGCTCCCTTGAAACGATTCAGCATTTAACTGGCGCTTGTAAAGCAATAGCCCAAACTGATTATAAATATAGACATGACCAAGTTGCCAATATAGTCCACCAAAAGCTAGCACAAAAACATAAACTATTACCGGCAACCGATCCGCCACAGTCCGATACCCCATACTACAAATACAGTCCCAGCACAGTGCTGGAGAGCACCAGTCACAAGATGTACTACGATCGCGCAATACTCACAGATAGAACCATTCATTATAATAGACCCGATATAACGCTCTTAGACAAAGTAAATAAAGTAGCTTACCTCATAGACATAGCCGTACCCAATACACACAACCTGCAAAAAACCATAGCTGAAAAAATGAGTAAATACACTGAATTGAAGGAAGAAATTAAAAGATTATGGAAGTTAAATACAGTACATATTGTGCCCCTGGTGCTCTCCACGACTGGAGTTGTTCCACGCCAACTTCACCACAGCCTGAAAACAATAGATTTACCTACCAAGTTATACATTACCATGCAAAAAACAATAGTATTAAACACATGTCGCATTGTTCGCAAATTTCTACAGGATGACACATAAACCCCTACTCAGTAACTGTTACTTACTTGGTTTCGGCCCGTAAGTATGCAATAGATTACCAAAACTTCCTAAAAGTTTTGAGAAAACGAAAGTTTGTAACTAACAATAATAATAATAATAATTAAATTAATAATAATTTTTTTTTTTTAATTGACTTTTGTAGTGATATATTTAATCAAATAAAGTACATAAATATTTTTAAAATAAAAATATAAGATACCAAAATTATCAATTTTCTAAAAAATCAATAGTTTTAAATCCCAAATTGGCAACACTATAGCACAGCCCCCGCCACGCGTCGCCAATCAGAGCGCCACTTCGAATTCGAAATTCAAATGGGCCAATTGAATTTCGTAATTGTCGACCGCCCGGGCCGTTCTTAATGAGCCCAAATAATTAACTATTCGAGTTAGGTGTATCGAAATAATTACACGTTATTATTTAGGGAAATTATATTGCTGCTTGTTTATTTATTTCTATTACAAGATTTTGTTTATTTTATTAGTCCTATATCGCTATTATATTGCAATTTTAAAAAGTGTTTGTATGTGAAACTTTATGTGCTCTCAACTGTATCTACATAGTACTTACATAAGTATCTGTCACGCGTCTTTCCCATCGAGGTAGGCAGAGACCACTTCCCTCCACTTGCTACGATACAAACACACTTCTTTTGATACTGTATTTAAATATCTTACACTTTACTATATAATCAAAATCTGATTGCATTGTAAAACCTACTTACCTACATTAAGTTTTTAAAACAAAGGCTCTATGACTAAGCGACAAATTTTTGACGAATCTTTTTTTTTTTTGATTGCGCTTACGAGTCTTTTAAAACTGGATTAGACACAAGACAAGAAAGAAAGCTGAATAAAATTTCCGTCACGATCATAAAATTAAAAATAACAGCTTGATGGTCTATCTACACAGATTCGGGCCGTGTCCGGGACGTGTCAGGGAAAAAATATCACTCCATACATTTTCTATGGATTCGTTCACACACGTTGTCATGACGACGTATTGTTTTCCCTCCAGACGGGCCACGGCCCGGACACGTCCCGGGCACGGTCTGGATCTGTGTAGATAGACCTTTATAAAGACGTGTGTACACAAAGTAAACGAACGCAACCGAACAGTGATTTCATTTCACATTCGCACGCGGTTCGTTGATATGTGTAAATAAGCCTATTAGCGAATTAGTTGGGTACCTACGATGTAACTTATGATGGATGCGGCGTTTTTATTTGTCATAAAAATCTTCAGAAAAGGCTTAAAATAAAAGAAGAAAGTAAAGAAACGTCCAAAAAAAACAAATACAAAACCCTTAAATAACTAAATGAATAAAAAAAATATTAAAAAAAAATCTAAACTAAGAGCCCAAAAATATTCGCAATACGATTCGAATGGTATCTACATACCAAAGCCGCCGGCATTTTGGGCAGCTGCCATTCGTATGACGTAAAGCGGTCGGACGGAGGCTTGCCGGCGGCATTGGTGTGTAGATAGCATAACACACCGGTACGTCAAAGCGATAACATTTCTATGGATTTGACACGTGAATTTGACATATCGTGGTAGTTAGTAATAAAACAATTGTCATCTTCGCCCATCTTATCGATATCTAGCTACTTAATACCACATCAAAAAAGCAAACTTACCTTCCCACATCCCATCCACAGATTAGTCACTGATTAAGAGACATCACCCCATCACTGTTGTGACTGAATCGCGCCCCCCACGACGCGGCGCGTGCGCAACCATTGTTGACACCCCTATAGCTCAGCTCGATGAAGTTATAGTAATGTTAGTGTAAGATTTATAATGAATTCTAATTGTGTATTGATAGGTTTAAATGAAGATTTTGATTTGCATTGATAATGGGATGTTTTAAGCTATGTTAAAAATGTTTCTTGTTTGTGTCTGTACCTTATATCTTTTGTGCAATAAAGAATATTTGTTTTGTATTGTATTGTTAAAAGTTTGAAGGAAAAAGATCTACTTTTTTTAAATTTGCATAATATAGGTAAGTACTTAAACTTAATTAATTCAGTTGTAGTTGTGACTATTTCAGTAGGTACACATACCTGTTATCTTTTGTCTACGGATAAATTGCGTAGCCTGTCACACTCACACCCCACTGCTGAGAAAAGGCCTTCTTGCTCTCCCTCCATCTTTTTTTTTAGGCTTGGTGTCATTTATTACTAAATTTTATTAAATACCTTTTAATACAAAAATCAATCTCTTGCGTATTGTTTAATCAAGTTTTAATCTACATTTACATAATAACGTAATTAGGTACCTATTGACAAAACTTTAGGGTACTTACCTACCAATGTCGACAGGTGACAAAATAAAACATATTTTTAGGCTTCAATACAGACCTACAAAAACTCTTTTTATCCAAAATATTCACTAAATAAACCAACTCACATTTCAATAAAAAAACCGCCTCTCCAACACCAAAAACATCCCACAAAGAGAACTAAACTAATACGCGGCATACGTCAAATCATTCCGCATCGTTAGATGTGAACGCGTCCTTTGTAAATGACCACTCTATTCCATTCATAGGTCTTTGCGAATTAGATTATATTGTTCTTGGGTTTTGACACTTCAGTGCGTTGTCCCACGCGAAATAAAAGGAAGAATTCTTTGATATTTTTGGGGTAAAAAGAGTGGCCCAAGCTGACGTTTATTTATGTTTGTTTATTTCGTTTTGTTTACTTCGATTTTCATAAATTACTCACTTTTCTAACCATCTCTGAGCCTACTACAAACAGTGGAAGAATTAGTCAAATTGGTTCAGATGTTCTCGAGTTTTAGCCAGGCAAACAAACAGAAATTTATTTTTATTTGTATAGATAGATTTTGGGATAATATACTTATTTGATGTCACAAAAGTTATGTTTGTGACATGTCTGACATGATACCGCGATGTGACATATATGTCACTTATTACAATTCCCTCCACTTAAGGTCTATCTACACAGATCCGGGCCGTGGCCCGTGAGGAGAAAAAACAATACGTCGTCATGACAACGTGTACGGGTCGTTTCCGGGCCGTGTCAGGGAAAAAATATCATTCCATACATTTTCTATGGATTCGTTCACACACGTTGTCATGACGACGTACTGTTTTCCCTCCTGACGGGCCACGGCCCGGACACGTCCCGGGCACGGCCCGGATCTGCGTATATAGACCTTTAGTACAATACAAACCACACTTCCTTCGCTTCATTCACATTCATCAGTCGCCTCATACAATGTGCATCGGTTTGGGGTAGACTTGGCTTTTCGTTCACAAGTACCCGATTTGATATTATCGTCTATTTCCTTTAATCACAACAGAAGCCCATTTCACTACTATCTGAAATTCTGAAAGATACTTTATACTGTCACTGTCTAAAGTGTCATGTTTTATGAAATAGAAACAGGTTTATCTGTCAATTAAAAATCTGTAACTGGTAAAACTGGCCCTTAACCTAACAAAATCAATTCCCACGACTTAAGACCTAACAAAAAGCTAAGTACTAGACCGTAGAATCGTTACAGGAAGGCAACACCTCATCGTACCTCATTAGGTCTAGAAAAAAGTATGCCAATTAATTAAATATAGGGCTTGAATGGACTTAGAACCTAAGCGCTGAGACCTATTGGCCACTGAGGGTATGTCTCAGTACACATTGGCAATATTAAGTGGAATTTTGGGACAAGTACCTACTTTTTAAAATGTGTGTATAGTAAATATATAAAATAAAATAAATGCACTTTTTACGCTGTCGTATTGTACGAGTACCTATCTAAGTAGAACATACTTATCGTTGCATTAACAATATCTTAGGATAGTCTATGTTTTATTCTTAAGTATAAGTGACAATATAGTAAAGTTTCATTCAATATGTTCAGTAGTTTTTACGTGAAAGTGTCACAAACATCATTACATCGGCACAAACATTGACATTTATAATATTAGTAGAAAATACTGAGATAAACCCAGATTCTGGTAAATCCTAGTACGCTATGTGTGGATGTTTTTGCTCGGTACCAGTCAAGGCACTCGCGGCGGCAGTCACTTTGATGTCATAGAGTAAAGATTTTTGGTACAGAAGTGACATTGTACGTCTGAGAAAGGTTTGTGCCTAATTCTATAATGTTACTACTGTATTTTGTTTTTGTTTCTGTGCTTTGTTACAATAAACGAATAGATATGTAAATGTTGTAGCCAATAAATCGATTGACTATTTTCATTACAAACTAGCTCGTCTCCGCAACTTCGTCCACGTAAACGTCAGGTAACTACGTGAACTCAAAAACATTTTGTCATTTATACGGTGGGGCATCATGATGGATTACGGCCTAATTATTCTCGTAAGAGAGTAGGCTCATGCCTCTGTAGTGGGGACGTTAAAAGGCCTGATAACGAAGAGGGTAGGTTAAATTGTCAGAAAAGTTAGTGAAATTTTCAGAAACTTTGTTTTAAACCACAATTTAGCTGTCACGAGACTGGCATAAGACATTCAACAAATCTACTATTAAATAATCTTTTATTTCCTATCATACTCTCAGTTATTAGGCAATAATCTCAATTGTATTACTTTATCTCATCTACAAAAATATACTCTTTGCCCATCACTACCCAGATATGCGAAGCTTCGCAATGCCGCGCAGGTTTTTCTCCTCCATCTCCCTCTATCATCATACGATCTTTTTCTCACCAAACGAGCCGCGGCGAAGCCTTTTTGTTGGACTCCTCGAAGTTTTTCACGAAGAATGAAAGCTTAAAATAACTGATCGGAAACACTATGGCGATTTGTTATTGCATTTTAAACGAGAATTTTGTTTTAAAACGTTTCTTTTGTTAAGGTTTTAGAAAGGAGTTTGGTTAGGCTTTGATTTTTGCTGAATAGCTATTTGAGGAAAATTAAAAAATCTGATTTGACGTTCGTGTAAGTTCCCGCGTTTTTTAATTAAGCAGCCATTTTTCTTAAAATTACAGATGGTTAGAAAAGAGTTTGGATAAGATTTGATTTTACTTGTATAGTTGTTTCATTAACAAATTATAGATTTAAAACTCGCCGGAGTCATGGAAGAATGCGTGGGAGGCCTTTGACAAGCAGTGGAACACAATATAGGTACTTACTACTAAAAAAAAGTTTGCTTAACACGCTTCAAATGGCTGATAAGAATTCTTACAAAAATAAACACACAACAAAATAGGTAATACAAGACTAAAAATTAAATTATCCACGTAAATTTAAAACAAAAACGAAACTTTTCGTATTTAAGTATTCACACTCTTCCCTTCCCATTTTTATCTCCACAATAACTTAAAACAACAAATTAATCATTTCCTATTTAAATCCCAACAATGACGTCACGGAGTCACGTGACGTCACGCATCAATGCGTACTTTGAACAGTGGCTGATTACAGGATTGTAGATCAGTGAAGTAGAAACGCAAATTACGTATCTACTGTAGGTATATATGTACCTAAGTACTGTTGCTATGTGGGAAGAATATGAATTTACAACCAGCGGCCCAAGTCTGCTAATTTAAAATAGCCTCAGTTATGTACCGGCAGAGTGTCAATGGCATTTTTGACGAAAACGGAAGAGAGACCACGAAGGACTTACATAGACCAAATAAAAGAAGGAATAGAAGTTGTGTCGTATCAGATGCTTAAACGGACGGCAGAGAATAGAGCGGGGTCAAGTCTGCTAATTTAAAATAGCCTCAGTTATGTACCGGCAGAGTGTCAATGGCATTTTTGACGAAAACGAAAGAGAGACCACGAAGGACTTACATAGACCAAATAAAAGAAGGAATAGAAGTTGTGTCGTATCAGGTGCTCAAACGGACGGCGGAGAATAGAGCGGGGTCAAGTCTGCTAATGTAAAATAAGTAGTCTCAGTTGTGTTCGCAGAGTGTCAATGTCATTTTTTGACACATTTAGTATTCTAGTAAACAATGGCTTGCACTGATTGCGATCTAATGTGTCAAATGCCATTGACAATCTGCCAACACTCAACTGAGAATACATATTGTAAATTAGCAGACTTGGGCTCCAGGCTGCTCGCTTCGTACGCGTTTATTCGTCATATCTTGGAAAACTTACATAATATCTTAAAATAATATATAAGAGTCTCGATTTAAAAAAAAAGATATATTGCACATAACGTAGGGCCCTGTGCCGAAGGTTTCTTTCCGTCTTCTTCCTCTCGGCTATACAGGTAGTGAACCGGCAGTAGTTTTAGATTAAAAAAGGGACATCAAAAAAGTGTAATGAATTTTGCCTATTTTTGAATAAAACACTTTTCATTTTCATTTTCATTTATAACCTATGTGTTATTCTGATGTGTAAGTTACAATATTGTAAAGTTTCACTAAAATCTGTTCAGTGGTTTTTGTGTGAAAGAGTAACAACAAACATCATCAACAACACCATTTCTTAGGTTTATTTTGACGAAGCCTGTTGCGGATTGTCACTTCTGTAAGTACTTTTAATTTGAGTTACTGAAAAACAAAATGGCGCTACTCTTTATATTCCTACAAACATCGTCACATGCATCCATCGTCACTCTTTGCCAATTGACAAAAATCAGTACAAGACGGCACGATGATGTTTGTTTCAAGAAAGGCCAAATCAAGACTACCCTAAACCGACGGGCATGTATGAGGCGACTGATGAGTGTGGATGAAGCGAAAGAGGTGTGTTTGGATCGTAGCAAGTGGAAGGAAGTGGTCTCTGCCTACCCCAATGGGAGAAAGGCGTGATGGATATGTATGTATGTATGTTTAATGGATTAAATTTCATTAAAGACTCTACCTCACTCTTTCTTCTTTATCACCGTTGTCGCCTTTTTAATTTCTTTCAATTTACTTTCTTAACTAAAAACAAATTGGTTTTATTACAAATTCCCACAAAAATCTAGACGAATATATTCCTTAATCCAAAGGGCCCATTTCACCACATAGGTACAGATAAAATTTAACTGGCAGTTAAACCTACAAGTACCTATCTACCTATCTATTTCAGAAAACATGACGTTTTAAATATCTGTCACTTAAATTTTATCTGTTAGTGGTGAAACTGACAAATCTCATAAACCAAGCAAACTTTCATACAGTGTGTAAAAAATTGAATCTCTAATTTGTTCTTTCTTAATTTGTTCAACAACTCAATTTCAGTGCCGAAGCAAAAACCAGCCTGTCACAGTGCAAGCGAATTAATTTACACACTGTATTACATTATATGGCTTTATTTATATAATATAGTCACGATGGTATTTAAAAAATGGTATTAGTGAAGGAGTAATGGAAATTAGTAAAGACTTTTACTTAAAACGATATCTTGAAAAAAATGTGTAGTTAACTAATCACTTTGGTATCTACACACCAAAGCCGCCGGCTTTTTTGACAGTTGCTATTTGTATGACGAAAAGCCGCTGGCCTAGCCCGGCGGCATGCCGGCGGCTTTGGTGTGTAGATAGCATTAGGTAACTTAACAATTGTCATTATTCTGTAAACGAGAACCTTATAAAAACTAAAATCTCCAAAAAACCTTGTTTGTCATTTGTCGGATTCGGGTTTGTATTAGTTGATTAATTTCATATCAAACTCAAAACAAAAATTAGAGTTGCCGTAACACGCAGAAATTGTACCTTCGATTTCTGTACTTAAGAACATACAGCGCTATCTAGTATCGAGTAGCGAAACTAATCGTATTATTTTGTAGAACGATGAAACAATGTAAAAAAATATATAATTATAAAAAGGATAACACAAGTATGTAAAAAAGAAACATTTCTAGTGCTAAATTTAAAAAAAAAACGAGGACTGGCTAAGCTATCTTTACTCTACGGCCGTTCCTAATATTCCTTCTACATATTAAAGATAGATAGATAGCTCTATCAAGAAATCAAATTGTTGGCAGAAGAAAGGCAAAGATTACCAATGTTTTTTTTTACTTCTTTTTTTAAGTTAGACCCAGAACACACGGTGAAACACAACTGCAACGCAACTGAAACTGCTAGTTACTTTTGAGTTGCATCGAAGTTTCTGCTATAGACTTCCTTAGAAAACAACACACGACGCAACTAGTTTGAAACGTTTCGTTTCAGTTGCGTTGCAGTTGCGTTTCACCGTGTGTATTGGCGCTTAGGTATAAGTATATTAGTAAATACAGCCTTATTTAACTTCACCATAGCTTCACCCAGTTCCTTGTCACTCTTTTTTAGTAAAATTATAGATGACCCCTTTTAGAAAGATGGCGGCGTGACACTCCCCTTAATTCGGGGTATGTTTTGGGTGTGGACATGTCAAAATATAAAATTATTATGAGAAGTTGTATTTGGTAATGCCACTGGAATTTGGGGTGGATTTCTTGCTGTATACCGCGATAGAGCCTATCAAATTGTATTAATTCATTAGATACCTATTTACCTAATATCTAATGGTGTTTAGTAATTGCATATTTGGTAACGTTTGCAAACATTTAGTATACCTAGATACTGACTCTTTGTTATAACATGTTTTCTAAACATCTATTGTGGGAGCACCAAATCAATAAAATCATTATGCTGTCTACACACCAAAGCCGCCGGCATGCCGCCGGCTTTTTGACAACTGCCATTCGTATGACATAAAGCCGCAGACCTAGCCCGGCGGCATGCCGGCGGCTTTGGTGTGTAGATAGAATTAGGTACATATTGTTGATAGTCTTATTATTTTATTTCTGTGCTTTTTAATCAAATCGTATTTTTATTCGCGAATCAAAAATTTGAAGAGCAGAAATAAAACTTGAGCAGCATCCCATTTCTTTTGTGCGTCGGTCGGTTACAGTTTTTGAAGTTTCAATTGCAGAGCATTTTTAAAAACTAAGTAGGATTCACATTTTGTTAAAGACTTAAGCACCTACTTAGGTAAGTACACGACATGAAATATTTACTAAATTGTAATAATGTTAACCTACTTATATACTGGTTGTGGAAATTTAAAAATTTAGAATAGAATAAGTTTATTTCAAGTCACAAATTAGGAAATTACGAGTAGTTAGGTTGAGATTTGATTTTGTGGATTCCAGTTGATGTCATCGCATGATAAATACCCGGATCTATCGCACAACATATTGGTGTTAGAGTAAGATTAGTTTAGAAATCACTCTACCTTAGAGTAACATTGCTTAAAACCCACTCCACCAAATGTACATCAAATATTGGTAGAGAATGATCTTAATTCGTATGAAACTATCATTTTTTTCCCCTTTTAATATCCTCACATGATAATTATCCGGATCTGTCATACAACATGTTAGTGTTAGAGTTATCTACATTGTTTCGAAACACCTCCACCAATATTTTAAGCCGATGATCTTAATTCGTGAACAGACTAAGGTAGCAATTACCAACATCCGCACAAATCCTCAAATTAGTTATTTTTTGGGGAGTGTTAAGAATTATTCAAAGGAACCTCACCCCAGGCATCGAACCTAGCTACCTAACGGTTATCAAACTGAGTCACTACGCCGCCGGGATAAAAACAAGCAAAGAGTGTCCTACTAATATTATAAATGTCAATGTTTGTGCGGATGGATGAATGTTTGTTACTCTTTCACGCAAAAACTACTGAACAGATTTTGATGAAACTTGGCAATATTGTAGTTCACATCAGATGGGCTATATTATTATCTATAAGATATTGTGTAAGTTTTCCAAGATTAGTTATGACAAGATATTGTGTAGGTATAAATGCGTACGAAGTCGCGGGCAGCCTCTAGTGTTTACATAAAATATTATCATTATACTGTATTTTGTATTTTCTAAAAACTTGCGTGTGCGTCTTTTGAGCTTCAGATTTAAGAGAGTTCACATTTTGGTTCGACACATAGGAAAATTAGGAAGATAAATTAAAATAATAAAAGCTAAGAATGTAGATACTTTTTTAAGAATCTATGTTACAGCTAGTTTCAGGAAATTGTACCTAATACTTAATGTTAGCTACACACCAAAGCCGCCGGCATGCCGCCGAGCTAGGCCCGCGACTTTACGTCATACGAGTGGCAGGTGTCAAAAAAGCCGGCGGCTTTGGTGTGAAGATACCATAAGGCTTATTAAGTACCTACCTAATTATAACCTTAGCTGTGCTGTAACTGTTGAGAGCGGTTACGCACTACATCCGATTCTTATTCGATCTGAGATATCATTTAGTACCCGGGATGTGGGATAGACTCGATTCCATTCCATTCCAGCAGTGTGCCAATATTTCCGTCGGATTTTAAATATAACGATACCTTCATTACACTAAGGCCCACTTGCGCAGCCCAGAATTAATGCAATAAACCTGGAGTTAGCTGCTAACGCAGGTTTAAATCAAGATAAATCAAAACAAATTATTTATTTGACCTTGTGTTAGCAGCTAACTTCGGGTTTATTGGGCTGCGCAAGTGGGCTTTAGGTAAGTACCTACCTATGTAGTACTTACGTAGGTACGTATTCAATATTCTCCAAAGATTTCTTCTCAAAAACCCGACACGCAACCCTGTAGGAGCGAGCAGACCCCGAGGCTGTATCCACGTTGTAATTACGTACCTTTCTCGGAACGGCAGCCTTTATTACCGCGCTACCGTGATTAGATGCTCCACAGATAACTTTGGGAACCTAAAATAATATTTAAAAAAAAACTTATGCGCACTCCTTTGTTTTTGTCTTTGCTCTGTGGGTTTTAAAAAGTTAAGATTTTGGGAGTGTTAACCCCTAGTTGTGGGTAAATGATCATTAGGTTATTTATTCGTGCGTATTTCAAAAAATCATGAATTTGTGAAGTGTCTAGCTTATGTTTTAAAAACGTTTGTCGACGTACTTACCTTAGTATTTAAAGTGATCATCATCCATCATCATATTTAAGAGCGTCGCTCTTGTCAATGTAGTCTACGCCATTCTGCTCTATTCTCTGCCGTTCGTTTGAGCACCTGATACGACACAAATGATAATCAGGTATTGAAAAATATTTTGAGATTGAGGGCGTAGCATATGCCTCAAAAGTTAGCTAGAATAAAATGATAAGATAACATAAATTAAATCCATTTAGTCCGTGTAAAAGGAAAATGACTAAAAAATTACAATTATAAGTTGGAGTTGTCAAATTGTCAGACAATTTTGCGTTGTTTGAGGGTTACGTTATCAGATCAAAAAAAAAATTCGTTTACGTATTTTAATTTGCCAGTTATTAGATAAGTATATAAGTTTTAGTTTTACCAATGTTTTGCTTATCTTTTTTGCCAATATAAAATGAACCATAAAAAGTTTTCACTTGAAGAATTCTTGTTAGTACTTATTACCGCAAAAACACGCAAATGGCCTCCTTTAGCTAATAAATTTTAAAATTATCTATAAAATAAATGCATGTATCTAATCTAATAATAAAAAAAAATGACGCACGTACATTCAGTTCATAACTCATTGGAAACTACATAAAATGCCTCGGGCGGGACTCAAACCTACGCCTCAGTACGTGGTAGCCGCTTAACAAAAAAAACCAAACCAAAAAATAACAAAAAAACACGCTCTAACCAAACTCAATAAAGTCGAAACTAAAATTTCTTCAAATCGTCTTATAAGACGTTTCGTCATTGAACACAAAAGACACGATACAAATGATAAGAGCGTCAATAAAATATCTATTCGGAATAGAATTTTGGGCTGTTATCTACTGTAATTTACTGGCTTAAAGTCTAATTTCGTGTATCTTTCCCACGGAATACAGCCTTATTTTTCAAAAGAATAATTTATGCTTGTCTTTGACCGCAACTTGTCATTCGAAGTATAAAATGTCGTAAGTGACAGTTTTGAGGATTTCACCAAAGAGTCTTTATGCCGAGAGGTATAAAAAAGTTTGTATTTTTCTTTTTAGGGTTCCGTACCCAAAGAGTGAGAACGGGACCCTGTTACTGAGACTTGGCTGTCCGTCTGTCTGTCACCAGGCTGTATCTCATAAACCGTAATAGCTAGAGCGTTGAAATTTTCACAGACGATGAATTACCATTGCCGCTATAACAACAAATACTAAAAATAGAATAATAATAATAATTAAGGGGGGCTCCCATACAACAAACATGATTTTTTTGCTTGATATCAATAGTGAATGGTACGGAACCCTACCTGCACGAGTTCGACTCGCACTTGGCCGTTTCTTTTTTAATTTTGAACTTGCGTCGCGTCTTCGTCACATATTGATGGAGTTATTTTGAATATTTATAAATAAGCTGATGAATATTAATGTTATGATCGACGACATTTTCTTTTTGGATATGATCCTATCTAGATTGTGTTACTTTGTATCGATATTCGACTAATAATTTATCAATGTTTGTGCCGACGGATGTGAGGCTATTTGTTACTCTTTCACGCGAAAACTACTGAACAGATTTTGATGAAACTTTACAATATTTTAGCTTGCTTATTATAGTAACATAATAGGCTATGGGTATACATAAAGCATAATACTAATTTGGTATTCTTAGTTAATAGTCTATGTAACATAATATCTTGCTTATCAGAATAACATAATAGGCGATAAATGCGTGCGAAGTCGCAGGCAACCTTTAGTATTCAAGACAAAGATCTTTTGTATTAGATTGCTATTAAATTTTTTCCGCTAATGCATTTTGAGATACTTAGAATATTTTATAAAACAGCCTTATTGATATTCATGATTTTAAGATAATTATTTATCATGCGTTAAGGTCACTGAATTTTAAAAGCCCTTAAGTACCTTCCATTTTTTTAATATTAAAAAGAAGATCAATATTATTAGAAAATACATATTTATTTAAGTTGGTAGGTACTTGTAAATATCGCGGTCGTCGTTATCAACCCATATAATATGTCCCCACCGAGGGGCACGAGCCTACTCTCATACAGAGAGTGATTAGGCCGTAATCCACCACGCTGGCCAAGTGCGGGTTTTCGGATTTCACATACATCTTCGAATTTCTTCTTCTTTCTTGAATATCGCGGTAGATGTAATTAAAAAGTTGCTTAGAAATTCTTTAGCATCTAAAAAGGTTTTAAGTTCAAAATTAGGTTTATGAAGGTTATTGAAATATTTTAAGTGCCAAGTTATAATGATAATGTTGACTTAAGTAAATAAGTAAAAATAATGTAAGTAATAAAATAACACAATCAGCTAGCTTAGCATACACTCCGTGACAAGACGTTGTCATGGGTTTATCACGCTTACGTCTCTGTCCATAGTTTTAAATGTGATAAGGACAGCATGACGTGAGATATTTGTCGCGGCACGTATGCTAAGCCTCCTGAATAAGTAGGTAAGTCTAAAAATAGAAGAAAATTCGAATCAATCAATGTTAGTAACACCTTTCTTCTAGTCTGTTACATAAAAAAAAAACTAAAATCTTAAACACTTGAAGCCTAAAATTCTTTATTTTTTATTCCACAACCCTCAAAAGCCTCAAATTCGTAATAAATCACTGAAACATTTCCCTATCCCATCAAAAGCTCTAAGCTTTTGAAAAAAAGCTCAAAAGAGATGACTGACGGATAAATTCATAATTATAGTTCATAACGTGCATTTATCAAATTAATCTATCGGTTATGTACTGAATATTTTTATCGGGTCGGCTTCTGACCGGAAATTTTTTTGCTCGCTTTTTTTTAAACAGATTTTTTGATATTTTGTTTTTACCGTATTTTTAGTTTAGAACTATAGGAAAGGAGTGTAGTTAAATTTGATTCTTATAAAATCTTAATTAGTTACATTTTTGAAGAAATCAATTATTTAATCTACTTAATAAGAACATATTTATTTATTTATTTAACAGTTTATTGTAAGAATTAAGATGATAGTACATAGAGACAGAAATAAAAGAGAAGTACCTACATTACCTATTATTTTGTTTTAAATCACCATCAAAATCATTCAGCTTTAGTATAACATATTGATACAACTAGACACAAATGAGTCAGTAGTGTGAAAATTATGATGAAAATCCACGACAAGTGGAAACGAGGCCAGGCGCATAGCAAAACTGGATGGAGATCAAGGAGCCTTTGCCCAGCATTGGGACGTGACAGACTGTATCTGTATCTTAATAACAAAATCTCAATGCGATAAAACAACTGGAGTATTGAAAAGTTAGCAACAATCATTTTATTTATGAGAAAACGGTAGCGGAGATGTAATTACAAATTTGGAAAATTATTATAATCGAGTCTTAACGAAAATACCGTAGGTATACTAAGTACTGGCGGTATTGGTAGCAAAAAAAATATATTTTACTTTTTTTGTAAAGAAAGAAGTAGGTATGTTTGGATCGTAACAAGTGGAGGGAAGTGGTGTTTGTGTACCCCGATGGGAAAGCAGCGGCGTGACGAATATTACCTATGTATGTATGTATATTAACTTTTTCTAATAACAAAAATAGAAGCCGAAGATAGATCACAGTGGCGTGCAATAGGAGAAGCCTATGCCCAGCAGTGGACTGCAATAGGCTGATGATGAACTTGTAAAAATATTTCATCATGTTATTTTTCACCACACACGCCCGAAAAATTTGTCACGCGACTTCCCGGTCGAGGTAGATAGAAACAACTTCCCTCGTTGTTTCTGTTTTAAGTTTAAACCTAGCAAGTAAGTACTTATGCTAACATTCATTTAGTCTAGTGTCAATGGCATTTTTAACACAATATGCAAAACAATGGCTTACAATGTGTCAAATGTTGTCTACACACCAATGCCGCCGGGCTATTCCGGCGGCTTTACGTCATACGAATGGCAGCTGTCATAAAAGCCGGCGGCTTTGGTGTGTAGATACCAAAAAAATTACATTGACACTCTGCCGGCACACAACTGAAAATATTGCAGATTATTCCCTTGTTACCTACGATACAAACACATTTTCTTTCGCTTTGTCCACATATTCACCAGTCTCCATAAACCTCAGCCTTTCTTTAGCAAATGTGTCTTGATTTCTTCTCACAACATTTTTTATCCACAGTTATTTAAAACTTTCTTTGCAATCAGTACAAACTTTTAAACTGCCGACAGCCTACGGCCATGTTGGAACATTTAAAAAAAACACGTCCATCGGTCTGCTTAGAGATCGTTTTTTTTTCTCAAAAATCTCCGACGCTATAGAAAAGGCTACATCAGTGTAATGGTCAGCAACATCCGCTATATTTTACATTGCTTACATGAGTTTGGGAACAGTCTGATAATTTAAAATAGCCTCAGTTGTGTGTTGGCAGAGTGTCAATGGCATTTTTGAAACATTTGATTTTTCAGAGATTCAGTGTAAGCCATTGTTTAGCAGAATATGTCAAAAAATGCCATTGACACTCTGCTGACACACAACTGAGGCTATTTTACATTAGCAGACTTGACCCCTGCTATATTCTCTGCCGTCCGTTTGAGCACCTGATACGACACAACTTCTATTCCCTCTTTTATTTGGTCTATGTAAGTCCTTCATACTATAGAAAATAGAAGAGGGAAGATGATAGGGCACTTGATACGACATGACGGTTTCTTGAGAAACATCTTTGAAGGAAACGTTGAGAGAGGGAGAGGAAGACCGCGACGTACTTACTTCACTCAAGTGAAGGAGTAAGTTAACGTCATGTCGTATCAAGAAGTCAAGGCACTAGCAGAGGATAGGCCTAAATGGCGAATGCTCCACCGACAAGAACTCTTAAATGTGATGATGGTAAGTCCTTCGTGGTCTCCCTCACTTCCGTTTTCCCTCTACTTTTCAGTCTGGAAACCTGTGGAATAATACCTCTCGTTTAATATAATATTTCACAATGCAAATAAATTATTTAGCTAACATAAAAACCTGATACAATTCCGTCAAGATTTGATGCATAAGGTGACTTTGGTCCAAGAATGGCTCACATTATAATATTGGGTTCCTTGAAACGCCTACGCGACGCATTAGGTACAAAGATTTTACCAAGGATGTCATGTATAGGGTGTTTTTGTTATTAATTTAGATATAGATAATATTATATCGGGCGGATCCCTACGTCATAATGTACCTACTTTTATTTAACACTAGAGGCTGCCCGCGACTTCTTACACATTTATCATCATATCTTGGGAAATGTACACAATATCTTAAATTTATATAGCCTATGTGTTATTCTGATGTCCAAGCTAAGTTATTGTAAAATTTCATTAAAATCTGTTCAGTGGTTTTTACGTGATGAAGTAACAAACATCCATACATCCACCCATCCATCCATCGGCACAAACATTGACATTTATAATATTTATAGGACATAAACCGTATGGAAATATATGTGAATGCAGACATAAGTATATACATATCTGTACGCTTACGCCTCTTTCCCATCGAAGTAAACAGAGATCCAAACACACTTCGCTTCATCCACATTTTATCAGTTACTTTATACATGAGAATGAAACTGGGGCCCAAGTCCGCTAATTTAAAATATTGTCAGTTGTGTGCCGGCAGAGTGTCAATGGCATTTTTTGACACATTTGGTATTTAGCTAAACAATGGCTTACACTGATTGCGACCAAATGTGTCAAAAAATTTCATTGACACTCTGCCGACATACAACTGAGGCTTTTTTAAATAACCAGACTTGGGCCCATTTAATCATCCTGTAGCTAATACAGTTAGTTATCTTTGTTAAAAATCACCGCAAGCGATACCTCACTTCGAAGTATTTCCAAATTTTATTCCTTACTACATTAATACCTCAAAATAAAACTCAATAAAATCACGCATCAATTAAAATATTAATAAAGAATTCTGTGGAGTGGACTTTGATTTAGTATTTCAGTTTTGACCGGATGTGAGAATAAATATGATAGGTATCTCGGAAATCTATCTAATTTTCTTATTTGTCTCAGTTAGGAGCTTACTTACTTATTGTTTTCTGTAAACACATTTTTTTAATTTAAAATAACAGAAACTGATCATAGATTCCATTATTTAACTGAGACACCATTCAAACAGTATCCTATTGATATTATAAATTATGTCAATGTTTGGATGGATGGATGGATGAGAGGGCTCTTTCCTTTACAATATTGTAGCTCCCAGATCAGAATAACGACTTAAGCTACGGTACATAATTAATTTAAGGATATTGCGTTTAGACAAGCTATATAATATTTAAATACAAAATTTTTATTCAATTAACTTAATACAACAAAACAAATGTCAAAAAATTACAAATTCATACTTATCAAACTAACAACTAATCAAACAACCCCCCCCTGGACGTTCCCGGTTGAAAGGTGCCCGGTGGTGGTGCTATATAATTAATTTTAGAATATAACGTAAATTTTTCGAGATATGACAATAAATTCATACGAAGTTAGGACAGCCTCTGGTAAATTTGTAACATAAGAAAAATAACATAATAACCAGCTCCACAGTTTCCCTGTCCATATATTCATCATCGATCCATCAAAGAGTGTCTGTCAAGTAATAAATTCATTTTTTCCTAAACTTTAAACGTGTTATTATACGAAAATAATCCTGCAACTTATAATTACTGTAACATAGCTTATTGATCTATCGATTGATCTATTGACGTATAGATCATCTGGTGCAGTTTTTGGAATTTTTAAACAGTTTTTTTTTTGTCTGTGTTTTTGATTAAAGTTAAATTTTTATCTATTAAAGCATATCCAGTGAAAGAAAGCGGCGAATGAAGTGTGTTTAGATTGTAGTAAGAAGACAGAAGTGGTTTCTACCTACCCCGATGGGAAAGAGGCTTGAAAGATATGGTTGTAGGTATGTATAAAACATTACATTATTAAGATATGTTTTACATATTTCTATAAAAAGGGTAACTTATTTTTTTTATTTTTAAATTTGACATTTGCAAAAGAAACTTTTTTTCGGCAATTACCATTGTGTATTCTGCCAATGTAAAGTACTTAGGTAAGCTAAAAATAATTTCTATTGTAAGTACCTACTAATAATTATAAAGCTTATTTTACACCCGATAAAAATATTAATAAACAAATAGCAAAACCTACGTCAAACAATCGTTTTCCCTTTCTTCAAAACACGAAACCAAAAAACCTAAAGAAAGCAATTTTCTAAAAAACCAAAAACCAATCCTTCAAGATATTTGAATACGTACAAATTATTTAACCCGTCTTTCACATGGCAACCTCGAAGGAAAGACAAAAGAAAGAAAATAACAAATAAAACAAAAGCTTGCTATAATTGTGCGGGTCACGCGAACTCAGCACGCAACTGCTTAGGGATGCCAGCTTCGAGACGACTTTATGTACATAATATGTACATGTATGTTGGTATTTGTAGATGTTTTGTGGTAAGTTCGTGGCAAGGTTTGTGTCATTTGTCGTGCGTCGCATTCGGTTAGTAAACAGATGTATGGCTAATCATTTTATATGAAGCTAATGGTATCTACACACCAAAGCCGCCGGCATACCGCCGGGCTAGGCCAGCGGCTTTACGTCATACGAAAGGCAGCTGTCAAAAAAGCCGGCGGCTTTGGTGTGTAGAGAGCATAATAGGGACTGCTCGTAATTTCGTTCGCATTTATTGTCATATCTCGAAAAACTTACACAATATCATAATATAAGTATATCTAATAGCTTCCGTGCTATTTTGATGCGCAATGTAGGTATAAAAAAGTTTTTAATCTGTTCAGCGGCTTTAATGTGAAAAAATAGGTTATAAAAATCCTCACATCCATCGGTGGGTTATTTATGCGACGAAGGTAGGTACCATAGTTTGCCACAGTTATTTTTTTTTTTGATGACAAATTTTATTACGAAGAATTCATTACCTAATTTAAAACATTTTGATGCGTATACGCAACTACAGACGCGTTAGCGCTGTAAACAATCGATTGTTATAAAAATATCAATAGGTAGGTACCTACAGTATTATCTAAAAGATGACATCAATTTGTCAATGAGTCGAATCGAAGTAGTTTTAGTAAAAAATACGTTTAAAAAAATTAACTCCATTCCATTCCAATAAAAATATTTTGAATTTTTCAGTCTATTAACATAATCTTCAAACATCAATTTAATCCCACAACAACATACCTAGCTCTCAGACAGCACTTAGGTAACCTAACTTACCTACTAGGTACACCTAGGTTTCAAGGCTACCTATTGTAGGCTATCTGACCTTTACTTAGTAATTGTACTTACAATCTTCACTTTATAAGATTCTATCGAGGTTTTGTGGAATATTCCTTTGTTTTATGCGCTTACGCATGTCAAAGAAGCGCCGTTGGTTTTCAAAAGAACACAAAAAAAATTAAAACCGTTTGTATTTTGTATGGAGAGTTCGATTTTTGAATGATTTCGAACTTGGACCCATAGTAAAAGTTGTTTGTTATCACGAGTATCTACATGCATATCCGGTTCTTTCTTTCACTAATTAAAATGCATTTTGTATGGGGAGTTCGATTTTTAAATCATTTCGAACTTGGACCCATAGTAAAAGTTGTTTGTCGTCACGAGTACGTAGATATACACGCATATGTTTTTCTATCGTTTAATAATTAAAATATTTATTAGGTAAGTACCTATATTATTTCAATACGTCCCCACTACAGGGACAAAAGCCTACTCTCATACAAGAATAATTTTTTACACTGTGATATTCTCATACGAAAGTGATTAGGCTGTAATCCACCACGCTAGCCCAATATTGGGCCAGCTTTAACTTAACATATCTATTGGTAATAATAATAATATTTATAATGTAAACCGAAAAACCTATAATAAAGGTTCTCAATTCCGTGTTAAATGGAAAGCCGCGGAACCGTTGCCCAGCAGTGGGAGTAGTGGGAATGACTAACAAAAAAGAAGTTCTAACCCTCCATGGTAAGTCTACAATCTAATAAATCAATTTTACAAGTCCCTCTCTAATAAAGTTAAAAAAAAATGAAAAGAGGTCGACCTAGTAATTACCGTTTATGCCCTAAGTAGGTATTTAGACGACCTAGGTATCAAAAATTCAAGCTTAACCACATGTCTGCACTCAATGAAACCTATTTCGTATTCGAACTAGATTGGTTTAAAAAAATATATCGGACAAGTGTGAGTTTGGTTAGTGCTCGAAGGGTTCTGTTCTATTAAATACAAGGTGACTTTAAATTAGTAAACGATAAAAAAGGATATGCACGTACTCGTGATAACAAACAACTTTTACTATGGGACCAAGTTCGAAATCACAAAAAAAATTGTTCCCCCATACTATCAGCTGGTGCATTTTGTATGGGGAGTTCAAAAAAAATTTAACGATTTCGATTTTGGTCCCACAGTAAAAGTTATTTGTTATCACGAGTACATGCATATCCTTATCTATCGTTCACTAATTTAAAGTCACCCTATATTAATAAATCAATATTAAGTATTATTGAGCAAAAAATGTATTTTTGTGCAGCGGGTTTTTTTTTATTACAGAAGGTCTAACTAATATTATATCAAAGTTTGCGCTGACGGATGAATGGATGGATGCGAGGAGATGTTCGTTATTCTTCACGAAAAACCACTGTTATAGCTTGCGCATCAGAATAACACAAAGGTCTAATATTTATTATTTAAGATATAGGCACTTAATTTTCAAAGATATAACCATAAATGCGTACAAAGTCTCTAACTTAACTCTTTGAGAACCTACGGAACCCTAAAAAAACATTTAGTATTCTTTCAGCTTTCTTAGAAAGTATAAAATTATTAGTTACGATTGTAAGTTGATTGCTAATTCTTTGTTTCTTGAGAAATCCTGCATGCCGTGTCTTTTTACCTGTTTTAAATATTTTATTAACGGCGATGCTAAGTCACAATATAGCTGAGTTTCATCAAAATATATTCAGTAAGAAAATAGGTTAATTTTTTGTCCTTCCATCGGCACAAACATAAACTTCGTTCGTACGGATTTATCGTAATAAAAAATAATTATATCTTAAAATAATAAAGCTTACGATTTTGATGCGTAAACTAAAATGTTGCCAAGTTACATCAAAATCTGTTCAGTGGTTTTTGCGTGCAAAAAAACATTCTCACATCCATCCATCGACACAAACATTAACTTCGTACGGAACCCATTTATTTTACCTTAATAACCCATTGGAAAACTTAAACAATATCAATCACCTAGCCAAAGTGTTAATCTGATGTGTAAGTTACAGTACTGTACAGTTTCATTAAAATCTGTTCAATGGTTCTTTCAGTGACACTCGACAAGTGAGAACTAGGTCTATACTGAAGAACAAAAAGCTTTTTTACCAACTTCAGTCTCAACAAAAGCGAGGCCATATTAATAATTGGCCGAAACCTCAAAAAAGCGATCCATCAAACAGAACCTACCATTTTCAAAAAATTCAAACGTAGAAACGCAATTTCTTAAAAACTAAAAATTAAAAAAGTATTCCATACTCGAATCCAGGGCGAATTTGCTATAATTGCACCTAATTTGTACCCCCGAGGTATGATTATACAGGGAATCAAACCTGGGACTCATAACTCAAAGCCGTTTTGGATTGATTTAACTTTATTCGATAATGACGACTTTATGTTTTGAAGAAACAGTTTTAAATGTTATTTTCTTTTGTTTCTATGTTAAATACATTTTAAATGTAACGTAGGATATTTAAGTTACCGGAAATGTATGTAATCCCTCATTGTATACAATTCCTATGAAATGTATGTAATTCCTAAAATGGCACGGAAATGTGTGAATTAAATTATACTTTATACATTTCCTAAATAGCAATCGGAAATGTAAAACATTTGAGATAGATATTGATGGTTAGGTTAGGTTTAAATCCCAGGGTTCCCCCAGTCTGCATGGGAAGACCGCCGCGGAGTTTAAGTGGGTATACCTCTCGTCTTGGAAAGGGAGTCCCACATAACCGTCATACCCCACGGGGGTGGCAGTATGCGTAACACATTTCCCCGTGTTAAAAAAAGGTTGGGTTAGGTTAGGTTAGGTTATGTTATTATTCTCAATTTAACCAATTGTTTTATTTTATAGCAGAAATCATTTATTTTCTACATTTCCTAATATGATATTAGAATTATATACAATTCCGAGGAAATGTACACATTTCCTAGGATATCTATGCATTAAATAGATTTTCAAACAATATTTTATACATTTCCTAAACAGCATCTGAATTGTACACATTTCCTAGGATTTGTATACAATTCTTTGATTTCATACATTTCCGGTAACATATACATATAATATCTACTTACTTACCTATAAATAGTAAAAAAACTATGCAATTAAATATTATAGCATTTACTACTTGTTATGAAGTAGTGAATTCCATTTTATAAAACACAGGCCCAAAAGTTTTTAAAATATGGGTAAGTAGGTACTTATTTTTAAAGAATAATTCTTAATAGAAACTCTTTGCTGGTTACATCTGTCATTATTTTGCAAAAATAGAATTCACTATTCAAAATTCTTACTGAAATTAGTATGCGATAGAAATAAATTAAGAATGAATTCCATTTTTATAAAACACTGGCCGGTGATAAATAGTAAAAAATTTTCTTCTTTTAATAGCTGCCTGTATTTTATAAATTGGAATTCACTATTCGAAACTTTTTCAATTTCAAGCAGGTTTGAAAATCTTAGTAATTTAATGTACTAAGGTGCTCAATTTAATGAGAAATTACTTTTTGCAATGAATAAATAAATAGGTAAGGTAGTTATCCGAATCTCTACATTCTCTCCGATTTTATTAGCTCTACTTCGCTTGACATTGGTAGAATAAATATTATACACAATGGTACTTAGTTACGATGAGGAAGGAATATAAGGAGTGGCCCCTTTTTTTTTGCATATACAAATGAGTTTATGATAGCGTGCCAAGGTTGGTGCCAGTTTTTCATAGTTTTCTTGGTAGATGACCTGTCAAACGATAAGAAATTCCATACAAAAAGGTAGCCATTTTACGCCAGACCAGGCACGCAGATCCAGACGGTATGGCACCTCCTTAATTGCCATTTGAAAAAAAAACTTACTTACCTTCTAAATTACCTACATACATACCGTACTTTACTAATCACAGCAGTATTAAATATCTATGAAGGTTTAAACTAAAATTCATATAGCAAAGTCTCTGAAAATACCTGTTTGTACGCATTTTTTAAGCTAGTTTTTAAGCTAGTTTAAAATCCATGAAGTCATCTTTTTGACTTCTTAATTTAAGTTTGAAGATTTCTATTATTTTTCAGTCAATACAATTTTTCCTCTTCCGACCTAAATTTCCCCAACTTTTATTTAAGTTACGAAGCTGAATATTTTATGCATAAAGTACGGGTCATGAAGCATCTGATGCAAAAATAAAATTATGAAAAAGTGTTGTACTTTTTTTTCTACGAACCTTTTTAGGGTGATTGGTTGAAAAATCACAAAAAATCAGAAAACACGTCATAACTCGGAAACCGTAAAAAATCGCGGAACATACATGGGGGTGATTCGGATACCCCATGACACGAGGAATCCAAATTTTCCTTTTGGACGTCAATCGACGGGCCACCCTGTATAGGTACTAGAGGGATTCTCTTCTCGATCTGATGTTTTATGTCACCGCTAGAAAATCGCCATATTTTTCATATTAAAAGTCGTGTAGGGGGTGCATAGGAGCAATATTAAAGTATCTCTGACAACACCAAATTGTCAACACCATTCAATAGATGCCATCTTTTAGACAAGAATTTCATTGGCAAGGTATAATGTTTCAGTGTAACTCTAGTCTAAAAGGTGAAATCAAATGTTTATACGTTGGGTTTATGTATAGAAAGTGGAAAAAAATATATAAGCAACCTGCCAAAAATCCTGCAATCCCCCAAACCCATACTCCCCCTA
This sequence comes from Anarsia innoxiella, assembly GCA_947563765.1. NCBI lineage: Eukaryota > Metazoa > Arthropoda > Insecta > Lepidoptera > Gelechiidae > Anarsia > Anarsia innoxiella. Next base: position 2,851,827 of record OX387417.1, read on the forward strand.
CCCTCGTGAGAACCACAACCAGAGTCTATAATCAGCCAATCAGATCGCCGCAATTAAAGCACGACGAGACACCGCATACAGAGATGTGCTGTCCAGTAATTACTTAGATGAACGGATGGACGTACGAGCGCCGCCATTTTTGAATTCCTAGCGGGATAGAAAGGTTGAAGGAAATTTGCAAAGAATGTGACTCTGAGAAAGTCAAAGACAAATAATCTTTCTCTTCTTTTTTAAGCTTATGCAATTTTTTTCAACAACTTTATGCTATTTTCAGTTTTCAATAATGTTATTTATGTAAAAATAACAAAAGAATCTCAATCAAAAAGCATATCTAGCAAAAGAAGACGAAATCTTCTTTCTAGTTTTTAAAAAACTAAAAATTTTGCTTCACGAAAAAGTTCATTAGGTAAATAATAAAAGAAGTAAGAATCTCCTTCCTTTTTCGACACAAAAAGTTTGTATTACAGAAAATTCAGTAGGAAGAGTGCGTTTCACGAAATAGTACCTATGACGCCATGTTGGCAGCATTGAAAACGCTCTCTACATAACCTAACATTAATTTGCATCTCATATCCACTGACGAAAGCTTCAAATATAAATGTCCCTCTAGCTAGCATCCTCACCTTTGAAAACTTAAAGAATATAAATTTTGACGATGCCAAAATTTAGTGCTTAATTAGTCAAAATTAGTCACCATAGTAAAATAATTAGTCGTCTTTTAATTTAGAAGATATAGCCGCAGTTTACTGAGGATGCTAGCTTAAGGCTCAAGCTAGCATCCTCACCTCTCATGCTGCCAAACGGTGCGTCCTATCGATTTGGTTTATATTCCAACATTTAGTCGTCAATTAGTCATTAATACTCACCTAAGTTCCAAATTTAATCGCCTAATCGTTCTCAAGTTATAACTACAAGCCGCTGAGGATGCTAACTAGAGGATTTCAAGGTACGTCATATCTGTGGCTACGCTGACCTTTCCAGTTCAAAATTAGGGTCAAGAATTAGTCAACAATTAGTCGTCCCGAATTACATTCGATTTGATTTAATTTACGTCATGGAAGTACTTTAAAAATCCTTTTAAACTTCTTCATACAAATTGTGATGGTACAGTCGTGAACAAAATAATAACCGAGGTGCGATTTAATGATTGTCGAAAGGTATTTAGGTACGCATACCATTTATGCATTTTGTAGATAGGTATAAATAATAATTATATCAAATTAATACTATACTTACCTATTATGTATAAGTATGAAGATAATGATAACTCGATATTCATATATCAAGAAAGATATAAAAAAAAGCTTTTATATATTTTTAATGATATTTATTTATAAACAAACAAATTAAACAATTTGTAAATATGGTTTGATCACAATGGTTAAGTACTAAAATAATCACAGTTTGTTCTTATTGCTACGATTATGTACTAATACAATGCTTTGTTACCTATTTGGTTTTAATCACAGCAAAATAATCACAATTGGTTCTTAATGTTCAAAGTTCAAAGTAGATCTCTGACACTGATTCAATCTTTATGCAAAGCGCATGCCTTCATATACTGGTCCAGTGGACGGCGAAGCTACTCTGCTGCAACACAGTTTTTAAATAGCGCGGAGGGTAGTGGAACATAGTTCCGCTGTTGTTGTTAAGACATTGTTTTGTGATTACCTTCTTAAGATTTAATTTATCAAATAATATAACAAACAGCAGTATCTAAACTTTGGACAAATAAACTATTCTATTCTCTATTCTAATGTTCTATAATTAATAGGGTATTTTAAAGGATAGGTACAATTCGTTTAAAGCATACAAACGCCCTTATAAAAACCCTCTCTATCATTAAATTTAATGTAAATCAGTCTTTATATGTTCCATTAGGTAAAAGACACCATTGGTTCTCAACTTAATTTGATATTTTATTCAAATGTAGAAAGAAAGGTGTCACTGTAAAACATTTTTAATTTTGTTACAAATTAATATGACACTTGTGTAGTCATCATAGAGTTCAATAGAGGCTACGAACTTCAAAAGTAACTTGCTGCTGTCAGTCAAATAAATATCATTAAAAATATATAAAAGCTTTTTTTTATATCTTTCTTGATATATGAATATCGAGTTATCATTATCTTCATACTTATACATAATAGGTAAGTATAGTATTAATTTGATATAATTATTATTTATACCTATCTACAAAATGCATAAATGGTATGCGTACCTAAATACCTTTCGACAATCATTAAATCGCACCTCGGTTATTATTTTGTTCACGACTGTACCATCACAATTTGTATGAAGAAGTTTAAAAGGATTTTTAAAGTACTTCCATGACGTAAATTAAATCAAATCGAATGTAATTCGGGACGACTAATTGTTGACTAATTCTTGACCCTAATTTTGAACTGGAAAGGTCAGCGTAGCCACAGATATGACGTACCTTGAAATCCTCTAGTTAGCATCCTCAGCGGCTTGTAGTTATAACTTGAGAACGATTAGGCGATTAAATTTGGAACTTAGGTGAGTATTAATGACTAATTGACGACTAAATGTTGGAATATAAACCAAATCGATAGGACGCACCGTTTGGCAGCATGAGAGATGAGGATGCTAGCTTGAGCCTTAAGCTAGCATCCTCAGTAAACTGCGGCTATATCTTCTAAATTAAAAGACGACTAATTATTTTACTATGGTGACTAATTTTGACTAATTAAGCACTAAATTTTGGCATCGCCAAAATTTATATTCTTTAAGTTTTCAAAGGTGAGGATGCTAGCTAGAGGGACATAAATATAAAATGTAACCTAAGCATTGATTATAAAGTAGCGTAAAACACTACAATGATACACGTTTACGATTATTTAATTATAGTTTGTGGTGGCTACCTAACTGTGTTTTCGCTGCGGGGTACCAAATGTCTATGGTATACACTCGTTTTGGTTACTTGGTTTGCTTGGAATAAACAATGAGGAAGGAATATGATTAGTGGCCCCATTTTTTTTCATATACAAATGAGTTTATGACAGCGTGCCAAGGTTGCGCCAAGTTTTCTTGGTAGATGAACTGTCAAATGATAAGTAGTACCGTACAAAAAGTAGCCATTTTGCGCCAGACCAGGCACGCAGATCCAGACGGTATGGCTCCTCCTTATATGTATATTCTATACTCCAAGGAAAAGAAAGACTGTGTTTTAAAAAAACACTTATGTTTTTTTTTTGTGTCTTTTTTGTGTCTACCTCATTTGATACTGGCAATTGGCAGAATCCACAATAGTGGTTGCCAAAAAAAATGCTGTAAGTACCTACCTACTGCCTTTAAAGAGTGCGTTTCATGAAATAGTTCCTATGTCGCCATGTTGGCAGCATTGAAAATTTGTACCGCGAAACACAATGAGGCTAATATGCCAGTACAAATTTTCAATGCTGCCAACATGGCGGCTTAGGAACTTTCATGAAATGCACTCTAGTGTTTTTGTTTTTTAGAAACTGCGGAAAAGGTAGCGGGACGAGCTGGATACCTTCTTGAGCACCTGGGCGGAGGAAGCTCGAGACAGAAAGTCTTGGCGTATGAGGAGGGAGGCCTTTGCCCCGCAGTGGGACACGAGTGGCTAAATAAGAAAAGATAAAAAAAACTTCTTGCAATAAACTTAAAAAGAAGAATAGACTTTAAAAACATTAAAATTATATGTTTTTGTCGAAAAAATCTAAAAGATAAATGTGATGTACAATACAATGAAGAGTGCGTTTCATGAAATAGTTCCTATGCCGCCATGTTGGCAGCATTATTTTGTAGACAGAAAAAAAACATTAGGTACAATTTTTGATTTCTTAGTTATTTCATTATTTATGTCTATAAACGCCTTCAAAAATCAATAATAAACAAACAGACAAGCATTCTAAATTCAAAAGACAAGCATAGAGTTCTTAGATTCATTTTTAATTACACGTTAGATGTAATGTATGGTTGTTGACCACTAAACTAGTGATTTAACTAAATAATTAATGTTTTTAAACATTTTGGAAGCATCTACAAATATGAATTTAAAAAAATAAAAGTCTTATTTCACATCCGGACTTTTTTTTCTGGATTTTTTTACAGTTAGGCTGTCTGCGAGTTTGTACGCATTTATCGCCGTATCTTGTAAAACTTACACAATATATTTTAAATAAGTGTGTGTTATTCTAATGTAATATTGTAAAATTTCATTGAAATCTGTTCAGTAGTTTTTGCACGAAAGATAACATTGACGTTTACAACTTAATACTGGGAGAGTAATTCACAGATCAGGGGGCTTAGCATATGTGCCGCGACAATTATCTCACGTCATGCTGTCCTTATCACATTTAAAACTATGGACAGAGACGTAAGCGTGACAAACCCATGACAACGACTTGTCACGGAGTGTATGCTAAGCTAGCTGATGTAAGAATGCTTGTTCTTTCACGCATAAACCTACACATCAGAATAACGTACCTACAGGCTAATATTTTAACATACCTATTGTGTAATTTTTTGAGATATTACTATAAATGCATTATGTGCCTGTGGACGTCCGAAGCCTACGGTATAACAACACGTCGGAAATATCTGCGGACCTGGCTTGATGACGTCACGCAACTCGTACGTACTCGTCACGGTATTGGATAGGCGAAAACGGGGGAAGCGCGGGGGTAAGCGCATTCCAGCGAGGTTCGCAGATATTTCCGACGTGTTATACTTACTTATATCTTATAATTATGTACCTACTCGCACGAGTATAAGAAGGTATTTTTGTATTTACTTATTTATTGCAAAAGGGAGTCTTTTTTTATCCATAAATTTAAATGCCATATTTTTGTTTGACATAATGATTTTTAAACATAAGTATTAGATGCACTAATATTAATTGCAATACTTTATTTAATCCATAATTATTGTTTCACCGATTATTTTTTTGTCATAATATTGCAAGGTATAACTTTTGAATGCCATAACATTTATTTCTAATAATCGTCATATGTACTAAATCAAACGACGATAATATTTTTTATTATAAATAATATGGAATATGTGTTAGGTAGTAGGTACTATTATGAATGAATTTACAAATTGATTAGACGACAGCAGGCAGCGCGGTGGCAAAACACGGCGGCGGGGGGGTCCGGGGGCGCAGCCCCCGAGGGGAGGCTCGGGGGCGAAGCCCCCCGCAATAAAAAAGGAACACCAACCAGAACGGCTAGGGTAGGTTAGGTTAGGTTAGAACATGATTTTTCATCCCTGCTTGCTGCATGCTTGCTTGCATGCTGCATACCTGCTTGCATGCCTGCTGCATGCCTGCTGCATGCCTGCTGCATGCCTGCTGCATGCCTGCTTGCATGCTGCATGCCTGCTTGCATGCTGCATGCCTGCTGCATGCCTGCTTGCATGCTGCATGTTCATCAGGATCATGTAAATATTATCATGTAGGTGATACCATCAGTAGGTTGTAGGTTGTAGGTTATAGGTTATATATATTTATGTCATGTAGTCATTATGTTTAAATTAAATATAGCTTTTAAATATTAGTGCATTTGTTATATTCTGGCAAACATACTTATGTCACGAAATAATATGTCTTATGAGTTTTATGGCAAATAAAACCATATAGATGACGATATTATGGCAAATAAAATTATAGAATAAAAAAATATGATACTTAAATTTATGGGAAACATTAGTGATTCATTGCAAAAAGATTACAAAGGTACATATCTATAGGAAAACATCTATTTTGACCTACCCACGCATACAACATTGTAAAATATAACCCTGGAAACTTGAAAAGTAACTTAATCAATAACTTCTCAATATCATAAAAGGCAAACTTAAATTGTGTCATCAATCTTGCAACTTGACAAATGACTAACTGCCGGATCACTGATAGAATCGCCGATTACTAAACCAATTATGATGCAAATTTTAACACAGATCAATTTGTCAATTAATTATTGATATTATCGAGTTATTGCAGTTTAATCGATGTTTTGTGTAAAGCTGAGGTGGAAGAAAGTAATAGGGATGATTCAAAAATTCAAAAAGTAATTAGTCCGTCTTTTAGGCTATTAAAAATATTTGAAACACGTTATTTACCTGATCAAATACATAAATAAATACAAAGATACAGAGCATCAAAGTTACGGAGTGGAGTGTATTGACGTCACTTGTAGGTAAAAATCTTAGGCGTGACGTCACGAGCAACTTTAACCCAGTTTATCTTTGTCATTTTTAGTTTAAGAACAAAAAGAAAAAATACGTGTCGAATATTTTAAAATAATCTATGTGAGTTTAAAAAAAATTTTTTAGTCATCATGCCTATTAAGGACTAACGCCCGCCTGTGACTTCGTACGCATTTGTCGTCATAATATCTTAGAAAACTTACACAATATCTTCAAATTATAAACCCCTTGTTAAAGTCGCGGGAAGCCGTTGGATGTGGGCAGCGCATGACGGGTCGTTGTGGAGATCCTTGGCTTGTGTCCAGCAGTGGACGTCCATAAGCTAACATGATGATGATGATGAATATAGCCTAATGTTTCCTTATTCTGATATGCAAGCTACAATATTGTAAAGTTTCATTAAAATCTGTTCAGTAGTTTTTGCGTGAAAGAGTAACAAACATCTTCCTTGGCTGATGATAGGGTTTAAGTATCGATTCTTCATCTAGCACTTACTCATTCCTTAAGGAATTCCAAAGGTTTTTGATTTATAGTTTAAAAAAGGATTCCTTAGATTTATAGTCATCCTGTCGATTAAACTAATCCGACTGTTTATACAAAAAATAAAACAGAATCGTTCGATCGATCAATCAAAAAATCCTAACATATTTCTTGGTAATTTTCAAATTCTCAGTTAAAAAAATAGGAAAAAAAACTTTTTAAGTTAAACGGTTTTATGTTAAACATACATTGCAATGTTTAAGATAAATGTACTAAAAACCAAAAAATAATAAAATAGATACAGTCGTGAGAATTATAAACATATGCATAGACTAGACTAAAATAAAACCGTGGGGCACGTCAATTGTCTACAATCGTTGATGAAATTTTTTTTTTGTAATGTTACACTATAATTAGGCAGTTGTTCAACCGACAACGATGGACGCGTGATAAGTATGGCTAGAATGTGGAAACAAGCTAGCAAGCTCGATTATAAGCGAGTTTTAGGGTTTCATAGTGTTGAGCGAGTAGTACTTTTATCATATGTTTTGTCGATTAAAGACAAACTACGAGCAGTGGAACGATTCTTCGCCAGCCAGCAGTGTGATTGTCCAACGATAAACTAGTTGAAACATCTCTTTTATTTACATGGAGTGTATAACTATTGGAATTTCCATGAGCAAGAAAATAGTAAGTAATTTCCTCACCGTCTGCGGGCCAACTGCCTAACGACGAATTAAACGATTCTTCTATCGCACATTAAGTCGATAATTTGTTTGAGACAATTGACGTGCCCCACGGTTTTATTTTAGTCTAGTCTATGCATATGTTTATAATTCTCACGACTGTATCTATTTTATTATTTTTTGGTTTTTAGTACATTTATCTTAAACATTGCAATGTATGTTTAACATAAAACCGTTTAACTTAAAAAGTTTTTTTACCTATTTTTATTTTCTAGTTTTTAGTTTTTATTTCGCATTCTGTTTGATTCTTTTAGTGCTACATTATTGCAAGGTTTCTTGCCCGTTAGTTTATTGCAGTCCAACTCCTCTATACGTAGTCCCTGCAAAGATCTTACTCTACTAAGAGCCACGTAGGCTTGACCTTCTTCAAACAGTTTCGCACCTAAGTATACCACTGCGTAATCCACAGTGCTGCCCTGCATTTTATGTATTGTAGAAGCCCATGATAGTATTAAATGTAACATTCTTCTTTCAGCCGTCCCGTAATTGTACTTAGCTGGAAACTGTATGGCTTTCGGGTGTATAAAATGTACTCCGTCTCTTGCGAAATCAATTCGGACGGAAGGTACATCTGTTGCATACATCTGAGTTCGACGAAATTGAGGCCAAACGATTTCGTTGATATAGCCTATAGCGCCATTTACTAATCCCTTTGAAACGTCAATATCTGGTTGAGCACTTTCATTTGATACCCATATTGATGGGATTGATAAAACCTACGTTATCCGCCATTTTGTAGAGGCCGCCATCTTGGATTTTAATTTTATAAAGTACATTGAATTCTACTGGTTGAGCACTTTCATTTGATACCCATATTGATGGGATTGATAAAACCTACGTTATCCGCCATTTTGTAGCGGCCGCCATCTTGGATTTCAATATTTTATAGTATATTGTATTCTGATTGTTGAGCCCTTTCATTTGATACCCATATTGATGGGATTAATAAAACCTAAATTATCCGCCATTTTGTAGCGGCGGCCATCTTGAATTTATAATGATAATGAATAAACATAATTGTATTGTCACCAAAATCCAAAGCGTATACAAAATTTCAGATTAATCGGTTGACAGGAAGAGGGTGAAATTTGAATTACTAAATTTGACCCAAGAAAGAATAAAACAAACGGGGTGAGCTAAATAAAACCGTTTAAAAAAGAAGTTTTCTTTTGTAAAATCAGTAAGGTATTCGAAATAATTTCACTTTTAAATGTCGAAAAGGGTCGAGAGTATTGTTTTATATGTGATGCGATGATAGAGTTGTCCTGTTATGACTTGATATTTGGAGTAACAGGTTGTTACTTCGAATAACAGGTATTGAAGTAACAGTTTGTATTTTTGCACTTTTAGGTGATATTTAATCGATAAGGCATAGTATGGAGTAGGTACCCTAACTAAACCGACGTGTATGAACCTATGAGGCAACTGATGAATGTGATTGAAGCGAAGGAAGTGTGTTTGGATCGTAGCAAGTGGAAGGAAGTCTCTACCTACCTCGATGGGAGAGAGATGTGACAGATATGTTTTTGTTTAATGGATAGATGATAAATTAAAATCGTCTTTCCAGCAATTAAGGCCCAGAACTCATGATGAAACGCAACTGAAACAGCTAGTTAACTTTGAGTTGCATCGTAGTTTCTGCTATAGACTTCTTTAGAAAACCACACACGACACGACGCAACTAGTTTAAAACGTTTCAGAATAGTGGCACATCGTGTGTGGTTTTCTAAAGGAGTCTAAAGCAAAAACTTAGATAACTTTTGAGTTACTCAAAAGTAATGAGCAGTTGCAGTTATGCTGCAGTTGCGTTTCCCCGTGTGTTCTGGGTCTAAGAGTTCTAGTGACTAATTATTTGATGTTTTTTAACGTTCTTGCATTTTATAGCATCATTTCCTAAGCTTGTCAAGATAAATGAGGCAGATGGTATTGTTTTAACATGACGCCATTTTTGTCTCTTATCATCAAGTACAGATACCAGTTCCAAAAAATACTAGCTACCTCCCCATCCCTATTTAGAAATGTAGAGTAAATCAATCAGAGGTAGTACGTAGTGATTAGAGTTGGACGTGACCGGAGGGTAGCCCGTTCGATACCCGTGCCTTGCATCAATCAAAACTCCTCTATTTTTCATTGTGCTGTAACAAATCTACTTAATGTAGGTATGTAAGTATATATTTACTTGGGGTTAATTTGGTTTTCAGCTAGTTTCAAGAATAGTTAAGTTAATGTTCTGAAATCTATAGCTGTCGCGGTCATTGTCGAAAATCTGAAAAAGACGGCACTAGATGTGAGGATGTTTGTTTCTCTTTCATGCAAAAACTACCTACTGAACAGATTCTAATGAAACTTTACAGTAGGTAGGTATTATAGCTTGCACATCAACATAACACACACATTAGATATACTTTTTAAGTTATTATTGCTAATTACAAATATGTAAATGTAACTTTTTTGCCTCGCGGCAGACCAGGGAAAAGGTGGCGAGATGAACTGGACACCTTCACGAACAACTGGGCAGAGGCGGATCAGGGTAGCAATTCCGCTAAATTAAGTTAAGCGACCAAACTATAGCCAACAGATAAACATTCGACAGCAATATGTCACAAATTTGGTATTCTCTTAAGTGCCACGATTAATAGTCGATTAATAGTCGATTAGTAGTCTCTAGAGGGTTTAGTCTACTGTCAAATAGCGAAGAGAATACCGTTTGGAACTGCCACTCACTCATGTGACATAGCGGAGTAAAATACCGATTATAGCGTAAAGTAATAAAATGTACGGCCGATCGCTGTCCACTGTCAACTTATCTGTTAAGAGAATACCAAAATGTGTCAATTCATACAATTCACATTCTAGAGAGACACCATTTTTCATTTGGTAATTAAGTAGAAGAATACGGCCCCAGGATAGAAAATCAAGGAGGAGAGAGGCCTTTGCCCAGCAGTGGGACAACAACGGCTAGATAAGATAAGAACTTTTTTGCAATAAAAAATACGTAAGTAACTAGGTACCTGACCCATTGTTAAAATGATTCATTCATAAACAAATGTAGAGTCTTGACTTTTATAATACGTTTGAACCATAATCGACCTTAAGTTACCACCTGTCAAAACCCAAAAATATATATTTTATTGTTATTTAAAACGCAGAAAATATAACACAACGCTGTCAGAATTCAAAAAAAGAACAAAGGGCAACAGGATATAGGTACATTTCAAATATGGAACCCGTCGAATCGTGACCAGCCGCGGGCGCGCCGGCCTGTGATTGGCCCGCTCTGACACGTGATTTGTTATACGATGCGCAAGAGTGCGGTGAATGGAATAAATAAAAGGAAAATGTAGTCAAAGAAAGGCCAAGGGTGTCTTTTTGTAAGGCCTTTAACTTCTACTATGGCAAAACAATAGTCTATGGATACATCAAGGACAAATTGTACTTAGGTACCTAGTGTGTTTGTTAAGCACTAAAATCCAATTGCAAAGAAAAAGATCATAAGACATACGTAATGCTCTAACAAAGTAAAAGCTACTTATACTTACTATAATCTGATAAACAGGCATTGATTTTAAAAAAATAAAAAAAATTGAACAAACACAAAACTTTAACAGCCAAAAGGCAGATTATTTGACGGGGAAAAGATCTCGTGTGTAGGTATACCTACTAGGTATACCGTAGACCTAGGATCTCTAGGTACTTATTAAAGGATAAGGTCGAATTTGTGCACAGCACAGCTAATGACATTGCTCAAGACGTTTTCTGTGATCTAACCTTTGAGTAGGTATCTACATATTTTATAGAATATGTAAGGAGGAGCCATATCGTCTGGATCTGCGTGCCTGGTCTGGCGCAAAATGGCTACTTTTTGTATGGTAGGTATTACTTAACGTTTGACAGGTCATCTACCAAGAAAACTATGAAAAACTTGCGCCAACCTACCTTGGCACGCTGTCATAAACTCATTTGTATATGAAAAAAAAATACCAACCTTGGCACGCTGTCATAAACTCATTTGTATATGAAAAAAAAATGGCGCCACTCCATAAATTCCTTCCTTATTGGTTTTAGGTGACATAACTTTTTTTTTATTTGACAACTGCCACGAAGGATTCTGCCAATGTCAAGTAGGTACCTATTGAAAAGTTTACTAGCTCCAAGGTAACTCCCTTAGATTAATAATATAGTGTAACTCCAAAGGCTCTACGTGGTTTTGACCTAACATAGGATGCTTGCATAAGTACCTACAGATCTCTATGTTTGGGTTTTGAAGTTTGTATAAAGGTTTCATTTCATATCAAATGTCTAACCGCAACCGCCCTACAACCACAAGTGTGTACCTAAAACGACCTTAGGAACCTACATTACCTACTTTGTAAAGCAAAAACTGGCCATAGGTAGGTAATTAGATACGTACCTACCTATTAATTCGATTGCTCGTATTTACATAATTAGCTACAATTGATTAACTACAGCACACTTCAATTCTCGATTACAATTCTACAATGTTGCCAACTCGTTTTCTTACGCTGTTTTGTGTAGCAGGGGGCTTTATTGCTAGGTTAGGTAGTTAGATAGATATCTAGTACCTACAGTGCTACAAGGATTTATCGGCATTTGAGTGACATTATCAGGAGGGCGTGTGTGGCTTTGAGTACGTATAGAATATAAAGGAGGTGCCATACTGTCTGTATCTGCGTGCCTGGTCTGGCGCAAAATGGCTACCTACCTTTTTGTATGAAATTTTTTATCGTTTGACAGATTATCTACACAAGAAAACTATGAAAAAATTGCGCTAACCTAGGCACGCTGCCATAAACTCATTTGTATATGAAAAAAAAAATGGGACTCCTTATATTCCTTCCTCATTGGTGTGTGGTGAATAAATAGGTAACGCCAAAATAATGACAATTTACAAGATGATATCGTTAGTTCCAATTTCCGCTACGTGACAAAAGATCCTTGTAGCACTACTGTAAAGTTTCGTATTTCAAATAAAACCCTAATAATTACGTAGTAACTATTAAGTAATCTATGCTAATACGCGTCACATCCGATTTCTTATCCGACCCAAGAAATTTAGTAGGTATAAGTAGAAATAGATCTCGGATCTATCTCGCATCCATACTAAATATTTAGGATCGGGTAAGAATCGGATGTGTTGCGTAACTGCTGATGTTACGTCTAACTTTGCGTTAAGGTAAGTAAGTAGGTACCTACATCTTCTTCTCCTGCCCACTGCTGAGCATAGGCCTCTCAAATTTCTTTGCAACGCGACCGAGTCAATGCCACATGCTTCCGTAAGTAGGTACATAAATAAATAGGTTATTTACAGAGACGTAGGCTGTTACCTAGTTATTATAATCTAGTTACAATATTATGTAGATTCAAACCCTTTATTAAAACTAGGATAATTTTGATAATCACCTATCTACTGACATAATTGTCAATGAATATGTACATAATTAATAAAATAAGTACAATTAAATTACATTTTCGTCTTTTACTAATTAAAGAAATTACACAATACCGCCATATTTAAAATTCCCCCGCCACAACTTACGTCATAATGAAAATTCAAAATGGCCGCTTAAGTTTTTAATTATTAATCGCTTATTAAGGCAAAGAAGTCGGACTGTTTTAGTCCAATTACAAGGGGCTACAAGTAGTAATTGTGTAAAATGCCTGATTATGTGGCATCGTGGCTTATCATTAGAATAGTTGATTGGGGATTTCAATAAATTATGTTTTAACTAGCAATCGATTGTAAGACGAACAATTTAATAAAAAGATGGCGACTTTATTGTACTTATTGTTTGTTTATATTCAACTTACTAAATGAATTTAAAACATATAATATTTTGTTTATCTACCTAAAGTCCAAATTGGTTAAAATAGAAATGAAACAAAAAATATTCTTAAAAAAAGGAGTATATTTTTGTAAAAATACAGAGAATCATTCTTTGTCTAAAAATACAATAAAATATTTAAACTTATTCTTCTATAATTTGTAAAGGACCGCTTAATATTAATTGTAAATATATTTGTCATATTGTATATTTAAAATAATGTAATAAAATAGTTATTTGTTCTTATTTACTGGGTTTGTTTAGTTTTGCTTGTAAAGCGACCAAGAATTTAGGTATATTTATTTGTACATTACTTAGATAATTTAGCTTAAAACTTTTAGTGGAATACCAAATTTGACACAATATAAATCAATCACAATCGACTATCAAACGGATCGCAAAAGCTTAGGTTAAATTAGCAGACTTGGCCCCAATTTTTATTTCGACAGTAATTGCATTTTATTTTTAATTTATTATGGTCTTAACCTTTTCACTGTGGTCTTAACCTTCCTTATGTCATAATAAGGCCTTTTTCCAGCTACAATTAATATTTCGAATAAAATACTTCGTTACAGTGCTACAAGAATCTTTTGGCACGTGGCGGAAATGGGGATGTTGACTACATTCGAAAATTCAAAAAATAATTAGTCCGTCTTTTAGGCTACTAAAAAATATTTGAAACGCTTTTTTATAAATAAATACAAAGATACAGAGCATCAAAGTTACGGAGTGGGGGGTATTGACGTCACTCCTACGTAAAAATCGTACTAAGGCGTGACGTCATGAGCAACTTTAACCCAGTGTATCTGTGTCATTTTTAGTTTAAGAGAAAAAAGTAAAAATACGTGTCGAATATTTTAAAATATTCTTAAGTGATGGACTAAAAAAAATTTTTTAGTCATCATGCCCATTGGAACTAACGATATCATCTTGTAAATTGTTATTTATTCACCACCCACGCCCTACTAACAATGTCACTCAAGTGCCAATAGATCCTTATAGCATTGTATATGCCAAATAATACTGGTTTTTTTTAAACTAAGTATTTCCTAAAATATTAATTTTCAAATACTTTCCTACATTTATTTGTAAATATTATGGCAGTGCTTGATTATAAAAATTGTAGATATAAATATCTATAAATGCATAGAAAGCACAATTTAACTTAGTTACGTATAAAATACATCAAAATCTTAACATAATACAACTTGTAAAAAATATAAATTTTAATATCATTTTGTAATGATTAAGAAAAAATATTTTTTTTTTTATAATTAAGGTCTCTTTAAGCGAGTAATCTATTTAGTAATCTGTATGGAGACTTCTTTTTTTACACGACTGAGTAAAAAATTTAATTTAAGTATATTAGAAATTTATATTTTTTTACTGTTATACTTAATTTTAATAATTACTAATTTATACTTTGTAAAATTATAAATATTGAGTATTTCACGAACATATTCTTTGTTTTAGTGACTAAAATTAACTAAAAATAAAAATTTCCATACAAAAATGTAAAAAAAAAACTGGAAGATATCTCAAGTCTATAAATTGGAAGGATATTTGCACTAATTATGAAACACATAAAACACATGAAAAAAAGTTATAAAAAGTTACTTAGTGATATGAAAATGATTTTTAAATATTTGTGATGAATATCATGGCAAAAGCCGAATGAGTATAAAAATCTTATATAAATTGTAAAAAGTATACTTTGGAGTAAAGTCACAATATTTTTAAAGATCATAATTTCATAATAATATCAGTTTTTACTTAATTATAAATACGAGCTTTTCAATATAACATCCTGCAAAAAACTGGATCCCACATAATCCTACTAATATTATAAATGTCAAAGTTTGTGCCGATGGATGGATGGACGTTTGTTCCTCGTTCACGTAAAAACTACTGAATAGATTTTAATGAAACTTTACAATATTGTAGCTTATACATCAGAATAACACATAGGCTATTTTATTTTAAGATATCATGATTTTTATTCAAGATATGACGATAAATGCGTACGAAGTCGCAGGCAGCTTCTAGTATGAAATAATTGTGTAAACGAGTTCACTCATATAATTACACTCTACTCAAAGGAAAACATCGTGAGGAAACCTGCATACACCAGAGAAGAAATTCGAAGGTGTATGTGAAATCCGCCAACCCGCACTTGGCCAGCGTGGTGGATTACGGCCTAATCACTCTCTGTATGAGAGTAGGCTCGTGCCCCTCGGTGGGGACATATATGAGCTAATAACAACAACAACAACAACTCAAAAGTAATCCTGCAAAAAAACGGATCCAGATTTTTTCAGGATGTTACCATTGCCTAATCATTAGATCATCCACCACGCTAGCCCAATACGGATTGGTGGGATCCTAAGCGAGACAAATGAGTTGTTTCCCTTCATCCATTTGGAACTGCACTTTGTCTGAGTTAGCTGCTTTGTCTGCCGTTTTTGAAAGCGCGCTCGCTAGGAACACTAGCGCGACCCCTGTTGCTGTCACGAACAGGGCCCAACCTGAAAAAGGCATCATTATCATTATACTTCAGCTAGCTTAGCATGGCACTCCGTGACAAGACGTTGTCATGGGTTTGTCACGCTTACGTCTCTGTCTATAGTATTTAATGTGATAAGGACAGCATACGCGAGATAATAGGCGTGACGACACTATGAAATAATCGAAGATTTAATGATTTCAGGGGAAAATACACATTTAAAGGATTCAAAAAACTATTTTAGTTTTATTTAAAAAATTGAGATTAACAAGATTTTCTATAAAATAAAAGAGTAAAATACTGCTATCGGCCATTTTGACTGAAACGCCAATCACAGCGCATGACGTCATACTCATGTAAACAAACATCACTGTGTTGTTTTGACTGATTGTACGCTAGGATTTACTTTTTGTTTATTTTTGTGAATAACTACAAATTTATTATAATGGAACCAGGGTTTATCAGGGCAAACAGTTCCAATTTGCCCAGGATCGATTTGCTAATGTTGGGCGAGTTCCTGGCAACCAATAAAGAATTTTGCTCCTCCGAATTTAGAAACGTGAAAACCGCCTTGTATTTTTTTTGTTATTATTGTTATTTGTTATTATTGTCATTTCATCTATATCACGTCAAACATGAAGTTAAAAATCTATCAATACATGATAACATACTCACATCAAAGTGATCTTCACAGAAATAAAGTGACGAATTTAATTTTACTTCGTTCGGGTTTCGCCGTGCAAGCTGTAACCATGTATCTCTTATTTTTTTAATGTATGGGACATGAACAAACACCTTGTTGGGTGTCTTTATTGATGTATTTTTGCACAGAGGTACTGCACACCACTTATAAACTTTAGAATTCATTTTTATCACAAGAAATACGAAACGTTTGTTTACTTTGTTGTCTAGCCGGGCGGGAACACATTTGACATTTACAAAAGTGTGACGTCACACGCGACGCCATGACACGGAGAGCTGTTTTCACGCAGTATTTAAAAATAATTATAAAAATGGCTTTAATCTTCTTAAAACATTAGTTAAATACCGAAATAAAGTTTTTGTTGTAAACAGTAAATGTGTATCTGCATTTTGGAATAGGATTTCAAAATCTTTCGACATGCCTATTGTCGCGGCACGCCGTGCTAAGCCCCCTGATTTAGGGTCCGATTCACCATTTACAAATATTTACTGACAGTTAAACCTATGTCTATGTCGTAATAGAGTCTAAAACGTCATTAGTCTAAAACTGTCTATTTAGACAGTGTCAGGTGTAATGTTTGTGCCAATGGATGGATGTGAGGATCTTTGTTACTCTTTCACGCAAAAACCACTGAACGCATTGCAACTAAACTTGGCAAAGTTGTAATTTGCACATTGGAAAAAACATAGGCTATCTTGTTTTAAGATTATTGTGTAAGTTTTCCAAAATATGAAGATACATGCATAATAAGTCGCGGGCTGCCGGCTAGTGTAATTATATTTAATAATAACTAGAGATGCGTCGAATATTCGTTTAGTATTCGGTATTCGGCATATTCGGCACCTCAACCGAATATTGTATTCGGCCGAATATTCGGTTAAAATGACCATTTATTCCGTTATTTTCTTTAGTAATAATTTGCTTGATAAAACAAGATATTGACCTCATATTAAATTATTTTAAACCAAAGAGCAATCAATCTTATATTCATTGTCACATCTAGGTATTACATGAGTTAAAATAAGCTAGGTATCTATTATGTGACACTTGATTTAATATAAGAAATCTAGACATTTTGCTCTATCTGGTAACAGTCGATGGCGTATCTTCATAAACGTTACCTATTTGTAGTATCAAAATTGCTGTGACAGAACAAACGAATAGTTCGACCGAACTATTCGGTTCGGTAGAGTTTCAAACCGAATAGTATTCGTTATTAGGCAAAACCCATATTCGGCGCATCACTAATAATAACAAAAACTATGGTTAATACTGAACTATTATTGGATAGTACACACAAGCATGGTATGACGCAGTGTGGGAAACCCTCCAACAAGGTAAACCAACCACCTGGTGAAAGTCGCGGGAAGCCGATGCGGGCCGCGTAAGACCGTTATGGGAATCCTTGGAAGCTTTTGTCTAGCAGTGGACGTCCACAAGCTGACACAACACACAAGCGTAAACGTATCAATTTCTATTGTTTAGTTTTGAGTTGCCGCCATTGTGTGGTCAATTAGAATACGACAATTAGATCCAGCTTGCTTAAAAAGGCGCTAGATCCAGCTGGATTGCTGGATGCTGGATCCAACAATTGCAATCCCTACTCATCAACCAGTGATGATGATGATCAACGTACCAATAGAACAGTCTCCAGGTATATAAGGCTCGGAGTATTCCCCGCAGAGTCTCTTCACACGAGGAGTGCCCCAGCCCCACGGGTACAGCAGCAGGCCTAAGACTCCGAATAGACCTGGAAATGACAAGTATTTTGATTATAATTTTGACAATTGTGCAATACCTACCTACAAAAAAAGTATTAAAACATTAAGCTAATTGGTACACAATTTAGTTAACCACTGGTAAAGATGGTTGCAATTTTTTGTTGTAACATCTTTCTCTTCTTCTTTAAGTTATGTGTCCACCAGTGAGTGCGCTTTCACGTTTATCTTGCGTTTCATTTGAAGCATGCCCAAAAATTCATAGCGCATACAATAGCAACGACTCAAAATATCTCAAACAGTAGAGCACAACGCTTGACGCAAAACGAACTGAAACATGAAACGCAAGCTGAACATGAAAACGAAAACGAAAGCGCGCTGGTGGAGACATGATCAACGGACTTGCTCCTATGGGCATCTTGTGGCTTTCATTCAATAAAATCAATTTACTAATTATCAAAGTCTATTATTAACAACTATGCTACAATTTTGACAAAAAATTTAAAATTCTAAACGCATTTTTCGTAAATTAATGACTGACTACCTTATACTTAAAATATATATAATTTTTTTACTGCATATTTTTATAATTTTGTCAAAATTATGCTTATTATATTGTGTAATTTTTCTGAGTAATTACTATAAATGTAGGATAATAAAGAAGTCCCAACCTCCAAGAGCTTGCGTAGCCCCAGCC
Source organism: Anarsia innoxiella (assembly GCA_947563765.1). Taxonomy (NCBI): domain Eukaryota; kingdom Metazoa; phylum Arthropoda; class Insecta; order Lepidoptera; family Gelechiidae; genus Anarsia; species Anarsia innoxiella. The sequence continues at coordinate 2,870,712 of OX387417.1, forward strand.
AGAGATATGACACTCTTCTTGAATACAGCCTGCACACAGCATGACATCACTCCAGCTAGAACTGTTGCAAACTGAATCGCTGCACCTGAAGATTAATGAGCACATACATATTAATACATATAAGTAAATATAATTAATTATGTATGTCATAGTAACTACTTATTTATTTATTCAAGAGCAAGTTTATACAAAAAGATAGCTTAAGTAATTTATAGTACATAATGTACCTTAGAAAATAACAGGATATCATAGAGTCTTAAAATAAAGCGAACCAGAGTAGGTATCAAAATATAACATAAATAATATTTACTTGGTAAGTGGATATTAAATAGTGTTGTGTGTGAACTAACTTAATTAAGTGTAATAAAATAATAAAAAAAAAATACAATCTTAAAACTGTTACAATTTTGAAATATAAGAAAAATAAATAACAAATTATAAAACAGCTTATAGTATAGTGTATGTGTAGTGTAGGTATACCTATATGTATACCAAGTTGTATTTTCAATAACATATCCTACAAATGATATAAATGTCAATGTTTGTGCCAATGGATGGATGTTTGCTATTTTTTAACATAAAAACCACTGAACAGATTTTGATGAAACTTGGCACTATTGTAGCTTGCACATCAGAATAATACATTGGCAATATTATTTTGAGATATTATGGTCCATCCATCCGTCATCACAAACATTGTCATTTATAATATTAGTATGATGTATGGTCAAGCAAAACACATGTTTGGATCATAGCAAGGTAGATGGTCTCTGCCTACCCCAATGGGAAAGGGGCATGACAGATATGTTAAGTAGGTATGTATGTATGTATAAATAAATAAATACTCAAGTAGATAAACCAGACCTAAGTTCAGGTTATGCACTAAATAGATTTAAGCTATTATTTTATAAGATTTGTGAAATGTTTTGGCTGTATTCTTTTTTATACACCTTAATAAATAAATAAATAAACTGTTACATTAAAACCCAGAACACATAGTGAAACGTAACTGCAACGCAACTGAAACTGCTAGTTACTTTTGAGTTGCATCGAAGTTTCTGCTATAGACTTCTTTAGAAAACCACACACGACGCAACTAGTAACTAGCAGTTTCAGTTGCATTTCAGTTGCGTTTCACCGTGTGTTCTGGGTCTTACAATACTCACAGAGTGACAAAAAGAACATGGCAGCTTTCCAAGGTGTAGGGTACACTGTAGAGTCAGTAGCTAACCCGTAAAAAGAGAACGAGCCACAGTTGTTGCGGTCATTCTCCATTCGAATGCATCTGGAAATAATAGTAACAAATTGGTAAAGTAAGTATTTATACATTCCTTTTAAATATTGATAGAGTAGGTAAGTTTTTGGCAAATTACATGTTATTGAAGGAGTGTCATTAAATAATTTATTGATATTTATGATCAGTCAAAGCACTGGCAGAGGATAGGCCTAAATGGCGAATGCTCCACCGACAACAATCTAACTTAAATGAAATTAATTTTAAATGAAATGATGATGATGATTATGAAGATTTTGTGCACCCATAACTGAAGCTTATTATTATTTTAGAAATTCTTACCTATTATATATTCCAACACTAGGAACATAAAAACTTGTGACATTATTCTCGTTAACCACCACGGGCGGGGCCAGCAACCATTTAGGTGTCATAACACCGGTCAAAATGAACATAAATGCAACCAAACTCAGCAGGAGCCATACCATACTTCGACCCGTTATTATAACGTAACACATTGTTCTTTCTGCACGTTACTAATTAAAAAGCTAAATGTATTATATTATCCACCAACGGACGCTAGTTATCATTAATTAAAATAGTTTAAACAAATAGAATTTAAACAAAAAAAGTTTTCGATGATAATTCACTCACAACTTCCCGTTTGACAATTTAAAAATGTCAAATGTCAATGTCAATTTTTTTTTCTTGGAAGAGGATGTCTTAGGGTAGGGTACAGTCCTTATTCTGCCTTAGTGAAAGAAGACTTTTAAAAAAATCAAAGAATCTGTCAAAACACTTATTGTAAACAAATCAAAATAATGAATCTGCCTGTGATCTGCCTGCAACCAAATTCAATATAAAAAAATATGTTTAGGTAATATAGCATTAACAAAATTTTTACATAAAATAATACATTTTTCACAAACCAACGGCCTCGTCCCAACTTAATGTCCAGATATTTAGAACGGTGGAAGTGAAACGAAAACATGCCACGAAAATGCACTTGCCCACCTATAAAAGACCCAGAAGCAGAAGCAAAAGTGCAGGAACTTCTCGCCGCTGAAAAGGAAAAGTCAAAAACACAAGTCACTAAACTAATAGATAAACGACCACCTTTGGATGATCTGCTCAATTGTACAGGGCGTGCAACTTGCGAATACTTCTTAGGCCCTGGAAAGTGGCCATCCTGGCTAACCGAAGATGAGTGGTACGCATTACTTTATGAGATGTACGTGGCCCCACCGCAGAAAGATGGTAAACTGATACCAATCGAGCAAGCTCTCAAGTTGCGTCGCGCCGGACAAAAGCTGCATTACATGGAAAAAATTCGATATTTTTCCGAGAGTAAAAGTTATAAGCCTGTTGTAAGTACCTACTTAGATTCAATGATTTCTGTAATTGGCTGCTTTCCACCAATCTTCCCTAAATGAACGTAGGTCGTCACGCCATTGTTTCTTGATATAAGTAGGATCACTTTAGCAAGATTCTTTAATATTGTAAGCCCTTAGCCTTACCCCTAAGGGTCGCTATATCTTACGAGTTGAAAAATTTTGGCGACCCCTTTTATTGGTACCTACTTACACTATTTGTCCAGATTACGATCTTAATTATGCAATAAACCGCGAAGTACGAGGTCAGTTGGTTAATCACAAAAATTTTGTTTTTGATTGTAGGTAGTTACTAAGTTGAGAATTTTGCCATTTTCTCTTTGCTGGCGACCCCCCGAGTAGGACTTCGCGACCCTCCTGGGGGTCGCGACCTACAGTTTTAAAAACACTGTTGTAAGCGAACGGCGGAGAAATTGTGTTTAATTTTGTTTTGATTTTATACTTATATTTTTTATTGGACTGGAAATAAATATTTACTTACTTAAAAGAGCAGTGGCGAGAACTCCACCGACAAGAGCGACGCTCTTAAATATAATGACGATGGTTTAGGTCTCTGCCTATCCCAATGGGAGGGAGGCGTGACGGATATGTATGTATGTATGTATGTCTTGTATGATTTAGGTTGTACATGGATGCGCGCTGCGGATGGATGCAGGGAATCGAAAATGCTGGTGCGACTGTCCTCTGGAGCCTTGTCAATGCGGCGGAAAGGAAACGAAACCTCCACGGCCGTTACCCCTGGGTGAGTAGAATCAGAGTGACGAATTACCTAACCTTTTTAAAAAAACCCGACTGCGGTATTTTTCTTTTCATTTTGATGTACTCAGTGCAACCACACACGACGCAACTAGTTTAAAACGTTTCAGTTTAGTTGCATCGTGTGTGGTTTTCTAAAGGAGTCTATAGCAGAAACTTAGATGCGACTCAAAAGTAACTAGCAGTTGCAGTTGCGTTTCCCCGTGTGTTCTGGGTCTTACGAATATGATGAGAGGAATTGACAGCCAGTTAGTAAGTAATAATTATGATTTCAGTGGGGCCAAGTCTAATGCAACGAATGGTGCTTGGCAGGAGACCACCTAACGAGCTAGGTAAGAGACCGCCTCATGCGTGGTCTTGGCGAGGCCGGGGGCACTCAATGGCTGTCAAATTGCAAAGAGCTGCGACTGACGGATGCCTTTGCGATATGAATCGCGTTGGCCCTCCTGCATGTCCTGCGCCATTGCTTGACTTACCTTGTGATCGGCACAAGCCAGATAGTTTCGAGTATGTATTTAAGCGTCTTCCAGTAAGTATTTTTATGCCGGTTTCACACGAGAGCAGAACAATGAGGCAGTACAGGAGCAGTACTGTGCTGTTCTGCCCTTGTGTGAAACCGGCATCAGGAATTTGGGTACTGTTTCTGACTCCGTCACGCGTAGGGATGTGAAATGGGATAGACGGAGACGGAAATAACTTGCCCTTTATTTAAGCAAACACGGGGAGATTAGTCGACTCAAACCCTTGCGCACAGACAATTGGATGGCGAGCAAGAAGGGCTTTCGTCACATGACAGTCTAGCTTTATTTTCATGACTTGTAGTAGCATTGTAGGTGGTTCGTTATGTCAGCTTATTGACGTCCACTGCTGAACAAAAGCCTCCCCCAAAGATCTCCACAACGACCGGTCTTGCGCTACCTACATCCAGCAGCTTCAGTTGTAAGTGGTACGCTAAAAGAACATAGACAAGAGTAGGTAACAACCCAAGTAGTTCCAATAACCTATTGTTTTTATTATATTATTCGTTATGTTTTAGGACTCGTACACTGAGAAGACAGCTAGAAGAATTGCAAGAGTCACCGCAAGAGAGGGCCAACAGGGTATTCATTTTTTATATCTTATCTAGCCATCGGTGTCCCACTGCTGGGCAAAGGCCTCTCTCCTCTTCTTCCACGACTCCCTATCCTGGGCCGTCTCTGCCCAGATATCCAAGATGTCCAGTTCATCTCGCCACCTTTTTTGTGGTCTGCCGCGAGTTCTTTTGGCTGTTGGTTGCCATTTTGTTGCTGTGATTGCCCAGAGATCGTTCGGCATGCGGCAGACGTGACCAGCCCGATCCCACTTTTGTAACTTACATCATAAACAACCCGTCGGAAATATGTATATGCGCCCCTTGCTGAAATGCGCTCTCTCCACGTCACACCCATTTTGGCCTACCCAGTACCTACCGTGACGAGTACGTACCTACTAGTTGTATGACGTCATTAAGCCACACTAAGTCAGGTGAGCAGATATTTCCGGATTGTACAGGTCTATATAATTATTATACTTACAACAGAGTTTCTTGATAGAATCTTCTCTAGGGAACGCATGGGTGATTTAGGCCGTGGCCCCAGTAGGCAAACTGTTAGCGGCCGACTGAGTGAGCCGCAAAGTGGCGAACTGAAATTTGAGTTAGCTGCAAACTCAAATCAATGAAACACCGATTTTGGTGGGAGTCGGCCGTTGTCTGAGATAGTCAGCGCGCGTAACGCTGCAAACTGCGAACTAGCTGACTAGCTGACTGTGGACACTCCATTTCAAATAGGATATGAAAGGGCGTACTAAATCGACACGCCGCAAACTAGTCAGCCGCTAACAGTTTGCCTACTGGGGCCACGACCTTAAGTATCTTACAAGTCTCGAAGAAGTAACAGCGAGCGAAGTATCTTCGAGACTTACAGGATACTTGAATCGCCTATGCGTATCATAATGGGAGAAGAGCTTAAGCCTGTTTCAGATTCTCTGGTCCAAAAAACTATCAAGAAGTCTCGTTTTTAAGTGCTAAATAAAAACTAATACAATAATGTTCTTAACAGGAGACAATGGAAGGGAAAGGTGTACCAGTCACGTATCCTAATAGTGGCAAGGAAGGAGTAGAAGGTAATATACAGGATTTAACAGAAAGGGGGTATAATGCCGAAACACAGCTATAGTCCTCATGAAACTGAACAACTTTCCCCAAGGAACATGAGTCGTAACTCGAAAATATTTTTGCGTCGCCCATACTTACTCCATCAGCTGATCGGATACTTTGTATTGGGAGGCAATTTTTTTTTCGAGTTTTGTTTGACCCTTGTGTCTTGGGGAAAGTTGTTCAGTTTCATGAGGACTATCGCTGTGTTTCGGCGTTATAGGTACCACCTTTCTGTTACACCCAGTATAAAACACAGACAGGGATAATAAGCACAACGCGGCGACGTACCTACCTACACATCAATTAATAATATACGTCCTTTATTCACTTAAGTACAAGGTGCTACATGAAGTAATAGATACTAACGCGTTTTATTGTGACAATTCGACTGATTTTAATAATGACTAGAGGCTTCCCGCGAATTCTTACGCATTTATTACCACATCTTGAAAAAACATCATATTCAAAAATAAGATAGCCTATGTGTGATTCTGATATATAAGCTACAATACTGCCAAATTTTTTCAAAATCCATTCAGTAGTTTTTGCATGAAAGAGTTCCTAACAAACAACCATCTATCCATCGGCACATACATTGACATTTACATTATTAATAGGATTTAATTTATAGGTATTAATAGGTTTTTTTGATTTTTTTGATTTTTTTTTTATTTTTTTTTTATTTTTTTATTTTAGGATTTATTTTTAATTTATATGATTAACTTGAATTTTGACATGTCATAATGAAATCTGTAATTTAATTTGTTTGCTTCATGTTTCCAGTGGGCAGTCAAACGACGACTTCTATCTACGGAAACATTGAACCAGGTCTTGGTGAGGTGCTGACTGGAAACTCCGGACGTTGGACTGTACGAAGAAATTATAAAGTCAAAAAGCCCAAAAAGGCCAAAAAGGACAAAAAGGACAAAAAGGACAAAAAGGGAAAGAAAGCTAAGGGTGCCGGGAAAGCTAGCGGGGACGCTACCGGGGGCGTTACCGCGGACGAAATCGGATTCGCTCCCGGGGCCGAACCCGGGGTCGCTTTCGGGGGCGAAGCCGGGGTCGCTCCCGGGAGCGAAGCTGCTGGTAAAGCTGGAGGCGAAGCCGGGGTCGCTCCCGGGAGCGAAGCTGCTGGTAAAGCTGGAGGCGAAGCCGGGGTCGCTCCCGGGAGCGAAGCTGCTGGTAAAGCTGGAGGCGAAGCCGGGGCCGCTACCGAGGGCGCTACCGACGACGAAGCTGGAGGCACTACCGGCGCCCCTGATAGCGAGAAAAATACACGACTATCTTTGACAAAAAGGAAATCTCAATCTAAGGAAGCTGAACCTCCCGTTGGCGACATCGGGGGCGCCACCGCCGCGGACGGGGGCGCTACCACCGAGGGCATCCATTCGTTATGCGCCGATCCTAACTGCCCTGTTAGGAAAACCGCAGAACCTCCTAAAAAGTAACAGAGTTTGTCTTATTTGGTAAAAAATGGAAATGTAAATTAAACAGATTTAAATTGTTCTTAAATTAAACAATAAGTAAAGGTAAAATAGGGGAATGTAAATTATACATTGAAAATCCAAATAGATACGATGTACCTAAATGTTATCGTCTTTTGATCGCAATCCTGGCAGAATTTGTAAATAAGTACCTAAGTAAGTCTGTAAAAAATAAATGGATATTAAGTTATGCATGCTTTTATTTATTTCACACGTTTCTTTATTGACGGCGACACCAACACCTCGTACCCAAGAAAGGCCAAATCAAGAGTAACCTAAACCGACGTGCATGTATGAGGCGACTGATGAGTGTGGATGAAGCGAAAGAGGTGTGTTTGGATCGTAGCAAGTGGATGGAAGTGGTCGCTGCCTACCCCTATGGGAGAGAGGCGTGACGGATACGTAGGTATGTATGTATGTATGTATAAATGACACATCTTCGCAGCATAGTTACACCATTGTAGCTATACCTACTTATTCATAGCACATCTCTGGTGGAAAGGCATCTTTAGCTAAATCCAATATTACCTACCAATTTGCGACTTGTTTGTGATATGATATTAAAGTGGTAAGATTGTGGGTAGTATACTCTTTCTTCTTCATAAGTCGTTGCATAGGTATACATTTAATTCACAACTTCCAAAAACCTATTTTTTTTCTAAAATCCTTCGTATTAGAGTATGACTAAGGGGGCAGGGCCCATTCTGCCTTAATTAAAAAGGCTTTTTGAAATTTTAAGATACCTTTGAGAATAGAATATATAAGGAGATGCCATATCGTCTGGATCTGCGTGCCTGGTCTGGCACAAAATAGCTACCTTTTTGTATGCTATTTCCACAGCTATTTCTTATTGTTTGACAGGTCATCTATCAAGAAAACTATGGAAAACTTGGCGCAATCTGGCACGCTGTCATAAACTCATTTGTATATGAAAAAAAAAATGGGGCCATATTCCTTCTTCATTGACAGTTACAGATTTACAGAAGTCTGTAAACAATGCTGTAAATAAATCAAAATGTGCTTGAAACCAAAAAAATCCCAATAATATGTTTAAGTAACACAGTATACACAACGAAAGTACCACGCCATTACCAAAAATTCTGTGAATTGAAAGCCACGGAACCTCGTCCGAAAATTGCACAAAATAATTCATTTTTCACAAACCAACGGCCTCGTCCCCATTCCAAACTTATGTCTAAATTCATCTAGATCAGTGAAATCATATGGCGAAAACATGCCACCAAAATGCTCTTGCGCTAAGCCTTTGAAGCTTAAGAAGTCTAATGATCCTGAAGGCCTAGGGTTAGGTCCTCCACTGGGAGCGGCAAAATGGCAAGCAGTTAAAAACGAAGAAGACGATGAAGAATTAAAAACAGGACCTAAAACACCACCTCCCAAAAAACTTACGGTAATAAAACGACCCGATTTAGATGGTCTGCTCACATGTAAAGGTCGTGAAAGTTGTGATAAATTCTTAGACCCTGAAGTCGGATGGCCAACCTGGCTCACCGAAGATGAGTGGTACTCAGTACTGTTTGAGCTGTACGTGGCCCCAACAGATAAAGAGACCAGATTGACTCCGTTGAAGCAAGGCCGCCAGTTGCGCCGTGCCGCCCGCCGGCTGCGTTTCATGGAGAACTGGCGGATTCTTTCCTCTAACAGTTACAAACCTGTTGTAAGTAGTTTTATTTCAATATATACTTTTGAAGAATAGAAAAATTGGAACATTACTACATTTTAAACAATAGAATCTGTTTGTTTTGTGTCCGCGCCACATCGGTGCTTGATAGTGCCAACAGACCTTTTATTTATTTATTTATTATTTAACAGTTTATTGTAAGATGATAGTACATAGATACAGAAAAAAAGAGAAGTTTTACAAAAGGTACAGCATATTTCTAAAAGAAATTTCTTCCTGCAGACCCCACAGAGAGAGAAGACTGTGAGTGTGAAGCACAAAACCTTATTAATAGTCCACTTTCTCATCTTAGGATCGCAAAAGACATATAGGATGTCTAATTTGTTAACAATAACTAATTGAAAGTTGCGAGACATCTTTAGATATAGGCTACCATCTATCTATTGATGGCGGCCGTCGTCCAACCGTGGACTTTTATAGTAAACCTACTAGGATCACTTCAGTATTAGTACTTCAATCTCTTTAATATCCTGATCTTTGTGTTCAGATTTTAGCTGGATGCGCGCTGCGGTTGGATTCAGGGCTCAGATGTTGCTGGTGTGACTGTCAGATTGAGCCGTGTATGTGCGGCGAAGGATTGAATACGGGACCAGCTCGGCCGCTTCCAAAAGGTGATTCAAATTAGATTTTGATACGTTAAGATTGCCACCGTGATAGCTGTTGTGACTACTGTTTTACTGACCAGTGGGTCAAATCCTGTCATTTAAAACCACCCTGAAAACCATTTATTTCTATAACCCGACTACCCTGAATAGCTGGAGGACCTACACAGTTGCGTGGTTTAGTGGCGACAGAAATTGGCAGCCAGTTAGTTAAGCCGTGGCCCTAGTAGGCGAACTGTTAGCGGCTGACTACTTTGCGGCGTATCGATTTAGTACGCCCTTCCATACATTTGAAATGGAGGATCCACAGTCAGCTAGTTTTCGCTCACTGTACGCAGTTTGCAGCGTTACGCGCGCTGGCTATCTCAGACAGCGGCCGACTCCCACCAAAACCGGTGATTTCATTGATTTGAGTTTGCAGCTAAGGCTGATTCCACCGTTTCGTTCAGATTTGCCATCCAGACCAAAAACTCATATGATTTTAACAGTTAGCTAAAATGTTTAAATTGAAAAAGTTCACGTATAAGTAAAGCTAAAAGACGCATCTTTCATTTAATCGCTAAATTAATTAAATAAAAAAAACCCTGAACAAAAACATGTCAAAATCTCATTACACTCCTCATCCAGATACCCACCCTGAGTTTTCTGAGATACTTTAGTACACTTTCCTACGGTAAATGTTCAGGTTTTTTGTACCTGAATATCAAGTTACACTATTACAATTAATAATTAATAAATAAACATTAATAATTCATAGCGCAATATATAAAGAATCGCACTTAAAATTTTGTCAAACGAAAAACTTCATTCTCTTCCACGAAAATTGCAATCAACATTATAATGTGTTCCCAACCCTCTTTCTACTTTTGCCCACGCCCACGTCTCCCGCGCCCCTCTGTCTGCCTAAACAATTTACCGAGAAAGACCACGCGCAGCCACACTAAAAAATATTTCCGATTTAAGTTCTGAAAATCGCTTTTGTCACAGGTTCGTACACATTACATTCCATTGCATTTCTAAGTAAGCTCATGATCAAATTAATTTTATTTTAGATACAATTATAGCTTGTATGTGGGTGTTTTTATATTATACCTATTAAGGTCATTGCACTTTTAGTTTCGAAATAAATCGAGAAATTCTTCCTAAATTTCATTCCTTTCCAATTCATTACATTCCATTCCCTCCAATTTTTTGGCGGAGGGGAATGAAAGGTTTTGGAAGTTAATGAAATAGTTTTACGGGTAGTAAAGTAGTAATATAAAACACTAATAAAGATCATGTTTTCGGTATTAACTGACGTTTTTTGTAAAAATAACATTATTAATAAAACGTTACCTACCTTAATGAGTATTGTCGTGCCTAAATTTTTATATTAAGCAACTACATACTTTTTAAACTTATGTTATTCAAAAAATACCAACCTATCTAGGTACCTATTTACTTAACGAAATTCAGATTGAAATGTTAATGGTTGGCCTTATTGTTATTTTTTATAGTCTCACAGACCGCAAATTAATATGAAAAAAAATTCTGACAGTACATTTTGCTTAGATTTTGACACGAGTATTTTTTAGAGTTTATGTGTGTGCGGATCTCGAGTACGTGATAGATAAGACAAGTCAGCGAGCGTGAAAATATTTCTGCATCGATATGGTTCCGCTGCATCAGCAATCACGTAGCCTATCACGGCCGCACATATCATCGCACGACCAGCGTCTTAGTATATAAGCGTAGCTTCAAGTCATTACTATTGTCCAGTTGCCTAGAGTCATATCACTATGTAACCTTAAATATAATTTCTGCAACAACGCTGTGCCATCTTATTGTCACCTATTATCTGCCGGGCCGCCGCAGTGGTGACCGCCGCCGATTGAACACGCAACTTCGCTACTTTGAAGATGGATCTCAAGACAATGCAAGCACCTCATCGAGGCAATCTAGTTTCTGCTTTCCATCAGCGGGTCTCACCGACTCTGGATCAAGAAGTGATTCACTATGTACGTAGTTTCGGCCAAGTACAATACCAGCATCTGGACCCGGCGCTGCAACAACTAGCTACTTTAACGATTAATTCAGGTTCCTCAGTAAGCAAGAAATACGCACGAAGCAGCACAAATGGACGAACGTCGAAATAGGGTCAAGTTTACAATGAATCACGCTACATTGAAATTTTACTACAATTATTGAAATTAAGACTATCACTTGGACAAACTTCGCATCGTTATGGCCACGACACGCACCATTTTTGGAGAGAATAACAAAGGAAAAGGCTCGTCGTTAGATTCGCAGTAATTTTTGGTTTTTGGCAGCAAGAAGTCAGAAGTTCCTTGCACTGCCGTATTTGCGGTATTTTGTACCAGACTCTACATTGCAATAACGTGAAACAATGAAACACATTAAGAACGCTTGGTGCCCATGAGCAGGATTTGATAACCGCCAGTGTGTGCAGCCCACGACTGTTAGAGAAACGCTCGAGCGTGGAAGTACTGCTGATGTTTATTGAATTAATATAAAGAATTTGAAGATTTTTTTATGATGAGACTGCGCAATGACCACGATGATGTCCGCAACGCAATGCTCTGCAGTTATTGGTTGTGAAGAAATATTGATTAATGGTAAACGCTTTAGTTTCCTTCGATTACTCTGGAAGAATCATGGGTGCAGCTATTCAGCGAAGAAAGGAGCAACAAGCGAGGTTTTAGCGGCATTTAGAAGTCCTGTTTTCATTTTCTTTTCCAAAGGGGGGAGTACTGTGCGGTCCTCGAGTACGTGATAGATAAGACAAGTCAGCGAGCGTGAAAATATTCCTGCATCGATATGGTTCCGCTGCATCAGCAATCACGTAGCTTAACATGTCCGCACAAATCATCGCGCGGCCAGCGTCTTGCAGCATAGCTCCAAGTCATCTCTATGTCCAGTTGCCTAGAGTCATATCACCATGTAACTTCAAATATAAGATGTACAATTTCGCCGCGCCGTTATAATTTTCACCTATTATGCAGGTCGCCACATTGTGAGTTTCTAGTTTAGGTGTTTATACTTTAAGAAGTCTATTGAAATGTTCCTAATACGTAAAAAAAAATTGTGTTCATTTTGACACATACGATTTCCATGAATAAGTACGTTTATGAAGAAAAAGTTTGATTTTTTAATCAATTTTTTAATACTGACTAATATTTTTTCATTACCTTCCAAACAACATCATTACACTCTCACGATATTTCATTACATTCCATTGCCTCATTACACTCCAACGATTTCCTCGAAAACTATAAAAAAATTTAATACGTCCAAACTAGTTTACTACATCTAGACGATATACGCATCTTTTTAGCATACCGATTTTCGAAACCGATATAAAAAAATAAATTTCGTGGAATGGTCGAAATTTGCACGAAACGGTGGAATTAGCCCTAACTCAAATTTCAGTTCGCCACTTTGCGGCTCACTCTGTCGGCCGCTAACAGTTTGCCTACTGGGGCCACGGCCTTAATACCTATCATGATTTCAGCGGGCCCAGGCATAACGGCACGTATGCTGCTTGGCAAGAAACCAACTAACGCACAAGGTTGGAAACCGCCTAGTGCGTGGCATTGGCGCGGCCGAGAGCACACGGTGGCTATCAGATTGCAAAAGGCTGCGGCTGAAGGATGCCTATGCGCATTGCAACGTGTCGGCTTTCCTTCTTGTCCTGCGCCATTGCTAGACTTACCTTGTGATCGGGAGCAAGGGAATAATTATGAGTATGTATCTTCCAATATAAAAAATCACCCAAAAAATACCCCCAAAACCCTCTTTTGGCTAATCACTCTCGTATGAGAGTAGGCTCGTGCCCCTGTAGTGGGGACGTTAAAGGGTTGATAAGGATCTTCCAATATCCCTGTGAATTTGGGTACCTTTTTTTGACGTTCATGTGTGAAAAGAGAGAGACTGTTAAAATAATATTTAAGCAATTAAACATAGGATATCTATTTAAGCAAAGGTGGCGAGATGAGTCAACTCAAATGAATCCTTGTGTACATAAACTTAAGATGAGCAAAACGAGCTTGCAGCAGAAAGACATGACATGCTTGCTGTATTTTAATATCTAGATACAGATCTACCAAGTAATCTGTGAAATAAACGGCGGCGCAATTAGTAATAGAAAATTGTATTTCTACCAATCGCAGCAGTTCTGGAAATTAACATTTCCGTATTAGTGGCTTTAGTTCCAATAACGGCCGGTTCACATATAACTTGGTAGCACTGTACCTAAGACCAAGTATAGGTACTGTAGGTACTTACTGCGGACTGTAGCATTGTAGGTGATACGTAGGGACGTAGAACGCCTAGAAGAACAAGAGTATCCAAGAAGCTTCAATAACTTATTGTTTTTAATATTGTATTCGTTATGCTCTAGGATTCGAACAATGAGACGGCAGCTGGACGATTTCAAGGAATCACCTATGGAAAGAGCACACAGGGTACCTATTTATTTTCAATTAAATTACTAGAGGCTGCCCGCGACTTCGTACGCATTTATTCGTCTTAACTTGGAAAAAAAACATGATATCGTAAAATAATATAGCCTATTAATATACCTAATAGGCTACAATATTGCCAAAATTCATTAAAATCTATTCAATAGATTTTGCGTGAAAGAGTAACAAACATCCATCCATCGGCACAAACATTAAAATTAATAATTTAAATAGTATTAGTAGCATTTTAAAACTTTATTCGAAAAGAGCAACTCAACAGAGTTTCTTGCTAGATTCTTCTTTGAGGAAAATATTATCTTGCGAATCTAGCGTTGGCCTTTAAAAAAAGACTTAAGTAGGCAGGTTAATTTAACATTTTATTATATAGGTATCTCGTCCAAAAAACTAAGAAGTTTTATCTTTAGCTAGGTACTTAAATAATATAATATCATTGTGCTATGCTTTACAGGAAAAAGCAGAGGCGGTAGGTGTACCAATGAAGTATGCCAATGGCAAAGAAGGAAGATCAGGTAAGTCGAATAAACCATCATCATCATCCCAGGCCTTGTAACGTCCGTCTTCGGACATAGGCCTCCTCCAAAGCCCTCCACGACTTCCTATCCCTCGCCAATTGCATCCACTTCGGACCGGAGTGTCTCCGAATATTGTTACCCATCTTTCGGGTGGGCGACCTCCGCCTTGTGTGGTTTTTCTGGAAGCCCAGGGAAACCACACGAGGCAGAGGTCTAAAGTCCTTCATTTGGTAGGTAGAATACGTTTCATGAAATAGTACCTATGTCGCCATGTTCGCAGCTTTGAAAATTTGTACTGTGAAAAGTCATCAAGGGCAATCCAGAACACACGGTGAAACGCAACTGCAACGCAACTGAAATGAAACATTTCAAACTACTTGCATCGTGTGTGGTTTTCTAAAGAAGTCTATAGCAGAAACTTCGATGCTACTCAAAAGTAACTAGCAGTTTTAGTTGCGTCGCAGTTGCGTTTCACTTCACCGTGTGTTCTGGGCCTAAGGGTAATGTTCATCAAGGGTAAAGGTCTATTTACCTACACACATCCGGGCCGTGCCGGGCCGAGACCTGTCAGGAGGGAAAAAATACGTCGTCATGACAACGTGTGTGAACGAATCCATAGAAAATGTATGGAATGACATTTTTTCCCTGACACGTCCCGGACACGGCCCGGACACAGCCCGGATGTGTGTAGGTAGACCATAGGGTAATTGTAATGGAAACGTCATCAAAGGTAATGGTAAAACAAATTTTCAATGTCACCAACATGGCGGAATAGGAACTAATTCGTGAAACGCACTTTACTTTTTCGTTTGTACCTAAACGTTTGCTTTGTGTTTCCAGTGGGCACTCAAACAGCGCTCAATATCTTCGGAAACCTTGATCCGGGTAAAGGTAAGGTGCTACTTGGAGACTCTGCACGTTGGACTGAACGGCGGCGCAAGAAGAAAACTGATGGTGATGTCAAGAAAGCCGTACATTTCGATCCACTAGTACCTTTCGGAACAAAAGAGAAACAACCACCAAAATGCGGCGATCCTATTTGCATTAACTAACTCCCTATGTAATTAAGAACACCGCACGAACTTTTTTATGAATGTAATTTTTTTTAATGCTTGTCTCAGTTGGTATAGTGAATGAAAATTATAAAAAAAACGAAAATTCGAATAAGTACCATACATATTTTAGTTATTGTCTTTTGATTGCAATCCCGGCAGATTTTGTACCTATGTAAAAGCAATGTAAAAAATAAATTGAATTTAATTTAAAATACATTCTTTTAATAATTTAAAGTTTCATCAAACAAAACTCGTCTCATCATTTTGCGTTTTCGAAAAGCTGGTCTGCTCGTCTGTATAGACAAAGACCAAATTCTTGTTTCCGAACGCAGCCAGAAAAAGTTGCTTCCAACGCCATCTAGTTTGAATCAAATCGAACAAAACAAAACACTTGGTTCATTCGTCTCGTCTCCTTGTTTCTTTCTTTCATTTGTGAATTTTGTCATAGTGTAAGCTAAGGACAAATTGAAACAAAGCTTTATTTTCAAAGTTTACCATCAAAAATTAGTTTAGTTGATTCATAAATACATTGTGACCATACCACATTTGTGTATCAGTAAAATATCGTGTTGTGCAGTGTAAGTGAAAGAAATGTGGTCGATGACAAACGCAAACGAGTGCTACGTAAGTATAATCTGACCAAATTTAGATTACCCTACAAAGTGCGTTGAACATCTTCAATACATGAGTTTCCGAAATATGTAGGATAATAGCATGACACCTGTCAAACGAGAAGCAAGTAATTTTTATCGTTTAATAGAAATCAGTCGTAGTTACACAGTTTTGTTCTTTTATTATTGCTTTTATAATAAATGTGTAGTGCTGAAAGCAGTGCCATGGATTATACTAAGAGAGTAAAGAATAAGGTACGCGATGTACTTATAATTAACCTTTGAAAAGCATGATTTTAACGTCCTTGTTTAAGTGCTTGCAAAATGTTAGGTTCCTTTGTCAGATACGCTTAACTTTTACTTTTACCCTCCCAATATCATTTTTGAGGTAGACGCGTGCATTTCCCGCTATTTTTTTGATCACATTTTTCTTTTTCTATATTCAAAAGCCAGTTCACTTCACGTAGAAAGTGTTTTTATGCATAGTTGTGATTTCTCATATGTTAGCTACATATAACTATGCAAATGAGACGTGTTTCTGGTTCAGTAGGTGACCAACTGTTGTTTTGTGAGTTTTTATGTTGAAAATGCAGTTTTCATCATCACATTTCTTGTCTAGCTTGCTGACATACTTTATAAAGGTTCATAATAATGTAAATCCTTCTTGTTTGTTATGTTACAAAAACATGTTTTGAATTAGATAAAAAACAAAGGATTTTCTGTTATGCAGTTGTGTGTATTTTCCTTATTGTAACGGTTATTCAAAGAAAAGAACTGTTTAGTCATAAGATCATGAAATCATAGAATAAGAGTAATTTTATAGTACCTACCTATTGGAAATGTAATTAATCTTTTTACTTCTCTGTTACAAGGTATTTAATTTTATGCTACAACTATGATTATAGTATTAATAACAATAATAAACTACTTATAGTAGCCTTACCATTCCTTCAAGTTATCTCACAACATACTGTCCTTATCACATTCAAGTTTTAAATAGGGATGCAAGCATGAAAAAACTATAAAACATCTTATTACAGCATGTATGCTAAGCCTGGTGTGTATTATTTATTAACTGTAAACAGTCTTAGGCCGACTTGCGTACCGGAGGGTTAGCTCAATAAACCCGGAGTTAGCTGCTAACACAGGGTTAAAGCAAGATAAATCAATACAAATTATTTATTTAACCCTGTCTTAGCAGCTAACTCCGAGTTTATTTGGCTGCGCAAGTGGGCCTTAGTGCTGCAATCGTTGATATTTTATATCAAACGCATTCATAGCACTGTAGCATAGCACATCTATGGTGGAAATGCACTCTTAAGTGGGTAACATTTATTTTGAGCCTAGTGGGACAAGCTGAACACCTTGAGTACCTGAGCCGAGGAAGCTCAAAACAGGAAGTCATGGCGGATGAGGAGACCTTTGCCCAGCAGTGGGACATAAGTGTCTATAAGATTAGATTAGATTTTTAAATGACTTCAAAAGGATGAGGGTTCTCAATTTGACTCAATACTTTTTTAAAGTATATTTACGGAGAACTTCTTTGTTTCTAAACCGATTTTGATGATTCTTTTTTTTGTTTTGTCATCCATTGGAAATTAAATAACAATATTACAAATACTAAAGTATACTAAATCTGATTCCAATTATAGATCTCAAAACATGTGCACAAAATTAATGATGCAGAAAGAAAACTATAAAATAAGCTGTCGACATTCTTAGATATATCTCTTGGCACTGCATTCACATCTCACTATTGAATGACTTGCATTTTTAAAGGAAATTGTATTGTTTTTTATTGATTAGAACAGGCATGATGACTAAAAAAATTATTTTAGTCCATCACATAGATTATTTTAAAATATTCGACATGTATGCTTTTCTTTTTTCTCTTAAACTAAAAATGACAAAGATACACGGGGTTAAAGTTGCTTGTGACGTCACGTCTAAGTAAGATTTTTACCCAGGAATGACGTCAATACCCCCGTTTTATCTTTAATGCTCTGTATCTTCGTATTTGATCAGGTAAAAACTGTGTTTCAATTATTTTTTAATAGCCTAAAAGACGTAACCAATTATTTTTGGAATTTTTGAATGTAGTCATCATCCCTATTCTTGATACAACATGACATGAACCTTCTCCTTCTATTTTTATAATAACGTTTTCTCATTTTTAGGGTTCCATACCCAAAGGGTAAAAACGGGACCCTATTATTGAGACTTGGCTGTCCGTCTGTCTCCAGGCGGTATCTCATGAACCGTTATAGCTAGAGCTTTATCAATATTAATAATGGCTTCTGGTAGACGTTATTATTAGGCTTTTGTTAACCTAGTGGATGTTACGGAACCCTTCCTGCGAGAGTGCGACTCGCGCTTACCGGTTTTTTATATTAGCTTAATTTCTTTTTTAATTTGTTCCAGAACTGATCAACAAGGGATACAAGACAAACACATCTGAACTTTAACAAATGAAGTTATTGTAAATAATAATTATTAAAAAAATAACACATTTAAAAAAATCAAAAACAAATCAAATAGATTTGTTACTGTGATCTCTGACTTTGACTAGTGTAATTTTTATTTTTAATTAATTAATTCTTATAATAATCACGTTGTGTGCAGTATTAAGTTGTTTGGTGTATTTATGTGCTGTTGAGCGAGATGAGTTCGACAAGTGTTAGGCCTCCGCCGCCGTATAAGCAGATTGATCTGGATCAGGTATGTTGGATTTATTTTTTGTTACCCATTAAGATCCCACTGCTGGACAAAGTCCTCCCCGCGACTTTCCATTTAATGGAATTCTTATTTAATTTTATAACTAGAGATTGCCCGCGACTTCTTACACATTTATCGTCATATCTTGGAAAAAAATTATGGTATCTCAAAATAATATAGCCTATGTGTTTTTCTGATGTGAAAGCTAGAAAATTGTAAAGTTTCATTAAAATCTGATCAGTGGTTTTTGCGACAAAGAGTAATAAAGATCCTCATATCCATCCATTCATCCATGGGCAAAAATATTGACAAGTTATTAGGAAGTAGGATTGATAACTCACTTTAATCACAATATATTTTTAACTGACATTCTTTTCTGGTCTATTTATCGCAGTCACTTAAGTAGCCAATATTTATAAAACAAGCTGAATCAATATTATTCAATTAATTTTAAATATGTGTAAATAAACAGGTTAAATAAAGAAATGCAGATGTATTTTACATTCGTATACCTATCGTATTATTTTAATAAAAACATATATAATTTCTTTAAATAAATAAGCCTATCTAGAGATATCTGTATAAGCTACATTATTTTGTAAATGTTACAATATTGTTAAGTTCCATCACAATCTGTTCAGTGGTTATACCATGAAAGAGTAACAAACATCCATCCATCGGCACAAACATTGAAGTTTATATATAAATATTCGCGTAGTAGGATATCTTGTAACTATTATTAGTTTAAAGTCACTATAGAGTTTTTAAAACAATAAATGTATAAAAAACAAAATGGAGTCTTTAAAAAAACAAAACACGTCGCGTAACATACCTGCAGTCATGGTTAAGAAAAAAGTAAAAACAACATAAGGGTACCTTTCCACCAGAGATGTGCTATGCTACGTTGCTATGGATGCGTTTGATATCCACCAATCATATTCAGGTTGCTTTCATATTCAATGGGCATGATTAAAAAAAATTTTTTAGTCCATCACATAGATTATTTTAAAATATTCGACACGTATTTTTTCTTTTTTCTCTTAAACTAAAAATTACAAAGATACACTGGGTAAAAGTTGCTCATGACGGCACACCTTAGTACGATTTTTACGTAGGAGTGACGTCAATAGCCCCCACTCCGTAACTTTGATGCTCTGTATCTTTGTATTTATTTATGTATTTGATCAGGTAAAAAACGTGTTTCAATATTTTTTAATAGCCTAAAAGACGGACTAATTATTTTTTTAATTTTCGAATGTAGTCATCCCCATTAACATGATTGGTGAAACAAACGCATCTATAGCAACGTAGCATAGCACATCTCTGGTGGAAAGGTACCTTAAAGTTTTACGTTATACAATCTCATTGAAAAACAGTGGACTTTGTTTATAATGGGACAGTGTTTAAAATGTATTAATTCAGTTTGACATCAGTGGACGATCAATCCTAGTGTTCTATGGGGAAAAATACTACTTTTAGGCCGGCGCACACCTGATGCCGGTTTCACACGAGGGCAGAAGAGTGAGGCAGAACAGTGGGCGGCACAGTACTGCTACTGTTTAAACGCACAGAATAGTGTCAAGGCAGTTGAAGACAGTACTATTCTATGCGTTTAAACAGTAGCAGTACTGTGCTGTCCACTGTTCTGCCCTCGTGTGAAACCGGCATGACGGAGTGCAGCACAGGGCATTTTTAATTGTCATATTATTATTATCGACATTGTTCTCATTATAATATACAAAATCAGTTAACACAACAAATGAACATCGAAGCGACTAAAAACGAATGTTTAGTCAACTGATTTGAATATTATTCTAATGACAACAATGCCGATAATAATATAACAATCAAAAATGCTCTGCTCTGCGCTCCGTCAGCTGTGCGCCGGCCCTATAACTTACATACCGTTCGCGATGTAAACAGACGTATGTTAAAAGGTAAAACGAAACGCCTGCCCGCAGATGGCGTGGCTTGTGCTAAACGTATGCCTATCAATACACTACGAATGACCGACACGACACCAGAGAGGTCAAAACTGATAAGATACTAATAAACGCTATATTATCAAATCGGAGACTTGTTAAGGAAAGGCCCTAAACCGACGTGCATGTACGAGGAGACTGATGAATGTGGATGAAGCGAAAGATGTGTGTTTGGATCGTTGCAAGTGGAGGGAAGTGGTCTCTGCGTACTGGGTTGTTATACTCTATCAGACTAACTTGCGTCAGCGACGCTCGCTTTTTTAGGATTAGGGAAGTAGGGGAGTTAGAAAGAGACAAAAAGTACCTATGTCACTCTCTATCCCTTCAACTATATCCACTTTAAAAATGGCAAAGTTAGATATATATTTATTTCATAGGCAAACATACGCGAAAACGTGATGTAAATTCTTAAAGCTAAATCTAGATTCGCACAATTCGTCGCTTCGTTTGTCCCTATTGGAAATCGAACCCATGGCCTCGCAGCCAAGAGCACCCGCTTCAAGTTGAGGCTTGGAACCTGTCAAACTAGCAATTATTTCAAGATTCGGCGGGCTATACGGAAATTAAATAAATACTGAATGGATTTTAATCCGATTGTCGTTGTCAGCAATGGTTGGGTTGATTCAAGGGTATTTGTTGAAAAGAAATCGTGGGACAAAGCTAGTAAACAGAATTGTATACTATAAAAATGAAAATGTCATAAACATTTGTGTCGATGGATGAAATGGATGGAAGGATATTCCTTACTTAATACGCAAAAATTATACATACTTATTTTGTAAAATTGTAATATGGATAAGACCCTAAAACGACGGGCATGTATGAGGTGACTGATGAGTGTGGATGAAGCGAAAGAGGTGTGTTTGGATCGTGGCAAGTGGAAGAATGTGGTCTCTGCCTACCCCAATAGGAGAGAGGCGTGACGGATATGTATGTGTAATATGGGTCCATCTAGCGTACAATAAATATATTTTATTTTATTTAAAAATTGCTGAACGTTATCTATCAGTCTACCTACATATGAATTATAAATAAAACAGATTTTTACCGTTTTATTCTAACAAAGTAATCTTTGCTACCATATTTCATAACTGGCCCAATAATTGCTCAAACGCGCAACGCTTGGCCAATAGTATGATATAACACCCGCAAATGATAAAAAGGCACTCGGTTCGTATCAGCGCACTTATAAAAGAAGTCTCTAATTATGCGAGTTATACAATCCATACGAAACTCCTTGCGTGTTACGATGATTAAATATTGCGGATGAAAAAATATAATTCGCGCTGTTAACTTTTTAAGAACACTTTTATTTTTATTGGCTTTACTTTAAAAAAACACTGTGTTTTTTCACTAGCCTTTTTAGTGCACTTAAGTTTTTAATGAAGGCGTGTTAAAACGAGTATGTTCTTAAAAAATAATAATAAATCTAGCCTGTAAGATTCTAATAGGCAAAGTTCTACTGCTTGACTATATCTTATATGCTCATTATACCTATACTGTACAGTAATTTTAAACAATTGGACAAGAATCTTTTTGCTGTTATTTTTTTCTATTATTCCTCATATCCATCGGCACAAATTGTCGTTTTTATTTATTTATTAGATAGTCTTGTCTCTCTCAAAATATCTACCTACATATTCACAAACTCCAGAGACTTCTAAAACTACAAAACATATTCTAAAACGGTTTTAATTAACAGATTTATTCCCTGTTGCTGATAAATGCAGTTTTTTATCCATTAAACATCATGTTGTCTTTTTCTGAATTTTAACAATGACAGAGTCAGCTATAGTTTTAAATTTTAATGAAGAGTTAAATTTGTGGAACTGGTTATTAGACAGATGTTAGTTAACTTAAAAAGCAATTTTAGAACAGTTATACTTGTCTGGCATGTCGAAATCCGCCAGTATGGATAATCGGGCCATTGTCGAGGAAGTAGGTCGAGTAACAATGGCAAAGATTTTGTGTAGGCTTCGTCTGCGTTTATACTTAGTTTTGTTGGTTTATAATTCTCATTTTGCTGAAGAAATGTAGCAGGTTTTATTGGAAATTATTTGCGAAAATGGCGAGAATTTTGGTACAATTTTTATGAATTCATGAAATGAAAATTTGTAGTGCCATTGGCTGATATAAAAGCACAAATTGAAATACAACAGCGTACTTAAAAACCAAACTTAAATTTTGAATTTTCAATATCAAATGTTCTGTGATGCGATGCATTGTTAACCGACTTAAAAAAAAGAAAAGGTTTCTCGATTCGACCGTTTATGTTTTTTTTTTCAATCGGCGTAGACTGAAACCACTCCCTTCCACTTAGCAGTGCTGCGATTTTTTTAGTCCATCACATAGATTATTTTAAAATATTCGACACGTATTTTTTGCGAACCGAGGAGTGACGTCAATACCCCCCACTCCGTAACTTTGATGCTCTGTATCTTTGTATTTATTTATGTATTTGATCAGGTAAAAAACGTGCTTCAAATATTTTTTAATAGCCTAAAAGACGGACTAATTATTTTTTGAATTTTCGTATGTAGTCATCATCCCCATTTTACCCTCACTGCATCAATTTTCAATATATTTTCCAAACAAATAAAGCTTTTAACATCGCCATCTAGGTTATTCACGAACACGTGGATATGATACACGAAAATCTAAAATTAAAAAAGTGTAACGAATGCATTTTTTTTACCGATCACTGTGTTGTTTGGCACCTCGCCAACTGTTTGTATAGAAATATAACGTATACTCTTATAATGTACTTAATCCCACGTTTGGAGAATTCTCTTCCTGTTGGTACAAATTTGATAGTATTAAGTTACAAGTCTTGTTAAGTTAATAAATACATCGTTCGACAGTGACGGCTATATGTATAATGGAGCATTAGCTTAAATGACCTTTCTTGCAACTTGCTGCCCTAAGGGCATTGACAAGTATTTTGTCTTTGTACAGTCTTTATCACCTGCAAACTTAAGACATACAAGAAGTCTTAGCATGAGAAAACTGTGACTTGCTTTTCACGCCGCCTGTGCTAAACCTTCTGTACTGGGGGCTTAGCACGGCGTACCGCGACAATTATCTCACGTCATGATGTCCTTATCACATTTAAAACTTTAGACAGAGACGTAAGCGTGACAAACCCATGACAACGTCTTGTCACGGAGTGCATGCTAAGCTAGCTGGACATAGTTTAACAGTTTAGTCAAGTCAAAAAATGTGCACAGATACATTTTTATCATATCTAAACAAATACTGTACTATAAGCTTTTCCAACTAAAGGGCTAACCACACATTTTCGGTAACACGTCCCTGACGGAACACGGCAAATATCGGTTACGTACAAATTGTATGAACTTGTTCACACAGCTCCGTGTCAGAGTGTCTATAGTGAAACGGACAACTCTGAACACGGGTAGCCCTGACCCTGAAATATGTAGAAAACCCTTAACACGATAACATATCCAGTGGATTTATCTAATGAATACGTTAATTTTTCTTTCAGATATGGGGCGACTTGAGAGAAGGCATCGAGCAGGTTTACAAACGTCAGCTGATGGTTAAAGAGCGATATATGACATTGTACACGTATCCTTTTTAAAAACATACACTTAAATTAGAAGACAGACATTTTATAGTTTGTATTGCGATGATCAAAGTCACATAATTCTTTAATTATGTACTTACTGCTAGACATCTACTGAAGTCTACTACTAGACATAGGTCTCCCTAAAGGATATAATTTATGTTTTAATGTTGGCTTCTTTTATGTATTAAAATAATGTCTCGTAATCTTAATAATCATTACCGTCAACCGTAAGTCGGCTACAGCTAGTCATGGGCCTTCCTTTAACATTTCCACTCATCTAGGTCAGAATCTTGCATCTATTATGAACCTGCCTTCGCCAAATGATCTGTCCATTTTGTTTGGGGGATGTCAGACGCTGCGTTTGCCTATTGGGCCTTCTGATATAGCATAATATAGCTCAATCCCATCTTTGGGCCTAAGGAGTTATCTCTTTATATTTGCTTAACTTTGCCCTTCTTAAGTTCCATTCAGAAACTGCACAGAGCCATTATTCGCGGTACTACACATTTTAAAGCTATTGTTACTTAATTGCTTTATTTTAGAGTCTAATCAAAGTAACTTTTCCAAGGTTTACTTTAATGAATTCCTCACAATGATGATAATTTCCTGAACCACCTCATCAGTCACGTGTACAACTATTGCACGTCAGTCCATCATCAGACCGTCAGTCGGGTAAACTCGAGCAGCGCCAACAATGGCTCCCGGCACAACGTGGGGACGAGGAATAAGGTAATATATAACATATTTAGAATCACTTACCAACTGCCAAACGGCGTCGCGGTAGACTACGGAAGGATGAGCTGGGGCCTAAGTCTGCTTATTTAATAAAATAGTCTCAGTTGTGTGTCGATAGAGTGTCAATGGAATGGTTTGGTACATTTGATATTCTGCTAAACAATAGCTTGACACTGATTGCGACGGAGACACCACTGAACTCTTATTCTGCTAATTTATTTGACGTTTCTTTCAATGGTGAGTATCGTACTCACCATTATGATGAAATTATCGAATTTCACGGAATACCAAAATTCGTTACTATGGCGATTGAGAGTCAGTGGAGTGTCAATGTAATTACAATGGCAAGAAATTAGCAAACTTGGGCCTTAGGTTTGTGAAAAATTGTAGCGAAATTTTAGCCATAGTAATATAATCCTGCACGTTTTAAAAGTATCTTTATTATGTTTCAGAGCACTCAAGTGCAAGGCGGCGCGCAGTTAGTAGGATTGGAACTGTACAAGCGAGTGAGGGAATTCCTGAGGCTCTATCTAATTAATCTTTTGAAGGTAAATGTTTGTTTTTATTAGGGATGCGCCGAATATGGGTTTTGCCGAATAACGAATACCGAATACTATCCGGTTTGAAACCCTACCGAAATGAATAGTTCGGCCGAACTATTCGGTTGTTCTTTTACACTAATTTTGATACAACAAATAGGTAAAGTTTATAAAGAAAAGCGCCTTTGACGGTCACTAGATAGAGCAGAATGTCTAGGTTTCTAAATTCTATCTTTAAGTGTCACTTATAACTTATCTTTATTTTATCATCTCCTTATAACTCTTGTAATACCTAGATGTGAAAATGAGGATATAAGATTGACTGCTCCTTGGTTTAAAATAATTGAATATGAGGTTAATATCTTGTTTTATCAAGCAAATTATTACTAAACAAAATAAACGAATAAATGGTCATTTTACCCGAATATTCGGCCGAATACGAATATTCGGTTGAGGTGCCGAATATGCCGAATACCGAATAGTAAACGAATATTCGGCGCATCTCTAGTTTTTATTATACTTCTTACAGCCGGGAGAAAGACGATGTTTTCCTTCACCGTTAGACCCAGAACACACGGTGAAACGTAACTAGTTTGAAACGTTTCGTTTCAGTTGCGTCGTGTGTGGTTTTCTAAGGAAGTTTATAGCAGAAACTTCGATGCAACTCAAAAGTAACTAGCAGTTTCAGTTGCGTTTCACCGTGTGTTTTGGCGCTAATTGAATCGAATACTAATCGTAATCGAATACTCAATCCGTGTATGAGAAATAAATCTCAGGTACCTATTGGCCGGGGATCGAAACCGCGTCTGCGAGATTGGAGGCGGCCGTTCTACCAACTAGGCTACCGCTCAATAATAGTGTCATATTAAGGCTGAGCGCATACATACTGATTCCGGATCAGGGTTTCAGATTTTAAAACCTGAATGGTCCACATGAGTACAAGATGCTTGACAATTTTTCCGTCCGGAAAAAATAAGAACAGTGTGCGCCTTGTCGAATCCAGGGGGCTTAGTACGGCGTCCCGCGACAATTATCTCACGTATGCTGTCCTTATCACATTTAAAGTTATAGACATAGACGTAAGCGTGACAAACGCATGACAACGTCTTGTCTAGAGATGAAACGGATATCCGGTAACTATCCGGTATCCGGCCTATCCGGCCTAGTTTTCACTATCCGGCCGGATACCGGATAGTAGGTCACTATCCGGCGGAGGCCGGATAGTAGAATTCACAAAATTTAAATTATTTTACGAAGTGAAAATCAAACAGCAATAGATTTATAGATACCCTTTATTTTTATAATCACACGACAAATACGTAAATGTTTTAATTTTAATAGTCAAAATTAATAAGTGGCAAATTATGATGAATAAATACCAAATTTTCCGCATTTGTTGGTAAGAGGCGACTCCGCTTAGCCTATATATAAGCGCTATAGCTAAAAAATAGGGCCGGATATTCGGCGGCCGGATATCCGGCGCTCCGGCCTACAAGCTTGCCGGTTATTCGGTATCCGGTATCCGGCCAAATCACTATCCGTTTCATCTCTAGTCTTGTCACGGAATGCTATGCTAAGCTAGCTGATACAGGAAACCTGATCAGTATGCGCCCAGCCTTACATGATGTTAAAAACCTCGTTTGTTTTACAGAACGGCGCCGACCTGATGGGTGAGGACGTGCTAGCATTTTACACGAAGCAATGGGAGGAGTATCAGTTCTCGTCCAAAGTGCTGAACGGGGTCTGCTCCTACCTCAACAGGCATTGGGTGCGGAGGGAATGCGAGGAGGGGAGGAAGGTATGTAAAGACAATACTACAGTAGTAAATAACACTAAACGTAATGAAAAATAATATAAATAAATAATAAGTACAATAACGACATAACATAGTTGCACAAATAATTAATACATACCTACCACAACTACAAATAAAAACACGATAACATATAATAACACAACACCCTAATCACATATAATGCGCAATAACACAACGTTACACAGATTTTCAACACAACTTTACACAGATTTTCAACACAACATAACAAAAATGAACACAACACAACACCATAAGACGGGCGCGCGGCGCGCTCGCTCACTCTCTCTCGCTCTTTACGAGAGTTGAATGACCTTTGTGTTAGAGCGCGCTATTAATAATGAAATTCTTGGTGAAAAATGAGTTCAAAAAAATTTTTTTTTATGTAATGTGTTCTACATCACTATCGCTATACCTGGTTAAAAGGAAAGTGATACTTTTCCTAACACCCTGCATTTAAATTTTTTTCTACATGCGATACTAATCTAGAAAAATGTTTCATGTCATCTGCAGGGCATTTACGAAATCTACCAGCTAGCTCTAGTGACGTGGCGCGACAACTTGTTCAAGTGCTTGAACAAGCAAGTCACCAACGCCGTACTGAAGTTGATCGAGAGGGAACGCAACGGGGAGACGATTAATACGAGGCTTGTTTCTGGGGTGAGTTGGTTTAGTTGTTTAATTTATTAACTAGAGGCTGCCCGCGGCTTCTCACGCATTTATCACTATATTATCTTGGACAATTTATAAAATATTTTAAAATAATATACCCTATGTGTTATTCTGATGAGCAAGCTACAATATTGCCAAGTGTCATCAAAATCTGTTTAGTAGTTTTTGCGTGAAAGAGTAACAAACATCCATCCATCGGCACAAACTGATGATAATTTTTGAACGAAATGAATATAATACCTACGTCGTATTATTCAGGTAATCAACTGCTACGTAGCCCTCGGCCTGAACGAGGAGGATCCGAGCGCCCGCGGCCAGAACCTGGTCATCTACAAGGACACCTTCGAGGCGGTCTTCCTCGAGGACACGGAGCGGTTCTACACCAGGGAATCCACCGACTTCCTCCGCAACAACCCTGTCACTGAGTATATGATTAAGGTGAGGTCATCGCATCTGGATCTGGTCATCCTATCCTTAAGTACACTATGCAGCGCCATCGCGGTAGGCAGAGGAACTTACAGAGAACAGAAGGTAATGGCGGATTAGGAGAGACGCCTTTGCCCAGCAGTGGGACACAAGTGGCTAGATTAGATTTAGGTGTTATAGGTATATTCGTAAGTACTTATTACAAATTATTGTAACCTTATTTTATAATGGTTTCCAGGCGGAACAACGTCTGCAAGAAGAGAAGCGCCGCGTGCAGGTGTACCTACACGAGACGACGATGGAGCGGCTGGCCAAGACCTGCGACCGCGTGCTCATCGAGAAACATCTGGAAATCTTCCATGCTGAGTTCCAGGTGAGGGTGTGCTGCCAGAGTGTGTCGAGCTAGACTTTAAAGTCTAATATTTTTTTTTGTTGTTGCCGTATAACTTAAAATACCTACTCAATTTTTTATTGCACGCCATATGTTTACATAATAGGTCTTTTAGTGGTAATGATAGTGCTATCTATGGACCCTGATTAGGGCACGGCAATGTTGTTGTAGCGCAACTAAGAACTTAAAACTAAATGAGATCAATTACTATATAGTTTGACGTTGAGTTGGGTTTAAGTTATTCTGATGTGTACGCTAAAATATTCTAAAATTTTTGTGAAATGTGTTGCTTTTGCGTAAAAGAGTAAGGGCGTTACACCAATGGCTAACAAACGTCCTTCCTCCAGAAACTGCTGGACGGCGACAAGAACGCGGACCTGGGTCGCATGTACGTGCTGGTGGCGCGCATACCCGACGGACTCGGCGAACTGCGCGCGCTGCTCGAGCAGCATATACACGCGCAGGGACTGCAGGCCATCGACAAGTGCGGGGACGCCGCGCACAGCGTGAGTACATACGCACTTTATTGTGTAGGAATAAAGTTCAAATTGACTCTACATTTTAGTAAGAAAACATTTGTATGGGAAAAAGAAAAGGTCTGTTTTAGGGCTTTCCCGGCAATTATTCGAATTTTTCTCACCGTAAGAACCATCCTTGGACTTCAATGAACATTAAAAAAAAAAGAATTAGCGAAATCGGTCCAGCCGTTCAGGCGTGATGCCGTGACAACGGAAAACGGGTTTCATTTTTATATATATAGATTACCTACATACATACATACATATCCGTCACGCCACTCTCGTGTTGAGGTAGACAGAGACCACTTCTCTCTATCTACTTGTATTATAATCTCCCTTATCAGGCCTTTTAACATCACCACTACAGGGGCTAGAGCTTACTCTCATACGAGAGTGATTAGGCCGTAATCCACCACGCTGGCCCAACATTCACATACACCTTCAAATTTCTTCTTTAGTGAATACAGGTTTCCTCACGATGTTTTCCTTTACCGTGCGGGTATGGCCGCACTAACAGGCGACTTGCTATGCGCCTAGCGCCTAGCAAGTAGCTAAGTAAAACAAACTTCCTGGAGGCTTAGCATACGTGCCGCGACAATTATCTCACGTCATGCTGTCCTTATCACATTTAAAACTATGGACAGAGACGTAAGCGTGACAAACCCATGACAACGTCTTGTCACGGAGTGTATGCTAAGCTAGCTGGAATGTATCGCCGCACTGCACGCTTGGACCCTCGCTAAGCGTCTAGTGTGACCCGTCGCGTACATTCCAAGACGTTTGTTTTACTTAGCTACTCACTAGGTGATTCGTTAGGCTCTGGGCGCCTGTCAATGCGGCCATGCCCTTAGCAAGTGGTATTTATTATAACCTAATCCTTCACATTCCAGGACCCGAAAGTATACGTATCGACAATCTTAGAGGTGCACAAGAAGTATAACGCGCTAGTGTTGGTCGCGTTCAACAACGATTCGGGTTTCGTAGCGGCATTGGATAAAGCTTGCGGCAAGTTTATTAATAGTAAGTATTTTATATTTATAAACTCCTAGAGGTTGCCCGCGAATTCGTGCGAATTTATCCTCATATCTTGGAAAAATATCACGATATCTCAAAATAATATAGCCTATGTGTTATACTGATGTATAAGCTAAAATATTGTAAAGTTTTATCAAAATCTTTTCAGTAGTTGTTGTGTGAAACAGTTACAAACATCCATCCAACATTGACATTTCTCACATTACAATGACATAAAAACTTAAGTTCAGTGCTACCAAGTTATTTGTGAACCGGACGTTATTAAAACAGCTACTAATACGGAAATGTCAAATCCCAGAACTACTGCGATTGGTAGAAATACAATTTTGTATTACTGCTAGCGCCGCCGTTAATTTTACAGATAAGTTGGTCTGCCTGTAAAGCATTAACTGACGAAAAGTTAACTGCCTGTTTATCTACTATTGGATGTTAAAACAATGATTTTCTTCAGGCAATGCGGTGACGAAAGCAGCCAACTCCTCGTCTAAGAGTCCAGAGCTGCTGGCCAAGTACTGCGACCTGCTGCTGAAGAAGTCCAGCAAGAACCCTGAGGAGGCCGAGCTTGAGGACACGCTCAACCAAGTGGTGAGTGCTGTACCAGCTGTATAGTTCGCGCAACGTAAAAAGAACGCTGGCTGTCAAGCTGCGTATTAGAGCCGACCCACATCTGACGGAGCGCAACACACAGCATTTTTACACGCTTAATATTGGCTTCACTTGTAACTAACTATGTATGTAAACAAATCTTGTATGTAAACAAATCTTAATTTGACCCACTTCCCGGTCTTCGATTAGGTAGAAATTTTGCACACGCTCTGAGTGCTGATGACAATACAATAATATGGTACTTTCGAACTGATCTGATGATGGAGCAAGTTTAGTGCGAGCTCAAGCGTGTTTTGATTTTTTAAACTACCTATTTTTGAAAAGCAGAATCACAAACATCTTATGGCCGGCTCACACCTGACGTAGCGCAACACAGAGCATTTTTGATTGTCATATTATCAACATTGTTCTCATTAGAATAATATTCAAAATCAGTTGACGCAACAAACGAGCATCGGAGCATCGAAGCGACTACAAGCGAATGTTGTGGCAACTGAAATTTGAATTTTATTCTAATGAGAACAATGTCGTTAATAATATGACAATCAAAAATGTTATGCGTTGCGCTCTGGCTCGGGTGTGCGCTGACCTTTAACATATGTTTTACATACATACATACATATCCGTCACGCCTCTCTCCCATCGGGGTAGGCAGAGACCACTTCCTTCCACTTGCTACGATCCAAACACACCTCATGTTATATACATGTTTTATATTATTTATTAACATTCTTTTATTCCTAGATGGTGGTATTCAAATACATCGAAGACAAGGACGTGTTCCAGAAGTTCTACTCGAAGATGTTGGCCAAACGGCTCGTGCAGCATATGTCTGCCAGTGACGATGCAGAGGTGGGTTTCATACATACATACATATCTGTCAAGCCTCTCTCCCAACGTGGTAGACAGAATCCACTTCCCTCTTACTACAATCCACACTTCTTTCACTTCATCAACATTTATCAGTCGCCTCATACATGCACGTTGGATGTCCCAGATTATCCGTAATGGGATAACTGGGTATTTTTTTATCCCAATAGACCTGTGACGTCTAGTAGCAAGTACAGTGCTACAAGGATCTTTTGGCGCGTGTTGGAAATCGGAACTAAGGATATCATCTTGTAAATTGTCATTATTTTGAATTATTCATTCACCACCCACGTCAATGTCACTCAAGTGTCAATAGATCCTTGTAGCACTGTAGCTTGGGGTTTCATAATAATCCCGTAACGGGACATTTTGGGATGAATAATCCTGTATTGAGACAACTTCAATAGGGCATCTGGGATAACATTTACCTAATAGTAAAAGTTTTTAATAAAACGGTCAAACTTGAATTCAATTCTTTTCAGTATTTTGTAAGTTTTACATAAATATTTGTTTTTCAGGCTTCTATGATCTCAAAACTGAAACAAGCGTGCGGATTCGAATACACGAGCAAGTTGCAGAGAATGTTCCAGGTAATTTATAATCAATATATTTTTAAGTAATTTAATATGTATGTATGTAACAGAAATATTTGTCACGCGTCTCTCCGGTCTTTACGGTAGGCAGAGACCAACTCTCTCCAATTGCTATGATCTAAGCACACCGCCATAAATACGTGTTTCTTTGAAGTTATTCAATTAAAAAAGTAATCGACTCGCATTAAATTAATAAATTATAGTAAATACATAAATACCTAGTCAAGAAACCTAACCCACTCTGCATAATATTACTTACTTTTTTTTACATTGGCCTAGAAATTTGCTTGAACCCATCTGAATGAGTACACGTCAGCTTGGACCGGTGTGACAACAACTGGCTTTCTTCGAGGCGAATGACACCCAAATTCATAAAAATCTAAATAATGTATTTATTTATTATAAACAGGACATAGGCGTTTCGAAGGACCTAAACGAGAACTTCCGCAAACACATGGCGAACAGCTCCGAAGCTCCTCTGCACATCGACTTCAGCATCCAGGTTCTCTCGTCAGGGTCCTGGCCCTTCCAGCAGTCTTCATGCTTCCAGCTGCCTACGGAGGTAAGGATATTTGAAAAAATGTATTAATTAAGCTGTGTAGAAACGCTCAAGAAATATTGCTTAAAGATAAAATATCACTCAGCGTCTGTATAATATCAGCCAGCATTCGTATAATATCACTAAGTCCTCGTATAATTATTTTAGCATATTTTAATTTTATAGAGCCCTTTTATAATATGAATAAAAATTTATCTAATATCACTCAATGTTCATATATCACTAAGTGTTCGTATAATATTACACAGTGCTCGTATAATATCATTCAGAGTTAGCATAACGTCATTCAAGGGTCGTATAATATCACTCCGCGTTCGTATAATCATGCAGTGCTCGTATAATATCACACAGCACTCGTATAACCCCACCAAAGTCTAACTAAACCCAATTAATTCCAGTTGGAGCGTTCAGTGCACCGTTTCACGACGTTCTACTCGTCGCAGCACTCCGGCCGCAAACTGAATTGGCTTTACAACATGAGCAAGGGAGAGCTCGTCACTAATTGCTTTAAGAACAGGTTGGTATTATGTACTTATACTATTATGTCAATGAATATCGAGGGAACAGGAGCCCAAGTCTGCTAATTTAAAATAGTCTCAGTTGTATCTCGGCAGTGTCAATGTCATTTTTTGACACATTTAGTCGCAATCAGTGTAAGCCATTGTTTAGCAGAATACCAAATGTGTCAAAAAATGCCATTGACACTCTGCCGACACGCAACTGAGGCTGTTTTAAATAAGCAGACTTGGGCCCCTGGATAAAATTGAAAGGGTCTTCATATTTTTCACTTTAAGCTACGCGTTCGGCGTACTGAGCGGAAGTCTGCAGAAGGATTGTGTTGTTTTGTATTGGTTTCTATTTTTCAATTCAAAATCCTTTCGCTCCGTACGCTCTGAATCTGTATTAGTGGACGCGTAGCTTTAAAGTAATTATTTTATTTATAAATAAATAACTATATACGTGTTTGTATAGGTATACCCTTCAAGCCAGCACGTTTCAAATGGCCGTACTGCTGCAATACAACGAGAACACTTCGTGGAGCGTGCGTCAGTTAGAACAGCATACCGGCATCAAGGGGGACTTTCTTATTCAGGTAACATACATACATATCTACTCTACATACATGACTTTTATTTATTTATTTATTAGTTTATTGTAAGAAGAATTTACACAGATATAGAAAAGAAAAGAGGTTATACAAAAGGTACAGCATATTTCTAAAAGAAATAATAAACTAATAATAGACTATAATAGTCTTTTAATTAGTGAAAGATAAAAAAGGGTATAACAAACAGGATTCAAAATGAGTTAACACAACAAATGAGCATCGACGCATCGAAGAGACTACATGCGAATGTTTTTTGAATTTTATTCTAATAAGAAAAATGACGATAATAACATGACAATCAAAAATGCTCTGCACTGCGCTCCGTCAGGTATGCGCCCGCCCTAAGGGTACATTTATGATGTTTGTTAAACATTGACCATTTACTAAACAGACACAAAATATCAATTTAACACATTACAGCAACTGTATAAATTCATACAGTGCTTGTATAAACTTTCTTACTAATTATACAACGTTTGTAGGTGCTGCAAATCTTGCTGAAAGCCAAACTGCTGGTGTGTCAGGATGACGAGTCAGAGCTGACTGAGTCTTCAATCGTGGAGCTATATCTGCAGTATAAGAAGTAAGTGAGATAGCCTTTGTGCAACATTTTATAAGTAATGAATGTATATCTTTGTGTACAATAAAGTATTTCTATCTATCTATACCTATAGATAGAATTGATTACACTATTTATTAATAAGATTTTAATATTTATTGTCCTTTTTTTTCATATTTATTGTACTTGGGCCTGGTTTTTCAATTGTCAGTTAAAATTTATTCCTATGAATATTTTATTCCTTTCACTGTTGAAAATGTCTTGTGAAATAGACATAGGTTTATCTGTCGGTTAAATTTTATCAGACTTTAGAAAACCGGGACTAAGCGAGATAGTCAAAGAATTACTTTTACTACAAACCGTCGGAAATATCTGTGCATCTCGCTGGAACTTCAATTATCATGTCAGCGTTAATAAGCACTCAGAATCACATATCAATATTCCAAATCCAATCTTATTAGCATCTAATTTGAAAAACGTCGTAAACACAACAACTCTTTCAATAAAATACCCTGATGTTTGTTTCCAGTAAAAAGCTTCGCGTGAACATAAACATCCCGCTGAAGACCGAGCTGAAGGTGGAACAGGAGGCGACGCACAAACACATCGAGGAGGACCGCAAGATGCTCATACAGGTATTCACACACATACATCGGCGTCACTTTTTAGAGTTCCGTACCGTAAGGGTGAAAATGGGACCGGACCCTATTACTAAGACTCGGCTGTCTGTCCGTCCGTCTGTCACTAGGCTGAATCTCGTGAAATTTTCACAGATGATGTATTACCGTTGCTGCTATAACAAAAAATACTAAAAATAGAATAATATAATAATAATGAAGGGAGCATTTGCTGTTGGAATACAAGAAATGTGATTTTTTTTGCTCGATATACCTAACTATAATTATGATATGTATTTGCTGCTATGTTAACCTCTTGAATGGTACAGAACCATTCGCGTGCGAGGCCGACCCGCATTTGGATTACCTATGAACTTCGTTACGGTGATTCCCTTCACCTTTAGCGTTGTTGATTTTCTAAATAATTATCCTAATTATTTCAACTAACAAACTTCTGATTCTCTTCTAAAACATCGCTGTATTTGTCTCCAGGCGGCCATAGTGCGAATAATGAAGACCCGAAAGACGTTGAAGCACCAGCATCTGGTCGTGGAAGTACTGAACCAGCTGTCGTCCAGGTTCAAGCCCAGGGTGCCTGTTATAAAGGTAAATATATATACCTTTTTTTTGTTAATATATTAAATGTGCCGTTAGGTTTGCCATTTCTTCCTCTAGGCTAATACGGGTACTGAAACGAAAGTAGTTTTAGATAAATGACGATGATGTCATAACCACCAGGCACTTAGCATTTTTGGATGATTTCTTCAAAAGATGGAGAGTATTTAAGAAGCTGCCTATCAATAAAAATTAAATTAAAAATTTAAAAAAACCCCACAACCCCACTACGTATTTTATTTGTTAATTTTT
This sequence comes from Anarsia innoxiella, assembly GCA_947563765.1. Lineage (NCBI taxonomy): Eukaryota > Metazoa > Arthropoda > Insecta > Lepidoptera > Gelechiidae > Anarsia > Anarsia innoxiella. Next base: position 2,906,907 of record OX387417.1, read on the forward strand.
TAGTCGTACGTAGTATTTTTCAACTGAACATCGCTTAGTATTTCGTCTACAATAGTCCACGCGTTTAGGAGCTACAGTGCTACAGACACACAGACAGAGGCGTCAAACTTATAACACCCCCCTTTTGGCGTCGGGGGTTAAAAAAGACATTTAAAAACAATTTTAGGACTGTTTGACTAAAAAATATTTGCAGGATTTGTAATTAAGCTAACGCTCAATTATAGTTACAGCTGGAACTGACATTTAAAAAATATACAAAGATAAACTGTATTTTATGCAACTCGGTTCAGAAACCAACTTATGATTTGTTTTTTAAACACTTATTTTGTCCACAGAAATGCATCGACATCCTAATCGAGAAGGAGTACTTAGAACGTACGGAGGGAGAGAAGGACACTTACAGCTACTTAGCGTGATCACTCACTCTATCTATTACACTATAGCGATATTATGTATGACGAGCGTTTTATTTTATTACCCTACCCACTCTTATGTTAAAAAAACTAGAGGCTACCTGCAACTTCGTACGCATTTATCGTCATATCTCAGAAAAAAATCATGGTATCTCTAAATAATATAGCCTATGTGAAAACCGCGAAACTAAAATGGAACTGGGCTGGACATGTTTGCCGTATGCACCCGGATCGATGGGCCAAGATTTCTACCAACTGGTTGCCGCTAGACTGCCACAGAGGTAGAGGTCGGCCTAAGAGGAGATGGCGCGACGATCTGGAGGCATACTTGGCAAATAGGGAGGCATGGAAGAATGCGGGGGAGGCCTTTGCCCAGCAGTGGGACACAATAGGCTACTAAATTAAAAAGTGTTATTCTGATGTGCCAGCTACAATATTGCAAAATTTCATCAAAATAGTTTCAGCGTGAAAGATATCTATTTATCGGCACAAACATTGACATTTATAATTTTAGTAGGATGCCAGTCGCTTAACGCCAAAAAAGGCAAATGTATAGAAAAACACTCGACTGTTCACACTAAACCGATCGATTGTGTTAGGGCCGGCGCACACCTGACGAAGCACAGCGCAGAGGGTTTTTGATTCCCAATGTGTAAACGACATTGTTCTTATTAGAATAATATTCAAAATCAGTTAACACAACAATTGAGTATCGAAGCGACCATATGCGAATGTTGTGTCAACTGATTTTGATTTATTTGCTCATTTCATTTGCTCCGTCAGGTGTGCGCCGGCCCTTTTACAGATTACGTCACATTCATAGATTAAAAAAAACATCTGTAATAAATTTAGTAATAAAATGTTATCATAATTTTACTCAAACGGCAAGACAACAAACCGCGATAAGATATCAAGAGAATTAAAAATAAAATACGGGGTGTGTGATTTTGATAACACAAATGAAACATAAAGTCTGGCAAAATAGAGTAGAAAGTAAAAAGTGGCAACACTAAGGCCTCGGTCTCGAATTCTGCGGGCAGCGGGGCGGCGGCGGCAGCGGAGCGGGAGCGGCAGGATCTTATGCGTATCGTCAAATGGACCGGGTCTCGAACACAGCGGCGCGGGAGCGGCGCGGGGGCGGGCAACGAGCGGTGCACTCCAGTCGAGCGGTGACCGTCCCGCGTTGCGCGTCTGCATTGTAGTATAGTGTTGTAAATTTTTTTGAGATGATGTTGTTGTTGTAGAAGATGTTGTCGCCGATTTTCAGACATTTCGTTTGCGAATGTCAACAACACAACCACGAACACAACACTACACCGCTACAGTGCCGCGCGATCTGCCCGCTGGTTTCGAGAACAGGTATGCGTTGCCCGCCCCTCTCCCGCGCCGCCGCCGCTGCCGCTCCGCCGCCCGCAAAATTCGAGACCGAGGCCTAAGTATTGTTGTCTTGTTTTTCTTAGATTGATTTGAAAAGGATGACGCTACAGTGTTGCCAATTTTTTATTAGGTACTTTTTTTTTAGACTATACAAGTAATATTATTAATAGTAATAAATATAGAGATTTAGGGGCTTTTTCACCATCGACAGATAAAATTTATCTGACAGATGTTTTATACCCGTCTCTGTGTAAAACGTCATGTTTTATGAAATAGATATAGGTTTATCTATCAGTTTAACTTTATCTGTAGGTGAAACGCACTGAGGAGGAAAATTAAAAAAGAAAAGTAATTCTTAAAAAACTAAAGATGGCGCTAGGGGTCAATTTATATTAGCGTAGTCGAAGCGAAGCGAATCCGAAACATAAATATATCTAACAAAATTCAACCTTAAAGTCTACAGCGTAGAGCACGTATTTTTAAAACACAAGCGTAGTATAGGCCACAAAACTATCAGAAGTATGCGTTATGTTGTACAATTAAGGTTGAATTTCTTATGTTCAGTTTTGGTCAGACGATTCACTTCGCTAAAAAAATAATATCAGACAGAAGTAATATGTGCGTTATGCTGTTGAGTTAAACTTGAATTTCTTATGTTCATTTTTAGAAACTCGCTTCGACTCTGCCCTTGTATAAAAAGTGACCCTTAGGCCTAGAACACACACGGAGAAACGCAAATGCAACGGCTAGTTACTTTTGAGTTGCATCTAAGTTTCTGCTATAGACTCCTTTGCAAAACCACACACGACGCAACTAATCTGAAACGCTTCAAACTAGTTGCATCGTGTGTGGTTTTCTACTCCGTGTGTTCTGGGTCTTATTTTAACATTCTGTATAAAAGATAATTAAGTAAGTACTTATACCTTGTTTACATCACTAGATACCGACAATGGCTATTGAAGCAAAACAGTATCTATTTGCAATTACATTCGAAAACACGTTAGGTATAGTAACAAATTATACGAAAACAGTTCTAAAAAATACGAAAAAGGTACTAAAAATACGAAAACGGTACCAAAAATTTGAAACTACGATTTAAGTACCAAAATACACGAATCAAAATGATTAGGAACAAAAATATTGTCAAAGGTCCTACAGATATTATGGTGCCAGCAAAATTGAATTTAGGAGAGTACATTGTGGAAAAAGCATGGCAATTTCGAGATAAAGTTTGTTTGGTAAGTTTTTTCAGTCCCTATTTACTTAGTTTTAAAGTGCAGTGTTTGAGGTAGGTAGGTCAAGTAGGTATAGGCACAGATAACTAAATAGTTAAGAACTTAAGTATAGGGGTGATGATTTTTTAAAGTAGGTACATAATAAAAAGTGGCAGTTTGTTTAGTCCGTCTGTTAGACTATTCTTTTTTATTTTTTAATATGTAAGTACCGATTCAAAGTTCAAAAATAATTTATTCGTAGGTAAATTAAAATTTACACTTGAATTTGTCACAAAGTAAAAATTGTATAAAATAACAACATATCTAAAGAATTTAAAAAACAAAAAAAACATTAAAGGAGGGCAGCACGCTGACTTCGGAAGGCAGATTCCCCAGAGAAGAAGCCAGCAAGAAACAAGCTAGAGGTTGCTCTTTCTTGGCCGATAGGAACAGAAATATGGAGTAGTGCCATTGGCCATGCGTGATGATGGCATTTTTCAATAATTTGGCTCCACTAACGCCATTTTGTGTTCAATTAAAAAAACAAGCAGGTACCTACATACCTAATGGGAATCGGACTCTATATTTGTTTATGTTGCTTACAGTTCAACGCAGCCACAGAAGAAAAGATAACATACGGCCAAATAGCACAACAGTCTATGAACTTAGCCGTCTCCCTCACTCGTATGGGTGTTAAAAAGGGACACACCATCGCCCTTATATCTGAAAGTCGACCAGAATTCTTTCCCACTGTGATTGGTGGGATTTGCGCGGGCGCAATAGTGACTACTTGTAATATCGGGTATACTAAAGGTAAGGGAAAAAAAACTCTTCTTTACCCGACTATGGTGAAGCCAAAAGGCTGGGTTATGATTTTAGCGGTCTTCTTTGTAACAGTCAAGTCAACAAACAAGAAATAAAGGCGGCCTTATTACTGATAAGCAAGATCTTGAAGAAGGTAGAGAAGACTATTTGGATACATTGGATGTATTTACTAGATACTGGACGCTATTGGAGAGCGTAGGTACTAGACAAACAGTGGTGAGGTCTTTGCCCAACAGTGGGATCTGCATGACTTCTTAAAAAAAATTATGAGACTACTGATGAAAGTGAATGAAGTGGAAGAGTTGTGTTTGGATCGTAACCAGTGGAGGGAAGTGGTCTCTGTCTACCCTGATGGGAAAGATATAGAAGAACTGACAATATTACTTACGCATGCTGTGTTCACCTAAAATTGGATTTACATCTCTGCTTTAGCATAATTGTACGATAATATCTATCTATAATCTAAGTTGTAAATCTGTTGGTGAACCAATAAATATATTCTAAATTAAAGTTATTTTTCAGGTGAACTAACACACGTACTAAACATATCAAAACCTCAATTCATATTCCTATCACCGCAAACCTACAAAACGCATATTAAAACCATTAAATCCTTTAACTTTATCAAAAAGATTATTTTATTCGAAATGGTAACACCGGGGACTATTTCGTATGAAAAACTAGCGTTGCCAAAAAGTAGCAGTGAAAATAACGAGTTATTTATCGTTGGGAGTAACGTTTTGCAACGTGACGTTCGCTTTGAGGAGTTTGAAGCTGTGGATGTGCAGGGACAAGTGGATACGGCGTTTATTTTGTATTCTTCTGGAACTACTGGGATGCCTAAAGGTGTTATGTTGACGCACTACAATGTTATTGTTGCTTGCTCGCTGTGAGTATTTTTTTTGTTCTTTTTTTGTGTACAGGATGTAACAGAAGGGGTGTAAGCTGAAACCGTATACAGGTTGTAACAAAAAGGGTGTGTACCGAAACCTACTTTTTTGTGTACAGGATGTAACAGAAGGGATATACTTAACAAGCCGAAACTTACAGATAGTACTCGTGATTCTATCTAGACATCTATACCGTCCCATATTTAGACCCATGCCCTTTTCTTAAGGGACGGGACAACGATGACGATTGGGACGGGACTTTTGAAAATAATTTTTGGGCACATGGTTTTTTGGGGAAAATTGTTCGCCGATTTTTTTATACCTACTTACTTCATTAATTAAAGTGTACCTACTTTAAATGTTCAGCTATCTAGTTTTTTATTTTCTTAAAAATCTGATAATATTAAAGATCCGAGCCACTGTTCCCTACTTATCCCTATAAGAATTTTTTAAACCCCTATTTATTTATAAACCTATTTTAAATACTAAAAAGACTAAACTTTCAGGCCACCATCTCACAACCCGAATGAGTCAGTGTTGACCATAACTCCATGGTTTCATGTTATGGGTTTAGTTGGTAATATAACCGCTATGGCGATTGGGAGAACAGGTTATTATCTACCTAAGTTTGACATACAACTATTTCTGAAGACCATAGAAAAGTATAAGGTAAGTTTAAACTAACCACACATTTCCGGGAACACGTCCCACGGAACACGGCTAGTATCGATTACGTACAAATTGTATGAACTGTTCACACAACTCCGTGTCAGGCGTCTATAGTGAAACAGAAAACTCGGAACACGGATAGTCCTGACCGGAAAATGTGTGGATAGCCCTTAATACGGGGAAGACCAAGGCGAAGTTGTCTCGATCAAATCGGGGACTTGCTAAAGAAATGGCCAAGTTATGAGTAGGTAGGTAACCTAAACCGATGTGCATGTTGAATGTGGATGAAGCGGAAGAAGTCGGGCAAGTGGAACTCAAATAATCTTTCTCACTCACTGGAAATATTAAGTCAATTCTTTAAGCTAACGCTAGATAAACAGTGTAACAGTTTTCCCCAGATAAGAATTTATTAAGAAACTCTGTTGGGTTGCTCTTTTTAGCTAATTTTGTCCAGCAGTGGGATCTACCAGGCTAAATGATATTTTTACCTAAGTATTTATAAAAGTTTCTAAAATATGATATAGCCTGGAATAATTAGGACAACCAGAGAGCAATACACTGCTTGTGTAAAAAGTTAAGAAAAAGAAAATACTCTGTAATTAGTATCTACAAGTATTAAGTTATTATTACTTTTACTTTACATTTATTTATTCATCACATTACACCTAATTGTTTGTTGCGTTGCAGATACCTCAATTAACAGTAGTGCCCCCAGTTCTAGTGGCGATCTGTAAAACGGATTTAACATACGATCTCAGTAGTGTCAAACTCGTGTACTCCGGAGCAGCTTCTTTACATAATGATACCGTTCAAGCTATTAAAATTAAGTAAGTATGATTATTAGATTTATGATTTGCGTTTTATAGTCTAGCTAGATTATGCCCGTGACTACGTAAGCATTCTCTATTTAGGTAGGTAAGTATTTTGCCAGTGTGATGCGTTTTTTAATTACTTAAGTAGGTACATCAATTTTATCGCTATACTTAAGTAATATCGTGAAATATTTACTCGATTGGAATCCTTAAATAAAACAGGGTTGTTATGTTTACAGGGTGTTAGGAAAAGTATCACTCGCTCTCATGCTCGCTCTCTACGGGCGGCGAGCGCTCCCGACCTACTTACTCGCCGAGAGTTGAATGACCTTTATTAATAATGATTAATAATGAAATTCTTAATTTAAAAAAAAATTTTCGTGGAATGTGTTCTACATCACTAACACTATACCTGGTTAAAAGGAAAGTGATACTTTTCCTAACACTCTGTATAAATACCATATACGAATTATACTTATATTTGTCCAAAAACACTCAAGAACTTAATACCTGACTTTCCAACTAATTTAATATTATAAATTTACCCCGTAGGTACTTGTGTGTGAGGATATTTGACACTCTTTTACTAACAAACCACTGAAAAGATTTTAACAAAACGTTACAAAATTGTATAGCTAGCACATCAGAATAACACTTAGGCTATATTATTTTAAGAAATTGTATACATTTTCCAAGATATGACAAAAATTGCGTAGGTACGCTCAGACTCTAGTACCTACATTATTAACAAGTGTCTCTCCTCAGGTTCCCAAATGCAGTGATGCTTCAAGGTTACGGTATGTCAGAGGTTACACTAGGTGTAACCAGGGATACAGTGGACTTGGCGCACTTGTCTAAGCCTGGAGGAGTGGGGAGAGTGGTTGCTGGCAGCACTATTAAGGTTTAATATCCTACTCATATGAAACATGTGGAGTGCAATAAATGATTGAGTATTGATTATTAAATGACAATATTTTGCGCCCATGGATGTGAGGATGTTTGTTATTCTTTCTCGCAGAAACTACTAAATAGATTTTGATCAAACTTTGCAGTAATTTAGTTTAGACTTTAGAACAACAAATCAGATATATTATTTGTCGGTATTTTTTTTTGGTATGATGGATGATAAAAGCGAATAAAATCACGGGCAGCATCTGGTATTTTAGTATTTATTTATTGCAAAAAGTTACATTAAAACAAGTTCAAAAACGGGATACGATATCTCGGCAGATCTAGAGGAAGATGGTAAATTATTTATCAGCTGTCTGACACATCTGCTAAATAATTTGGCCAGGCCAGTTAGCGTAGTCGGTAGTGAGTCCGCCTCATACGCACGGGTCGCGGGTTCGATCCCCGCCGGTTAACAAACATTTGTGTGATGGATGAGCATAAATATTTGTTCCGTGTCTGGGTGTTATATATTTATCTATGTATATTTATCAGTCCCTGATACCCATAGTACAAGATTTGCCTAGTTTGGGGTCAGGTGACCGTGTGTGAAATGTCCCCCCCAATATTTATAATATTAATTTCTTCCTTAAAAAAAACTAAATAAACAATTTCAGGTAGTAGACATAGAAACACGACAACCAGTAGGCCCAAACAAAAAAGGGGAAATCTGCGTAAAAGGCCCTTTACTAATGAAAGGTTACGTCGGTAAAGATATGAAAGAAGATATCGATGAGGAAGGGTATTTCAAAACTGGTGATATTGGATACTATGATGATGATGGAGTCTTCTTCATCGTGGATAGATTGAAGGAGCTTATCAAGTATAAAGGATATCAGGTAAGTTATTGATATTCTAAAAGCGCATATTCATTGGCGAGCTGTAACTGTAACCGAACAGATACAGTAACGAGGTTCTAGTGTGTACGCGTGCTACAGTTACCTACCGTGTAAACGTGTCCTACTCTAAAGGTTGTCTGGAAAGGATCACTTTTAGTGATAAGGCCGCCTTGCTATAGTTTTAAGTTTTGTCTGTATCTATTTGTATGCAATAAAGTATTTCTATCTATCTAATCTACCCTTACTTTATAAAAAATTGACAAAGATACAGTGGATTAGGTAAAGTTCCTCGTGACGTCACGCCTAAGTTCAATATTTAACTAGAAGTAACGTAAAAAGCCCTCACTCCGTAACTTTGATGGTCTATATCTTTGTACTTATTAATGTATTTGATCAGGCAAAAAATGTGTGTCCAATATTTTTTATTAGCCTAAAAGACGGACTAAACGTAATGCCATTTTTTAATGTAGTCATCATCCCTATTAATAGAATCTATGCCTCTCCAATTTACCAAAATTACTGACAACCTATCTTCCAGGTCCCGCCTGCAGAAATAGAAGCAGTACTTCTCCAGCACCCAGCAGTAGTGGATGCAGGAGTTGTGGGGAAACCAGATCGATCTGCTGGCGAGGTCCCGGTGGCATTTGTCGTGAAGTCACCAGGATCTGAGCTCAGTGAAGATGATGTGAAGAAATTTATAGCTGAACGGGTGAGGATTTTAATTATTAAGATATAGCTAAAGTGGTTAAGGTGGAAAAGGTGGCGGGATGAGCTGGATAGGATACCCTCTTGAATAGGGCATGGAATACCGGAACATATTTCATACCGGTATTGATACCGGTATTAAAATTTTAAATACCGGTATACCGAAATTTCGGTATTTTTTCGGTATTTTTTTAAATACTACTTTTTGGCATTTGAATTGTTCCAATAACGATATTGGTAAGTATGACGGTTACAGATAGTTCGGCCGAACTATTCGGTTGCACTTTCACACTAATTTTGATACAACAAATACCTAGTTTATAAATAAAAGCTCCTTTTACGGTCACTAGATAGAGCAGAATGTCTAGGTTTCTAAATTATATCTTTAAGTGTCACTTATTAACTTATCTTCATTTTATCATCTCCTAATAACTCTTGTAATACATAGATTAACCGCTCCTTGGTTTAAAATAATTTAATATGAGGTTAATATCCTGTTTTATCAAGCAAATTATCACTAAGCAAAATAAACGAATAAATGGTCATTTTAACCGAATATTCGGTTGAGGTGCCGAATATGCCGAATACCGAATAGTATTATTTTATATTCGGCGCATCTCTAAATTATTTTAATTGTCTCATTAGCTCAATATCACAATCAAATGGCAACTTAAATCAGTCTTAGTTTAGTATCCAACCATAATTATAAAAAAAAAACAAATAGGTAGGTACCTTATCGAAAATAGTATCTCCCTTCGACGGACCCATAATATGTTATTATTTTAAAATAAATCAGAATACAAAACTCACTATCTAACGTAACGAGTACACTAATGATACTTAAAAAATATTAGGTCTTTACCTATGAAATTGCCGTTTTGTATGAAAAAATTCAAACGATTTTTTTTCATATAATTTTTATTTGTATTAAGTGAAGTAATTACCCATACAATCAATGCATCTTTGCCAACGCAGTGGCAGTTTATTAATGCCCTTCTTAAAGAAATCAGCTGGACGAGAGGCAACAAATTCTTCAAAGGCGTTTTGAACTGCCTCTTGGTTATTGAATTTTTTTCCAGTCAAGAAGTTATCCAAATTCTGGAAAAAGTAGTAGTCTGTAGGGGCAAGGTCCGGTGAGTACGGTGGATGAGGGAGAGCTTCCAACCCCAGTTCTTGCAACTTGGAGACCGTCATTTGTGCGGTATGAGGTCGCGCGTTGTCGTGCAGGAGCAGCGGAGACGAGCGATTGACCAATGCTGGTCGGAGACGTGCCAGCTTCTCCATCATTGTGTTCAATTCTTCACAGTACACATCTGCAGTAATACTCTCCACATTTGGTAAGAAGCTGTGATGAATCACACCGGTGCTAGACCACCAAACAGTAACCATCACCTTTTTAGGGGTAAGTTTTCGTTTAGGGCATTGTTTAGGTGCTGAACCAGGATCCAACCAACTTGCTGAGCGCTTACAGTTATCAAACAGAATCCATTTTTCATCACAGGTGACAATGCGGTTCAAAATTCCTTCATTTGTGTGTCTGTTGAGCAATGCACGGCACGTCTCGACGCGTACTTGGCGCTGGCGATCATTGAGTTCGTGGGGCACCCATTTGTCAAGCTTTTTTACCTTGCCAATTTGACGCAAATGGACCAATATTGTTTTGATGCTAACGTCGAAAGCTGCTGCTAATTCAGCCGTAGATTGAGTATCATCAGCTTCCACGATCGCCTTCAATTCGTCTACATCGACCAAAGTCTTCGGACGACCGCGGGGTTCATTTTTCAGGTCGAAATTTCCAGAACGGAAGCGAGCAAACCAATAACTAGTGGTTCGTTGGTTTGTAGTGTTAGCTCCGTACACGTCGTTGATGTTGCGAGCCGCTTGTGCCGCGTTGCTGCCACAACGGAACTCATATTCCATAATTACTTACCTACTCGAATTTTTAACGTATCCATGTTGACGAAAATGATTGAAATGCAATGAAAATGTAACACTAACCAATAAACAAATGACTGTTTTTGGAAAAAGAATTCCATATTTTTAAAATGAAATTAATTTGAAATTAGAATTCTTAGCTAAACAAAAAATATTTTTAATTGAAATGGCCAGTACTGTAAAACGGCAATTTCATAGGTAAAGACCTATTATAATGTTACCTACTTTACGGGGTTCGTGATACAAACAAGGATTCTGCTTCTGCAGAGTATTTTATCTATCTCCTTTGAAAAAAAGAGATTTTTCATTAATACCGAAATACCGGTATTTTGTCTTTATATACCGGTATCAAAATACCGAAAATATTTACCGGTATACCGGTATTTCGGTATACCGGTATACCGGTATCCATGCCCTACTCTTGAATACCTGGTCGGAGGAAGCTCGAGACAGAAAGTCATGGCGGATGAGGAGAGAGGCCTTTGCCCAGCAGTGGGACACGAGTGGCAAAATTAGAATTAGAATTAGCTAAAGTGGTTAGGTCGTAATCCACCACGATAGCCTAATTGTTGGTGGATTTCACATACACCTTTGAATTTCTCATCACTGTCGTATGAGAGTAGGCTCGTTTCCCTGTAGTGGGGACGTTAAAAGGGCTGATAAGGATACGGTAGCTGAAGTATATTTAACGGTGAAGGAAAGGAAGACATCGTGAGGAAACCTGCATAAACCAGAGAAGAAATTCGAAGGTGTACGTGAGCGGTAGCTTAGTTATTAGAACGCTCGCTTCCAATCTTGGAGACGGAGTTTCGATCCTCGGCCCGTACCTCTGAGATTTATTTCTCATGTACGGATTGAATAATCGATTACCACTCGCTAACTGTAAAGAACCACATCGTGAGGAAAACTGCATACACTAGAGAAGAAATTCGAAGGTTTATGTGAAATCGAGGAGGATTACGGTCTAATCACTCTCGTATGAGAGTAGGCTCGGGCCCCTGTAGTGGGGACGTGAAAAGGTTGATGATGGTCATAGCTATACTCAATACTCAATCATTTATTGCACTCCACAGGTTTTTACAGATCTTATAAACTACTTAAAGTACCAAATGTGGACCCTGATTAGGGCACGGCAAACTGTGTAGCAAAACTACGAACTTAAAACTAAAATGAGATCAGTTACAACAGTACTGTAATTACTTAAACTTAAACATAGTATAAGCCATAATCATCATCATCTCAGCCTATAGCCCACTGCTGAGCATACTAGTCCTCTCGAATTTCTCCAACGCAATCAGTTCATTGCCACCTGCGTCAGTTTATGTATATACCTACTTATCTATGTATATATGTCGGCGAGGAGTCATCAGAAGTGGCGTTTAAACTTTTAGTTAAAATAAGACAGTGGGCGTGTAACGAACAAACTGGCTTTATTGTGTAGTTTGCAATCACGTTATCAAGTAACAGGGTATACGTGATGACTTCCGATATCTTGTTTCCATCGATCTCCAAACCATAATCCCTCACCCATGATATCCTCTTCAAATATGAAAGCGCCAACTTGACAACCAGTTAGAAACATGCCAGTTCTTGCGTTTTAGCAGTAAAGAGTTTGCAAATGATTCCAAAATAGCCTTCATGGACGTAATCTCCGACATATATATGTATCACGATAAATTATATCACTTTTATTGCCGTTATCGTTTAAAGTACGTAAATAATCTAAAAAAAAAGATAATGGTATGTTGGAGGTAATGTTTTAGTATCTATCATATCTTTTTATTGACGTCGATATTTTTAAATACGTGTTTTTAGATTTAAGTAGTTACCTACGTGTATAATAAAATAATCATGGTAATGCAGTATAATAGCCATTTTTGTGTCATATTATGAAGTCAAATCGTTGACAGAAGAAAATGCAAAGATGGCGATTACTCTGGCTCTTAAATATGACTTATTTCTTTTAAAAATTGTACACTGATTTAATTTCAACCATGTCAAATTACTTTTAGGTTTTGTTTTTTATCTGAACAATACAAACCCTTCATACTTCCACTCAGTGCATAAAAGATTCAATTTCATTAAAAATAAACAACATCTATGTTTTATTTAATTTCAGTTGTCGAACCCGAAACACTTGCGAGGCGGCGTCAGGTTCATAAACGCAATTCCAAAGAACCCCAGTGGAAAAATACTTAGGAAAGCTATGAGAAGCATGGTCAACAGTGAAAAGAGTAAACTATAAGCTATAATGTGCTATAAGTGAATATCCTAATTATATTATAAATGTCAATGTTGGTGCCTGCCGATGAATGGATGTTTGTTACTCTTTCACGCAAAAACTATTAAACAGATTTTGATGAGACTTGGTAGTATTGTAGCTTATGCGTCAGAATATGTAACACATAGGCTACATTATTTTGTGATATTACGTAATTTTCCAAGATATTACTATACTATTGAGTTTGTGTTGTGTGTTGTACTGTGTTTGTAAGAAAATAAATGTCTATGTCTATAAATGCGCACGAAGTCGCGGGCAGCCTCTAGCATGGAATAAATTCTTTTAGATATAATTATGTCAAATGTAAGTGTTTAAAATAAAAATAAAAGATTAAAAAATATATTTAAATATACTTTTTGTATATTGTTTTACATATATTGTATTTGTGTTCGAAATAATTTATTTCATTGTTTATTTCAGTGAAATTAAATACTTAGGTCCCGTATCACCACTTACAGATACAATTTATTCCTAGGGATATTTAATACCTGTTAAGTACTGTCTAAAACGTCATGTTTTATGAAATAGACCTATGTCTATATGATTTAACTGGCAGATATGAAAAAAAAAAAAAAAAAAAAAAAAAAAAAAAAAAAAAAAAAAAAAAAAAAAAAAAAAAAAAAAAAAAAAAAAAAAAAAAAAAAACTGGCCGCCTGTTGCTTCTTATATTCTTGTTTGTGTCTGTACCTTATATCTTTGTGTGCAATAAAGAATATTTGTATTGTATTGTATTAAATTTAATCTGTAACTGGTGGCACAGGCCTTATTAGTTTGCTTCTATTTTTGTTTCCCTCCTTTAAAATATTTGGATTTTGTATATAGCCAGACTATCTAAATTAGACATAAAAAGAGGGAATCGAACCCACTCTCTCTAAACCAAGAACCCAGCTCTCCCAACAAGCCTAAGGCAATAAAGTTACAATTGTAATGTTATTTAAGTTCAATTCAAAAACGCAGTACGCACTTTTTTATCCAACTGCAATACACTAGTTATGTAAATGATTTTCTCCGATCTTTTAAACATCGATTTTGGTCACTCGAGCGGCCGTCTCGAGGCGTTGCGCCCGCGCAAATCACTTTCGCTGAACATTTCAAATTTGGAACGTTTGAATTAACAAATCCGTCATTGTCATTGGCCAGTTTTTTTTCGCGCGTTAAGTGTTTTTTAAACAGTGAAAGTGATAAATATGTTTAAAGTAATTTTGTTTATTTTTTTCATGGATTTGTCTATAGTGTTTGGTGATTTTGATGATGATGATGGAGTAGTTAATCATAACATGTTTGATTCGAAAAACTTTGTTAACAAGAATGGCAACTCTATGCTCGCTAAATTGTTAAACGAGAACAAATTTAACTCTGAAGTTTTGAAGAATTTCAACAAAAACTCAGACGCGGTCAACCATTATGAAGATATAACGATTTTAGACGAAAATGGACAGTTAAAGAATTTAAAATTTAAATCTGCTCAAGTGCCGATGGATTTAAAAAACAAAGTGCCTGTACAATTAGTGACAAAAGTGACAAATGTAGTGCCGAGTGATCAGATTGAGAAACCTAGTGATGACGAGAAGAAATTGCTCTTAAGTGTAAACAAATCGAAGTTCATTGATGAATTGGGATGTAAGTATCTTTTATTATATTCATTTTAGTAATACCTAAGTAGGTACTGTGGAAGATTTTCGGCTTCCAGCAGTGGGAATTCGTCACCTTTTTTACATGGGGAAATCCATTATGGATACCCTCCGTCTCGGAGAAAGACGGAGGGTTATGCCGGACTCCCACCGGCTAAAACCCCACGGTGTTCCTTCTTGTCGCTTCAAGACGGGGTCACGGGAAAACTTGCGTGGGAATGCGTCACCTAGCTGCTTCTGTACCTATCTGTTAGGATGACTTCATCTCATACTAAATTTCTTAATTTTTGAAGGTCCGGTTTGAGTTCAGATAAATTAAGTGCACCTAAATATTCTAGATCAGTGTTTTTCAAACTGTGAGTCGCGACCCCCAGGGGGTACTCAAGCCCTCAAGCCCTACTCAGGGGGTCGCTTGCAAAGAGAAAATGTGGAAATTCTCTCTCTGCTAAGTATAATCAAAACACAATTTTTATGATTAACCAACAGACCTCGTAATTAATATCAAAACACTCGCGGTTTTTTGCAGGTCGTAATCGTGACAAATAAATGTATGAACTTACTATGTACCAATTTAAGTAGAAAAAATCTTTAAAGGTACCCTTTAGCACAAGGGGGTCGCTAAAATTTTCCAACTCGTAAAGGGGTCGCGAGTTCAAAAAGTTTGAAAACCACTGGTCTAGATGCCTAAATAATATACATAGTATTTAGTCCATTATTTAGATTATAAAATATACTATAAGTAATTACATAATGTACCTACTGTAAATACATACCTACATATTATACCTACAAACACCCAGACTCAACTATAATGTATCCTCATTGGGAATCGAACTAACGACCAACGTATGTACGTTTATACTATTTAAATAACTGTCAACTTGACAATGACATAGTTTGTCGTCGTTTTAGTTACATAATTGCAAATAAACTTGTTTTAGTCGCAATTTGACATTGGATGCGCTTTTCTAAGTTAATATTGTTCTTTCCGTCACCTCTCAGATTAACTTATCTTTGAAGAGTGGGTAATAATACTTATATACATATATTTTATTGAAGTTTATCGAAAGCACCTTTAGAAAACTAAACACAGGTTGCCTGACTGACTGACTTCTTAGACTTGGCTTAAATATGGTAGATATTAACATTCTATGTTGCCAGGCCATTAAATCTTAAAAGATAGTAGCTATATGTTTATTATTATTATATGTTTAGCCCAAGTTTAACCTAATTTGATTAACCTACCTACATGATATGTTCCACCGACAAGAGTCTGACTCTTAAATAAAATGATAAAATGAATATTAGGGACTACCTATGCTCTTTTCGGTGGTAACATTTTTCAAGCTCATATCTTTAAAATCGAAGACTTAAGTGTAGTGATTTCCTCATTACCTACATAAAATTATCTTTACCTTAATCATAACTATATTCCATCCATCACCCTGCTCTACCTAATTCTATAAAAAAATCGATACAATTTGAAAGTAAACTACCAAACTAACTATAATAAGTGGCAACGTATCCGCTGTCGGTCTGTCCGCGTCGCAGGCGCAGGTTGTTATTTTGTAACATTACAGCACACGCCGAGGTGAAAGCAGAGTCCGCGTTACTGTGTTAGTCATTGTTGTAAGGCCGACTTCATAACTGTCTTATAACCCGTTGTAAATTAAAATAATCTACGTCTTGTTTTAAAAGCGACCTCAAGATAGGTACTCAAGGTGCAGTTTTCCCCAAAAAGGAATAAACCAAGAAACTTTGTTGGGTTGCTTTCAAATAGTTATTTTAAGTTAGGACTTAAGACATAATTGATTGTCTTAAATAAAATCCGCCGATTGATTCATGAATAAGCTGTAAAATCTAAACTTTCAAGAGCAATTATGATGAAACCTATTTTCCATCTAAATCCATATTCCTATATAAAAATGAAACCCGTTTTCCGTTGTCACGACATAACATGAAAACGGCTTGACCGATTTGGCAGATTTGGCAGATTTTTTTTTAAATGTTCATTGAAGTCCAAGGATGGTTCTTACGGTGAGAAAAATTCGAATAATTGCCGGGAAAGCCCTAAAACAGACCTTTTCTTTTTCCCATACAAATGTTTTCTTTCTAAAATGTAGAGTCAATTCCTACACAATAAAGTTCATTCTAAGGCGGGACAAAGTTCGCCGGGAAAGCTAGTTCATAATAAAGACTTAAACGGGATCTAAGCATAAAACAGTGTCTTATATAAGGTAATTCCGAGGTACCTAGATTCTATGTCATTGTTTTAGTTACTAAGGCTGTAACTAAAACAAAAAATAATAATTTTAGTATTATAATCGAATTAATAAAAATAACTCGGGTTAAAAGCTATGAAAATCATTTAATAAAAAACATCAAACCCTTCCGATGTTCTTTTTAAAAATTACACATGATTTACGTCCAAAAAACAACAAATTCCATCGAAAATACGTACTTATACATCATAATCAAAATACGTAATATAAATACCTATAATATACGTCACGTATAATGCTATCTACACACCAAATCCGCTGGCATGCCGCCGCCGGGCTAGGCTCGCGGTTTTACGTCATACAAATGGCAGCTGTCAAAAAAGCCGGCGGCTTTGGTGTGTAGACAGTATTAGAATACTGACGTATATAATAAAAATCTTATAACTACCTAATCAAACACCTTTATACCCCAACTTTCGAACACGTGAGTATGACAGAGCCTTTACCCGTGATCCTAAACAAGTTATACGCTTTCTCTCGCTTTATTCGTTACGTTACGTAAGTTTTTGTTAACCGACACGTAATACGTTAACGCATAACGTATTCTTAACACGATTTGATTAAAAAGGTTCTTACTGATGTTTGTAGGTACTGACTTAAATCCTACTTTCCTAAGTAGGTACTACCACAGATAACGGACTACTAAAAAAAAATAAAAAAACAGAAAATAAATTACAGAAAAAATACAGCTAAAATAAAAAAAAATACAGTTAAATTACTGATACGATAAGTCACGCTTCTCTCCCATTGGGGTAGGCAAAGACCACTTCCCTCTACTTGTTACGATCTAATCACACCTCGCTCGCTTCATCCACACTCATCAGTCGCCGGATACTAAATATAAAGATACGATACGTCACACTTCATTCCCATCGGGGGGATAGGCAGAGACCACTTCCCTCTACTTGCTACGATCCAAACACACTTCTATCGCTTCATCCAAGAAGTAGATACTAATTTAAAAAGTCAACGAAGATAAGTATGCCGATGAGGATGTGAGGCTGTTTGTTACTCTATCGCACAGAAACTACTGAACTGATTTTGGTGAAACTTAATAATATTGTAGCTTGCTAATCAGAATAACACATAGGCTAAGTATCAGTCAAAAGTACCCTAAACCGACGTGCATGTATGAGGCGACTGTTGAATGTGGATGAAGCGAAGGAAGTGTGTTTGTATCGTAGCAAGTGGAGGGATGTGGTATCTGTCTACCTCGATGGGAGAGAGGCGTGACAGATATGTTTGTAGCAGGTGTAGAGAAGTGGTTTATCTACTTCGATGGGAGAAACAGATACCTTGATGGGAGACAGGCGCGACAGATATGTAGGTATGCATGTATGTATACAGTTTTAACAAACAAAAGCACTTAGTGACATAGTTTCTTCCATTTAAACAAAGACCGTGAGAAAAACAAGCAATTAGAGAAGAAATATAAGTTTTTACAACCCTATTTACCTATTTACTTACTTTTTAACGTTTTTCTTTATTGATTATGTAAGAAATGGAACACTTTTGTTCTATTTGAATAAAATTAAGCGTTAATACTTAGTTAGTACTTATTTATTTATTGCTAGAGTCTGCCTTCGATTTTGTATGCATTTATTCTCATGATTGACTTTGAAAACTTACATTTTAGAAAAACTTAGACGACAAGATACATGTACTCATACTTTTTGAGTTAAAGAATTTGAGTCAAAATTTTTGAGTCAGTTAAGTGAAACAGTCACTCACTATGATAGGTGAACATTTATTGTTCCTTATACCTACATAAGAAATTTAAAACGAAATGCACAGAGCTTTTAATTATATATGTTTATAAATTAATCATAGGTATCTCCGCAGTATTTTTTGTTTTGTTATAATTTTGAAGTGTCCAGACCATATTTGACCATATCAGACCTTGCTTTTCCTTAGAATTCTAGGTAAGTTCCTGTTGGAAATTAGAAACACGCCCTATAACAAAGTTGCTAATCACAAAATATTGCGTTCGGATACATTCTCGTAGATAATAATGCAAATGTTGTCCTAATCTACAAATCTAGATACTGGCTGTATGGAGACAGTGTCCACGTTCTATATTTAAAAATTAAAAAGTAAAACCGGCAGCGCTTTCCAGCCGCTCTCGCTCGACACCTCTCTCTGGCGCCGGCAGGAGTGACAAACCTTTTTATGGGGGAAACTTTATTGCAATAATATTGCAAAAGCAGCTTTAATTATATTATAATTTAATTATATTATATTATAATTTAATTATATTATATTATAATTTAATTATATTATATTATAATTTAATTATATTATAATTAAAGCTGCTTTTGAATGTTAATGATAAGTTTTTGAAAAAGAGAGTAAGTATTAAGGGTAGTAAGTTCATGATATTTTTACCCGGCAGTCAGGAAGGATTATTTATTGGACGAATTTGTCGAATACAAAATATGTTTTTTTTTAATACCTTTTATTTCAAAATTACTTGATTTGGTCGCGAAATTTTCAAACGTAGAGACAGCTCAGGATCGAGAATCGTGGAGAAGGAGGAGAGAGGCCTTTGTGTAGCAGTGGGACACTGATGGCTAGATAAGATAAGAAGATTAAACTGATAAAATTCTAATATTTTTAAGTCGTTGGGGCATTATTTCATTTCTTTACATACACCATTATTTATTTCATTCATACGTATTAATATAAGTAATAAAACCCAATGTCACGGAATAGATAGACGTATAAACAATCAAGACGCGAACTTTCACTCTGTACGCTTCAAATTCCTAATAATTTCACTTTCTTCAAAACTAATCATATAATTTACTAATCCTCTTTAATTAACCATTATCATTACCAACAAATTCATTCTAGTATAAAGAAAAAAGCAAAACAAACACATTAAAACATTAAAGACATTACTCAGCAGAAAAATTCGTAATACATTACATAAACTGATCTAACATTGCTGTTAGCCTATAAATTTAAATGACAGCACAAAAACTGACTAATAAAAATTCATTTGCATATAAATGACGAAGAAAGTAAAAGGTTGGCTACCCCGCATTGAGGCGTAGTGATTTCTTGTCATACAAGACTGTACAGTGTCGCGCCAATGCTAAAATACAAAGCACGCTTTAAAAAATAAACAATTCAAACTTCTTAAAAAAAAAAAAAGAAACAAAGGAAATTCAAAAATTAAACAATGTTGGTTTTGAAAATGGAATCGATGTTTAGTTCGATAAATTTTTGTTTTGTTTTAATTTCTGGTTGATTTTTTTTTGGATCAATCTTAGTGGTAAGTTGTTAAAAAAGTTTTGATGTCCGTTGAGAACATTTATGGTGATAATTTTGACATAAAAATAATATTAAAGACCAATATAGAGACTAATGCTTCGATAGTCTCGTTTTTAAACTGTTTAGGTACCTTCTGTTAATTAAACCATAACCAATTGAAGTTATATTCAGTTATATTAAGTACCAATTTTATAGACTTTTTGTAATAAAGGCTCCATCCCAAAAGATTTGCGCTTCATTGCCGTGCCCTATTCAGGGTCCATACTTAGTACTGGATACTAACTTAAAAAATAAATTTTTCATACCTAATGGTGTGCGAATAAACGTTTGAATTTTTAATTTTTTGAATTAGATATAATTTATTGAAAGAGAGACGATGAGCCACCCAAGACCGAAACTATGCGTTTGACATGGTTTGACATTTGTTAAACATTGCATTGTTTCAAAAAAGTGTAATACTTAATCACAACTTCGATCGCATTTAAAGTCATATCTTGGAAATCAAGGAAGTATTCTAACAATATTAGAATACATATTATGTACCTAAACATATACCTAAACATTGTAATAAAACAACAATAACTTTAAGTAGTTTTTTGCGTACAAAGTAACAAACATTCTCACATCCATCCATCGGCACAAACATTGACATTTATAATATTAGTAGGGCCATACTATTTACCCACTCAATCTATGTAGAATATCATTTTTACACAATCCACATTAGATGTATGTGTTTTTGTTGACATAAATATAAAATACATTTTAAACGCCATTTAAAGATCTCTACAATTATTTAAACGCACGAATAACTTTTATACAGCCTTTATTAACTGTTCTAATTCACGACTAAAAAGATCACGTCAAAACATTTTTGTTTTACCTAATTTCATCTAGCTATTAATGTCCCACTGCTGGGCAAAGGTCTCTGTCTTCATCGCTAAGACTTCTGATCCTATCTGGTAGTGACACTTAATTTAAAACACTGTCAAAATCGCTCAACTGTATAACCTAAAAGACCCAGAAAACACGGTGAAACGCAAATGCAACGCAACTGAAACTTACTTTTGAGTTGCATCTAAGTTTCTGCTATAGACCTCTTTAGAAAACTACAAACGACGCAACTGAAACGAAACGTTTCAAACTAGTTTCAGTTGCGTTGCAGTTGCGATTCACCGTGTGTTTTGGCGCTAACTTTAAATGAAAATCAGGTAAACGTCATAAATTCTCATACTACTGGCATTGATTTGTATTTAGTCGGCTTGTAGAGTTAAGTAGTTTTGACCGTTGTTTTAAACGAGAGGAAAAAACCCCCAGTTCGTCGCACTATATTTTACAGTCTCTTAATGCAAACATCCAGTTATACAAATGGACATTAATCTTAAACATCCCAGAAAAAAAAGAACAATAGAAAATCTATTGTGTCTGGGTTTATAATGGGTCAGTGGGATGTGACAGGTTAAAAACTAAAGCTCCATTACTATACGTGTCCTTGTTAAAATTTAAAAGCAGACGGCACGCTGCTTAATAAATTTTGCAACCTTTTCTGTAATTGTAAGGTAAGTGTTTAACAAATAAATCCTGCCTTCATGCTATCACTTCTCTCTCTGTGGGGTCTGCAGGAAGTTTCTTTTAGAAATATGCTGGACTTTTTGTATAACTTCTCTTTTTTTCTGTCTCTATGTACTATCGTCTTACATTAAACTGATAACTAAATCTATATATATAAAAATGAAACCCGTTTTCCGTTGTCACGGCATCACGCCTGAACGGCTGGACCGATTTGGCTAATTCTTTTTTAAAAATGTTCATTGAAGTCCAAGAATGGTTCTTACGGTGAGAAAAATGCGAATAATTGCCGGGAAAGCCCTAAAACAGACCTTTTCTTTTTCCCATACAAATGTTTTCTTACTAAAATGTAGAGTCAATTTGAACTTTATTCCTACACAATAAAGTTCATTCTAAGGCGGGACGAAGTTCGCCGGGACAGCTAGTAATAAATAAATATTACGACCTTCTTTGTAATTAGGAAGTAAAAGTGCTTCTAAAGAAACAAAGGTCGTAACAGAAAACATAATAGGGCCAAAATCATTCATAAACCAATTTCATTTCCTTCACAATTTCCTAATACACACACAAACAAATCATACAAATTGTCTTACCTACTGAATGCATCCGGTAAAAACAATATGGTGTCTCATTTGCTTGCGAGACATTCATTTGTTTCTTGCATCTTGCAAAATTGTTACGAAACTAGATGGTCTGAATGCTCTTGCGCATGTATGGAGTTTGTATGGATCTTACACATAAATGTATGAATTCTTTCACGTTCTGTTTCCTTCGCCGTGACAGTGGCAGCACAGTTTTTGGATAATGAAGTTTGGCCTTAATTTTTGGGACATGAGTGCTCTACATTTTGGTTTTTGTTGTTTTGTTTTGAGTGGAATGTTTTAGGTAGATTTTGACTGAAAATCTTACTAAACTCCTACGAGTTACGAGTTAGCTTAACCCTCACCCACACCTATTTATTGTTGTGACGCAAAATCAAACAGATAGATTTTGATAAACTTTGACAAACCCAAAAGAAGAGCCTCGGATTTGAATGTAGGATATCGAGCGCTTTATAATATCTTTGTTAAGAAGAACTTTAATAAAAACGGTCTTTAAGTTTGATACGGAATCGAGACAAAGGACATTGACGACATTGAATAATTGAAAGACTGAAATTAACGTTAAACGCTAATTTCAGTCTTTCAATTATTTTTGTATTCGAAACAGAAGTTAACAAGTTATATTGCGTAATATAAATAAAATTTATTTTAACCTATATAACATTGCAATGAAATCGAGAGTCCAATTCGTACGTACAAAACTTCGCGCCGTCGCCATTTTCACTTTCATTCGTTTCGCGCGCAAAATCACGAGACTATAATTTTATCCTCCATCTTTATGCCGTTTCGTTTCGCCGCGAAATATTTAGGATTTCCTAAAAAGTATTCATTCGAGCGGATGTTTTGTTAATTAATTGGTTATTGTCAGTCTAGGCTCGGATTTTAAAATTTGAATTTAAATTCTTGCTTTTTTTATTTGAAAGTGATAGAAATTTATCTATTTAACTCAGACTTCTGTCTTTTGGAGATATAAATTAATTTAAACAAAAATATTCTACAGGTTCTAGTCTAGAGTATAGATAGGAAGGTATACCAATACTTACTTGTCTACTGTCCCTACAGCATTCTGGTAGATACCAAAATACAAATCGAATATAATAAAATAAATATTATTAAAAAAATAAGTACTTATATACTAAAACGTAGATTTTTTTTGTAAAAGACTTGTTGACATAACTTTTTTCTGCGATTGTCCAATACCAACTGCGTTTACAAAACTGTAACCGAAAAAAACAAAAAAAAGATAGGTACCTACGCACTTAATAAAACTACTAACAACTTAAGAATTTCCCAACAATTTTCATCACAAACAAAACAATTAAATCAGTCTGATTCATTTGTGAAATTGTCCTCATTTCCGCGACCGAGGGCCTTATCAAAATCGAATTAGCAACGATTTACGAAACAATTCGCGGAATTAAGTGTAACTAAAGTAATTTGGGCAAAAGAAAGCATTGTCCGGCAAAAACATCCTTACGAAACGCTATCATGTTTAATACTCTATTTCTTTATTCATAAAGTCTTATTTCGCAATCGAATGACGTACTAACACTACAGATTTTAACCTAAAAACCAACTAAATTACATCCGAAATTCGACGTTTTATCGTTGACAATAAACTTGAAAATCCATTGAGGTTAGTTTGGTTGTTATATCGTTTCGCATTCGCCTCGTTAAGGCGTCGTTTTGGAAAGCAAAGGCGAAAGTTACCATTATACGGCGACCACTCAGTCTTAATACTTTATTGACGATAATTTGATAGCTAGAGGATGTAGGGTCTTTTCCATATCAAGTTCTTAGTGTACAGTACCTACAGTCACATTTCTAACTAGATAAAACTAGTTAGTTAAAACTAGGTAAGGTCATATTTGAATTAACAAATAAGTTACTTACTTACCTACTGCATTCTTATAGGTTTTTATAACCCTGTTAAAGCCCATTGTTGAGCAAAGGCCTCTATCATATTTCCCTGTATATAATTTTTATAACTGTATAAGAATATAGTACTAAAATATGACTTTTTTTTTTCAATAAATAAAGAATACTAACTTATTATTAAATAGGTCGTGAAAACATTTTACATTTTCATACAAATTCGATACTTACCTGTTTGGAAAACTGTATAATAATAAAACCGTTTAAAAACATAATCAATGAGTATAGGTACCCCATCTAGCCTACCTAAGCCTCTTAGAACCTAGATCAAATAAAATGTTTTAGGTTTAGTAATTTTCAAACAAACTGACCAAGAAAATAATACATCAACATACACAAATAAACTAATTTAAAAAAAAGAAGTGAAAATAAATAGACGAAATAGTAGAAACGATCAAGATTATCAGGTTCGCAATCTATAATCTTATATTCAAGGCTTTTAAAAGCACAGGAAATTATATAAGGCTGTATGAGGTTGTATGCCATCATCTGTTACGTGATGTGATGTAAAAAAAAAGATTTGCACTTTTTAAAAGTGCCTATTCATTTGGGATGTGCCAATTTTTTAATTCAAGATTACTTATCTTTTACTTTTTAAAAGGTTTTTTTTTCTTTTGGTCTCTCAATTAAAAATAAGCTCTTTTGTATTATGTTCAGAACTATGTATTTTTAAAAACTCTTTCTACTTTAAGCAAATTATCACCATAAATGTTCAGAAAACATTTAGTATCGTTAACAATTTGTATCATTTGAACTCATTATAATCGTATTTGCGCAATTCGGACATCAAAACTTATTAAACTTTTTGTTTTTGCTCAGTGTGACACCAAAGAGATTCCACGAAAGAAGTTTCTCACCGAAAAACTGACAGATTATGAAAGAAGTCTATAACCAAAGAGTAAAACATACTTGGAATTATAATAAATTATAATGGCAAAGTCAGTGGCAAGGAAAATGCCAGGGCCTACGGAACACTAGTTGAAAAAAGAAAGGGAGGCGCGCTAGTCGCTCGTTTACTTCCGATTTCCATCTTACCGCGTGCGGACGTCTTAAAAAGAAAGGTGTTAAAAAATAAAAAACAAAAAAAAATGTATACGAAAAAGTGCCAGTGAAAAAAAAACATGTGCAAACAAAACGCAACCAATGGATTTCCCGCCAAAACGAAAAACTTCAAAATCCGAAGAAGATTCTTCAATATGGCTTCTAGCGATTTCAAATTTGGAACAGTGTTAGTTTTTTCTTTAATTGCGTTTAGTTTCGTGTCTTGTGAAATTGAGAATGACGTTTTGACATTGCAAGCTGATTTAGATTTGAAAGATGACGAAGTGTCGGATAGGCGGAGGCCTGCAAATGACCAGGAAAAGGATATCCTGCTGCTGGATGCTTTGGGCAGGAGGAAAGGGTCTTATCATCAGACCTCGTACAGTTCTGGGCAAGAAGACGACTCTATTATGGACCTTTTAGGGAAAAGTAAGTAGTGATTAAGTTTGTTGTAAGACTCGTAAGTTAAAGCGCGTCTGGTTAGATAAAGATTACTTATACGCTGTTGTTAAGTACATAAATAAAAAAAAAATCAAATCAATACATTCGCTCTTGCACTAAGTATAGAATATTTGCACTAAATAAGTAAATACTTAATTTAAAAAAATATAGTTTGAGAAAACTTAAAGAAAGTGCATATTGAAATATTCAAATTAATAAACTATTTTTACCAAAATGAATATCTATTCCAAAACTTAAATAATTGTTGCTAATTAAATAATCAGACTCTACCATTTGGTCTTTGATATTTTTCTTTCTTTTTTTAATAATAATAATTGACATCTGTCAAAAGATTTTTTTTGACAGTTTGCGGTTTGACGTTTGATATGAAAAACGCGAAACCGTGTTGCAATAATACTTAAGTAAAGTTTAGGGCTTTAAAATATTATCGGTTGGGGTACCCGCGGTTTCGCGTTTGACATGGAAAATGCTACATGTGCTGCGGTTTTGACGCGTTTTCATATTTAACTAGACTAAAAATGCATAAAAGCTTAAAAAAACTTTAAATCTTCGCTTGTTGACAGTTCTAAAAACTATAAAAATGATAGCATCTATGCATCTTTTAAAATCTCATAATTTAGTTGTAAAATTAACCATTTCTATGCAACTAACTGCGTGCTGACAACTGCAATTATACTAAAATTGTCGTATTCTTGTGTTTTATGTGACCATTTCAAAGATTTATGTTCCGCGATGGTACAGAGATTGTTTTCAAAATGATAATTTCGTGATGCAATAGTATGCTTAGAGAATTTCAATTAGGTGACTTTCATATGTGACTTACGGCCGTCTCCAATATTCTAGCTCTCTGGTTTTGCCCTACTGGAGATAGAATAGAATAACGAAATGAAAAAATGAATGGATAGAATTAGATATCTTAAAATTTGAAAAATGAATGGATAGAATTAGATATCTTAAAATTTGAAAAATGAATGGATAGAATTGGATATCTCAGAATTTTTCGTCCCTATAAACCTACCAGTGTCCAAAAGTTTATGGGATTCTTCTAAAGCAGTGGTTTTCAAACTTTTTGATATCGCGACCCCTTTACGGTTTGAAACATTTTGGCGACCCCCCTTTTATTGGTACTTACATACACTATTTGTCCAGATTACGACCTTAATCTGCAAAAAACCGCGATGGTTTTGATTCATCACAAAAATTGAGTTTTTGATTGTACTTAGTTAAGGATTTTGACATTTTCTCTTTGCTGGCGACCCCCCGAGTAGGGCTGTCGACCCCCCTGAGGGTCGCGACCCACAGCTTGAAAAACACTGTTCTAAAGGACAAATCAGAAGTGACAGCTACGTGACATCCGTGACATGCCGATCTCAGACAGTTATCTGTCTTTGAATAATAGGAACGGCTGTTAGAGCCAGTTGTAAGAAAGGTCAAATAAGCTAATGCTCCTTTACACCTGTAGCTGTCACTGTCATTGTCAAAAATCAGAATAAGACGGCACGATGTTTAATGGATTTACTAACTTAGATCTTTCATGAACTGTGGGTAAAACAAATAGGCTTCATTGAGGCCCGGTTGCACCATAGCTACAGTTAAAGTTATGGTGTAAGTTTTACATAGAGCTTCATGCTAGATCAGCGGTTCCTAACCTTTTTCAGCCGCGGACCCCAAGGAAATCAAGCATAATGCCAAGGACCCCTGAGTGAAAAAACAAACTTTTTCGTAGAAAAACATTTATTTATTTAAAATAAGCGAAAAAACATTAATGAGAAGGTTGGTGCTGCTTTTTTGCAACTAAGTCAGAAATGTTGGGGTTGATATTAGTTACGAGATATTTGGCGTAGTTAATTTATTTATTTTTGTTAATGATCTAACTAAGTAAGATAAATGCGTATGGGACCGCGGACCCCCAAACATATGCTTGCGGACCCCTAGGGGTCCGCGGACCACAGGTTAGGAAACAATGTGCTAGATGATTATTTATTAAATTTATTATCTGCCGCTGGCTAGTTGGCGTAGTTTGTAGTAACCCTTGCCATACCGTTGGTCGTGGGTTTGATTCCCATTTGATAACATTGCTGTGATGTAAAGAGATGTTTGTTTTGAATCTGGGTGTTTTTGTATATAATATTTATATATTCATTGTTAACTACATACCTAAGTACAATATTATAATTAACGCTATCACAGATCAGAAAACACTACAGATACCTCATCTCATACAACAGAATGAGACGTCTTAAAGCCTGCTACTGAGCCTGCTTTTTTTACACCTGTTGAAACTAGATGGTAAACATGAAGAAGCTTAGATTTTTGTCATCAGATGTAATTCATCTATCCATAAAAAAAATGTTTTACCATTAGGTACCTACTCCGGATCGTATTTTCATCGATTCTGAATTTAAATAGGACATAGGTACCTATAGTGCAAAATCGCTTTTATCTCCATAATAATTAAGTATCTAAGTTAATTTTCCTTTTATGTTACATAGTAGATCTTTGTTCTTTCTTTATCAGCCCATATATGTCCCCACCGAGGGGCACGAGCCTACTCTCATACAGAGAGTGATTAGTGGTGAAGGAATTAGTGGTGAAGCGGTGGTAGCCCAGTTGGTAGAACGCTTGCCTCGAATTCTGAGGGCGTGAGTTCGAATCCTGGCGGGGGCCCGTACCTCTGAGTTTATTTCTCATGTACGGATCAATTTATTCGATTACCACTTGCTAATGGTGAAGGAAAACATCGTGAGGAAACCTGCATACACCAGAGAAGAAATTCAAAGGTGTATGTGAAATCCGCCAACCCGCACTTGGCCAGCGTGGTGGATTACGGCCTAATCACTCTCTGTATGATCTTTGTTAAATTACGTAATAATCACAACCATTATAATATCTTCGGCTAGACATACTACGTCCATACTGCACGCAATGATCTAACTAGCAAAGATGTACGGTGAACGACCGATCGATCAGTTTCACTGCTGCGGTCACTTTTACTGGCTGCGTGTGCGCATGAAAACGGGGTTTTATTAGTTTTGGTTATAAAATGTGGGGGGTGGGTGAGAGAGTAAGTTGTTTCTTAGTAGAAGTTGCTTTGACTGCGTCTAACTTACAATTTATGGTAATGGCGTCTACACATCAAAGCCATCGGCCCTACAGAACTACCAAGTTATCTGTGAACCGGCCGTTATTGGAACTACAGCCACTAATACGGAAATGTCAAATTCCAGAACTGCTGCGATTAGTAGAAATACAATTTTGTATTACTGCTAGCGCCGCCGTTCAGTACACAGATATGTTGATCTGTCTGTACGTCATTTTCAAACATTTTCGATTACATTGTCGACAGTCATACATAAGAAATAAATCTCAGAGGTACAGGGGATCGAAACCGCGTCTCCAAGATTGGAGGCGAGCGTTCTACCAACTAGGCTATCACTCACTAGTAATGTAATATTAACAGGATTTTAACAATAAACGTTTTATTAAATAGCGCCGACCTCGATGTTTTTCTTCAGTTTTATAAAGAAATCACCATGTATTTATCCAAATTTTTCTATCTTTCCAGTGATCCCCCAAACGTGCCGGTTTCGTGGAGCTAGATTCCCATGCGGTCTGAGTATATCCTGCGTGCTTGGAGGAGGGAAACCTCTGGACCTCTGCTCCGGAGGCATGATCTGGGCTTGCTGCGTCGATAGAGACACAACGGAGCGACCTAGCGAGACCGCACCTGTTGTACATAATGCTAGTAAGTGTTTTGTTTTTAAATTTTTAAATTAAGATTGATTGGTTTAATAAACAGGGGCCCAAGTCTGCTAATTTACAATATTCTCAGTTGTGTATCGGGGAGAGTGTCAATGTTTTTGACACATTTGGTCGCAATCAGTGTAAGCCATTGTTGAGCAGAATCCGCAGCAGGCTTCGTCAAAATAAACCTAAGAAACAACAAAAATAAATCAGCAACAGACTTCAAACTGTCAAAACAAGAAAACCAGAATACCAAATGTGTCCAAACATACCATTGACACTCTAGCGTCTCACAACTGAGGCTTTTTTTTTAAATTAGCAGACTTGGGCCCGAAATTGATTGGAATTGTGGAAGAGTGAAACGTTGCACAAAACTGGCGGCAGTTTAAAAAATCTTTTGCAAAACCTGAAAGCATTAAAAACAAACTTTGATAAGGATAAATGTGTATTTGTTGGTTGATATTTTAGTAATTACACCTGTCTTTATACACAGATATCTTTAAGTAAAGCTTTTTTATCGGAATTAAGTAATTTATGAAAAGTTTTTGAATTGGCTGCTGATGTGCCTGTTTAAAGAGACTGATAAGGATGACGCGAGAGAAGTTCGTAATGTCTTTTTACACAAGTGGGAAAGAATGAACGACGGATGGGGCAGATACCTGTAACTAAAGTTAAGCAATATTTGTGTCTAACTTTGTATTTGTGAATTTGTGAATAATTCATTTGTTTGTGTATTGTTGCTAAATAGTAGCCCTTTTTTGTATCCTACCTTACAAAACAATACTTTTACATGATACCCAAATACAACAACACCAATAACTAGCCTTACACTACAACAAAATTTAAAAAAACATAGATTTATAAATTACTTTTATTCTTAAATCAAAAATTGTTGTCAATTGATAATTTTTTTAAGCCAAGTCTTTGGTTTGATCAAAAATATTCTTTATGAGGATGAAATTAAATGAATAATTTTTTATTGTGTTAAGAGTGGAACATAATACAGGTCTTTGAGTATATTATATATAAGGAGAAGCCATACCGTCTGGATCTACGTGCCTGGTCTGGCGCAAAATGGTTACTTTTTTTACGGTACTACATAACGTTTGACAGGTCATCTACCAAGAAAACTATGAGAAAACTTGGCGCAACTTTTGCACGCTGTCATAATAAACTCATATGTATATGAAAAAAAAATGGGGCTACTCCTAATAAGTACATATTTAATATTCCTTTCTCATTGGTATTGGTTTTTGCTCGAGACAGAAAGTCTTGGCGTATGAGGAGAGAGGCCTTTGCCCAGCAGTGGGACACGAGTGGCTAAATAAGATAAGATTGGTATAGGTCGATAGCCTAACCTGCCTTTAGTCTTAGTTTTTAGTTAATAATAAGGAAAGTGAAGGAATTTTCCATAAGTAGATACCAATTTGAAATGACAATGTATCAGTCATATTTTGACAAGGTTATGCATTATGAATCGTATTGCAGATATCAATAAGGCACGTATTACGAAACAGCGGCGGAATGTAAAACACTCTCTCTTGGATCGAATGGCACAAGGCATAAGTTTACGCGGTTTTATTCAAACAAAACATTTTTTGAAAACTTTACTAACCAGTCGGAAATACTTTAATAAGAATAATTTTAAAATATCACGACTTTTTCTCGAGATATGGCGAAGATCACGGCACAAAGTCGTGATATTTTAAAATTATATAGGTAGCTTAAGTTAGTTTCATTAACATCTGTTTTGTAGTTTTTGTGTGAAAGAGTAACCATTATCCATCCATCTATCGGCACAAACTTTGACATTTATAATATAAGTAGGATTTTGTAGCAAAAGTAAAATTTAAATTTGTTAAAAAAAACGCTATTTTGAAAGGAATTTATGGGATTCCTTCGCACTGGCGAAAGAAACGCTCTTGCTTTTAATATTTGAAAATAATAGAACGTTCGGTTAAGAACTTATGTTAAAGCATATCTTGTCAAAACGTAGGTACAGTATAGTAGGTATTGTACCTCTATGGAGAACTTCGATTAAAAAATATTGCGTGAAACAATTTCTCCGGTGTACCAATAAACCAACTTTTTAAATGAACGCCTATCATCATGAACATGTCCATATTCAGCCATCAATTTGTATTAAGTCGGGTTATACAAAGGTATCGATATTAATTTCAAAAAAGGAATTTACCAACAAAAGACGATTAACGCTTCAGTTCCAACTCCATACCCCCCTCCTCTCAAGTTTCCGCGCTGATTGTCATAGACGCACTCACTTATTACGAGCGTACTTACTTCCTGTACTGTACGTCAAATTCAACTGCTGCATATAATATGTAATTATAAACACACTTTCACGTATTCATTCGATAATTTATTCGTGTTTTTCCTTTGTTTTGTTATGATTTACTGATTCGGATACATACACGTAATATTTTGCTATTGTATAATACTTTGATTTGACAGAAGTTTCTTTTAATTTGCTAATGTAAAAGTTGATTGATGCACTCTTTCAAGTTTTGACTTGTATTAAAGGCGAATTCAATTATTTATTTGCAATCACGCGCGACTTCGTACGCATTTATTGTGGTATCTTACAAAAATTTACAATAAAGGTCTATCTACACAGATTCGGGCCGTGTCCGGGACGTGTCCAGGCCGTGGCCCGTTAGCAAGGAAAACAATACGTCGTCATGACAACGTGTGTGAACGAATTAATCTACAACATTGTAAAGTTTTCTTAAAATCTGTTCGGTGATTTTTGCGCAAACGAAAATATCACGGTATTGGATCATTAACTTAAAAGGCCTTCCCTGCAACGAAGGAATAACGACAATTAATTAGAAACCGCGAACCTAGATAGGTATACGTATACTAATAGATACTAATACGTATCAATGTTTGTGCCGATGGAAAGATGTTTGTTACTCTTTCAAGCATTAACTACTGAATAGGTACAGATTTTTATGTTTGGCAATATTGTAGCTTGTACATCAAAATAACACATAGGCTATATTATTATTAGATATCATGTGTTTTTTCCAAAATATGTCTATAAATGCGTACGTAGTCGCGGGCAGCCTCTAGTCTAAAGTAAATCAAAGTACCTACCTACATAAACACAGGTTTAAGAGTGCACAGACCTTGGCATCACGATTCGAGTGAAATTTCAGTGAAAGTGTTTTGTCGAGCAATGAACCGTTGTAACTTGTAGATGATTGCAGTCTTGGTAGGACTGCAAGGGACAGGTCTAGGTCTAGATTAGGTCTCAGGGTGTGGAGGCAAAGATTGAACCTGTTTGAGGTTTTATATGGAAAACTAGACATGCTAGTCAATTTATCAATGGATTCTTAAAATATGTTCTGCCAATTTAGCTAACGATAAAAATCCGTGGCATAGGTACCACAAGTGGGAATTAAATCTTATATAGGTATCAAACGAAACAAGAAGTGTGCTTTAATCGTAGCAAATGGAGGAAAGAGGCGTAAGAGAGCCTTTCCACCAGAGATGTGTTATGCTACTTGCTATAGATGCGTTTGATATCCACCAATCATATTCAGAGTGACGTCATATTCAATGAAGTTGATTGGTGGATATCAAACGCATCCATAGCAACGTAGCATAACACATCTCTGGTGGAAAGGCACTCTAACAGTTACGTTTCATATTATACACTGATTCAAACCTACAATTATATACAACCAACCAATAATGGAACACTATGAACATAAATTAAATTACATAAACTTAGGAACTAAAACTGATTCATGCAGTTTCGACTCATTAAACTACTTACTTAATTAACGTACTCGGAACTTAACATTACTTAAGCATTCAACGGAAGTTTAGTTAAGTAATAAGGATATTACATTGGCTGTTATAAGTGTTATAATATAACCAAGTTTGAATAAGCTAGAGCAGGGATGGCCAAACGGTCGATCGCGACTGTTATTCCAGTAGATCGTGGCACGGCAAAAAATATATAAATACGTAAACCAGACCTCGCATCTAAATTAGTGGAAGATACCCAGACGCAATACTCACACTACTATAAAGTTAAAAAGTACCTAATTACTCAGAATAATTTGCAAATTTATCAAATTATTATATTACAAAATAAAAAATACTACATGATGCGTGCTGAACTGAACTATGCTGTTTCATTTAAGATTTCAATAAGTAGATACCTATGTAATTGTTAGATCGCACAGGGATTCAATAGTAAATAGGAGATCTTGGGTCTAATAAATTTGGCCACCCCTGAACTAGAGGCTGTCCGCGACGTCGTGCGCATTTATCGTTATACTAGCTGTCCCGGCGAACTTCGTCCCGCCTTAGAATGAACTTTATTGTGTAGGAATAAAGTTCAAATTGACTCTACATTTTAGTAAGAAAACATTTGTATGGGAAAAAGAAAAGGTCTGTTTTAGGGCTTTCCCGGCAATTATTCGAATTTTTCTCACCGTAAAAACCATCCTTGGACTTCAAAGAACATTTTAAAAAAATAATTACCGATATCGGTCCAGCCGTTCAGGCGTGATGCCGTGACAACGGAAAACGGGTTTCATTTTTATATATATAGATCTTGGTCAATTTATGCAATATTTTAAACTAATATACTTAGGGCCCCATCTGCAGATATTTTATACCTGTCTCTGTCTAAAACGTCATGTTTTATGAAATATAACAAAGGTTTATCTGTCAGTTATATTTTATCTGTAGATAGTGAAACAGGCCCTTAGCCTACCTTTTTGTTATAGTGACGTTTATGCTACAATATGTAAAGTTTCGTTAAAATCTGTTCAGCAGTTTTGCGTGAAAGGGGAATTAAATGGCATTGAACATATTTGTATGGAGCCTGGTATAGTAAAAACTCACATCCATCCATTGAAACTTTAACTTGGCTCAATAAAGATTTTTAGATATTT
Source organism: Anarsia innoxiella (assembly GCA_947563765.1). Lineage (NCBI taxonomy): Eukaryota > Metazoa > Arthropoda > Insecta > Lepidoptera > Gelechiidae > Anarsia > Anarsia innoxiella. The sequence continues at coordinate 2,941,288 of OX387417.1, forward strand.
GACAACAATGAATCTATTAACCAATTGCCTACTCGTAACTAAACATAGAATAAAACAACACACAATTACATCCACTAACATTTCCCAAACAGGTGACCTTATCGAACTAATCGGAACATTCCCACACGAAAATTACGACTACCAAAACACAAACCAATTCGAAGACCCCATCATCATTTACACGGACCAGACCCGGCCGAAACCGCACTACAACCGGCCAAAACCGGATACGAACCGCCCAGAAACAGACAATAACCGGCCCAAACCAGATTGGCCCGGACAAAACCACTTTTTCCACGTGAAACCGTCGTATCATGAAACGACGAGTCAACAACCGGATGATTTTTACACGCCGGATAATTTTGGTCAAAATAATGCTGATGGTGATGATGATTATGTACCCGTACACACTAACGGTCATAAACCACAAAGACCCAGTTACCCGGGTGAGATATTTTGTTAAGGTTCTTTTCGGTGGGTGATGAAACTTGGAATCCGGTTTTAGATTTACACGGTTTAATTACATTTTATGTCAATTTAATGGGTTAATTTTTAAATATTCGAAAAACATTTGTCAAAATCTGTCAGTCGTGAATTTGTGTGTCAAAATCGTAAGAAACCCATTGGGAATCCAAAAAATGAATAATTTGTTCGCTTTATTGATTATTTTAGGGTACCTACCTACCATAAAGTAAACACTAATATATTGATCATTTAAGAGTATTTTGATAGATTTTGACAGAAAAAATCTAGTTACCTATTCTTTCATTTTTATTTTTACTTAGTTAATTTATTATTTCGAGTTTTATCACCCAAGGTTGTCTATCTCTGTCTCGCTTATTTAATTTTGCAATGCACTGCGTTTCATAATCATCATGCACTCTCACATTGTTTTGTACAGCACGCGCTTTATATGTCCGCCAATTTGTTTTTGGCATTAACATGTCGCTTAGTTTTTGTAGATTTTTGTGTTTATGTTGCTTAAATTGTAGTTTTTAGTAAGTAGATGATAAGTTAATACCTAATAGCGGGATGCGCATTCTAGTAATGTGAGTGACTAGGTACTATGATGTTATGTCCTAAAAATCTGTGATCATTGATCGTAATAGTTTTAATAGGTACTATAGCAACGCTCTTTTGAATTTTATGTGCAGATTTAATTCCTAATCGAAACATTAACTAACTAGTTTCGATTCGACCATTGAAGAATTTATATTAAACAGCTCGAACAACCCTGCATTTTTTGTTTGCAGGCTTGTTTTTTGGCACAAATCTCTGGATCATTTTCAATTCATCACAGTTTTTTTGTTTTTACGTCTAATTTCGAACAAAATTAATTTTTATAGGCCTGTTCTCTTCAACAACAAACCTCCATACTTATAATTCCATAAAAACCAAATTTAACCCTTCATCTCTCATCTTCCAGGCTGCGGCGAGCATTACACCAGGTCCAACCGTATCGTAGGAGGTCACTCCACAGGGTTCGGCTCACACCCATGGCAAGCTGCTCTCATCAAGTCAGGGTTCCTGAGCAAGAAGCTGGCGTGTGGTGGCGCCCTTATCTCCGACCGATGGGTTATTACTGCTGCTCATTGTGTTGCCACGTAAGCGTTTTAAGGCATTTGTTTGAGGATTTTTTTCCCTGTATTTGGTGATTGTTTACAAGAAAAACACCATACAAACAAGAAATAGTCAGACCGCCAGCAGTCCATATTTTTCATAATGGCCGTAACATGAAATAACAGTGAGAATGCCGACAGTCCATATTTTTCCTAGTGACCGTAAACATTACATTTGTTATAGCCGTAATATATACCATTCAAGAAACAAAGGTATCGATGGAAGAGTTTTATATACCCTGTTTTATCCTTGTGTTTTATTTCTGGCTTGTCATGCATACGTTCAAAAAATCTACCAAAAAGGTTTTATACCCTTACTAAAAACTGACATTTAATTTAAAGGCAATAAGGACATTTCTAAATTAATGAGTTCAATAAATGCCCTAAAGTCCCCATCTTTTTCCAGCACCCCAAACTCCCAACTGCGCGTGCGTCTCGGCGAATGGGACGTCAGAGACGCAGGAGAAAGATACGTCCACGAGGAGTTCGCAGTGCAGAGAAAGGAAGTCCATCCAGCTTATGAGCCAGCAGACTTCAGGAATGACGTGGCGTTGGTCCAGCTGGATCGAGGAGTTGTGTTTAAGCAGCATATACTACCTGTGGGTATAATTATATTATAGCTTGCAAAAGAAGCTTTGTTTGTTAAGGACTGTAAAAAATGTAAGAGGAAAGATCGGCACTTGATGCGACATGACTAAGGACGTGACGGTTTTTTGAGAAACATCATTATAGGAAAGTCAGAAAGAAAGGGAGAGGAAGACCGCGACGTACTTTACTCAAGTGAAGGAGAAAGTTAAGGTCATATCGTATCATGATGTCAAAGCATTAGCAGAAGATAAGTCTAAATGGCAGATATTCCACCGACAAGAGACTATGGATCCGTTTCATCACTTAAAGATAAAATTTGACTGATAGATAAACCTATTTCCATTTCGTAACATGACAGAGGCAGAGACAGGTATAAAATATCTGTTAGATACATTTTATCTGTACCTTAATGGTCAAATGAGCTCTAAGGGGCTAACGAGCTCTAAGCATCTGTAGATGGTGAAAGCAACCCTTAATCTATATATATAAAAATGAAACCCGTTTTCCGTTGTCACGGCATCACGCCTGAACGGCTGGACCGATTTCGCTAATTCTTTTTTTAAAATGTTCATTGAAGTCCAAGGATGGTTCTTACGGTGAGAAAAATTCGAATAATTGCCGGGAAAGCCCTAAAACAGACCTTTTCTTTTTCCCATACAAATGTTTTCTTACTAAAATGTAGAGTCAATTTGAACTTTATTCCTACACAATAAAGTTCATTCTAAGGCGGGACGAAGTTCGCCGGGACAGCTAGTTATGATATAATTTTTTAAGCTAGTGCTAGATTCATATAATTTTCTCCTTTCCCCCCCAGGTGTGCCTCCCCCAAAAGCAAATGAAGCTAGCCGGCAAGATGGCGACGGTCGCCGGCTGGGGCCGCACCCGCCACGGTCAGAGCACCGTCCCGTCCGTGCTGCAGGAAGTGGATGTGGAGGTCATCCCCAACGAGAGGTGCCAGCGCTGGTTCCGAGCTGCTGGGAGGAGGGAGACCATTCATGACGTGTTCTTGTGTGCTGGGTATAAGGAGGTAAGGATTCGAGCTTACAGTTCTATATTCCGATATTGGTCTAAGTATGGTTTTTTTGTGCATCTTCATCAAACACAAATCTTTATTATTCAAAGATTAGTAATAACGTAGACACAAAAAAAAAATGTTAAAATGTTGTTTGTCGTTGTTATTGTTTTTTTGTTGTTGTTGTTTTGTTGTCAATGTTATTTTTTTTAAACTACTTAGGTAATTTATAGATTCGAAATAGAGAAGAATCTATTAAGAAACTCTGTTGTGTTGCTCTTTTTATATAAAGTGGTAAAATTCTTATAAACATTTACATTCAATGGGTACATGTTCAAATTAAATAAAAAAATTGACTCTTTTGCAAAATGTTACTGGCTCAACTTTCCATAGAAACAAGTTACTTAAGAATCGATAATAAATCTAAAAACGCCTGTTAGAAACATCATAGCAATTTCACCTAACGCGAATCTAAAAAGTTTTCAAAGGCACTTTCCCATTTTCTTCAAAATCATATTGTTTCTTCACAGGGAGGCCGAGATTCCTGCCAAGGTGACTCTGGAGGTCCCCTCACAATGAAGCTGGAGGGGCGGAGCACCCTCATAGGGCTGGTGTCTTGGGGTATTGGATGTGGAAGGGAGCATCTTCCAGGGGTCTACACTAATATACAGAAATTCGTACCTTGGATTGATAAGTTAATCAATCCTTAAGAAGTGAAGTTTTGTCAACCATTATGTTCGGAATCAATTAAAAAAAAAACAAAAGAAAATCTAGGAACTTATGAATGAAAGTGAAGTGATAGGTACTTTAAAAAATCTGTAGGTTACCTAGATACATTAAAAGAGGCTACAATAAAAAATAATAAAAGTAAAGACATTTATTTAACAAAGAAAGTAAATTCAGTGTAGATATTGTTCTGGAATAAATCCTTAATGAAATTGAAAGCAGAACGGAAAAATAATAAACTAAAAAAAAACTTAAACATGTCACTTACGAGATAAAAAATGTTTTTTAAGTGGAAAAGATGAAAGTTGTACATATTACTAAATAAGGAATAGTTGTTTATGATCAATGCATTCTAAGTTAAAAAAAAACACGAACAAAAAGATTTTAATGTAAATAAAAATAGCTGGACGCCTTCAAAACACAATTTTTGTAAATAATTTCATAATAAAAAATACTCGAATTTTGAAATAGATTTTTAGAAAAAAAAATAGGTAATGCAATTAGTTATAAGTAAGCTGTTTTTAATTGTTTTTTTTTTTACAAAATAATTTATTGTTTAAGTTTTTTTTTTTTTGGTGGTGAAATCCTAAATTAGGATTTATCGGACTATGTGGTCCCAATATCTTTTATCCTACTAATATTATAAATGTCAATGTTTGTGTCGATGCAAGTGAGGATGTTTGTACTCTCACAAAAACACTGAACAAAATGTAATGAGACTTTACAATATTGTAGCTTGCACATCAAAATAAGACATGTCGATAAATACGTACGGAGTCGCGGGCAGCTTCTAGTTTAAAATAATTTTAAAAAACAAAGTGTAATAGAAACAAGCTGTAGTGTTAGAAAAAAAATGGCGGCAAATTGAAAAAAAAAGTTTATTTTTTAAAAACCTGACGTTTGTTATTATTGCACTTAAAACTTTATTTATTTCTAGGATTAAATTCTATTTAATTTGTTTTTGTTTTATGTTTCAATAAATGCGTTTTAAAATAAATTTTGGATTATTTTTATTGTCATACAGGTGTAACATAAAGGTAACAAGTCAAAATAAACATCACGAGTGATACTGATCTACTTTTTCCAAAGAACAAGGGTCGAATGAAATTTTTTTCTACTTTTTTGTTGTATATGTTACCGGAAATGCATGTAATCCGTCATTGTATACAATTCCTATGAAATGTATGTAATTCCTAAAATGGCACGGAAATGTGTGAATTAAATTATACTTTATACATTTCCTAAATAGCAATCGGAAATGTAAAACATTTGAGATAGATATTGATGGTTAGGTTAGGTTTCCCCTTAGGGAAATGGCAGAGGGGCCCTGTCTGCCTGTATGCGAACATACAAATTATTGTATGTAAACATACAAATTATTCTTTCACAATTAATTAATATACACTGCAGTTTTTTTCATATTTCAACCTAATATAATCACATGGGAAAAGATGTAAAGTTTCATGAGTATTTCAGCTTTTACAGTACAAGGGGCTTAGCATACGTGCCGCGACAATCATCTCACGTCATGCTATCCTTATCACATTTAAAACTATGGACAGAGACGTAAGCGTGACAAACCCATGACAACGTCCTGTCACTGAGTGTATGCTTAGCTAGCAGGTATGTGTTACACTTACACCCTAGGTATATGTACCAACATAGTGAAGAGAATTTTCGTCACGGTCATAAAACACCTTTACAAACATTATATTTAATTCATAAACATACAATAAAACGCCATTTTCTACGTCACTACGTCACTACAACGTACCTACGTTTTATTACACATTTTAACGTTTTAACTCGTTATTTTTTAATTCGTCATAATAGGTACTTACCTACTGTGTAATGTTACAACAATCATAAATTAGTATAATTGAATAAGGCAAGTAATTTACCAATTTAAATAGTTACATGGAATTCTGTAAAAGTATCAGGCAACGCAATAAGTATGCACTTGCTTATTTAATAGAGAACATGGTTTTAAACACGTAAATAAATTGAAATTTATTGAGTACTTGGGTTTTGACAGATTACTTCTGCGACAATGGTGTGAAAGGCATAATATTCAATAATTAAATACATTTGGCGGGGTTTTAAATTAGCAAAACATGTGTGGAAGGTTTTGGAGTTTTTTAACGTTATGTTTTTGCTTTTTTATGGATTGTCAAGGTATGTATTGAAGATTCTGTTTATAAAATACACTCGAGAGCAATGAATCCGGGTCACTAAAGAATCCAAAATACTCGCGATCCAAGAATGCTCTACCCTGATGAAATAAAATATGTTTAAGAGAATAATAAATACTTGTTAAATGAAAACGATTCTTAGTTTTCGAGATATTTCAGTTTTTTGTTTACCCGACCCGGATTCATTGCTCTCGAGTGTATTTTGTCAAATTACTAAGAGTATTATTTTGGCTTTGTATCGTACCTATTTACCACGCTTTGTAAATTTAAAAAATATGTTTTGGAATAAATTAGTGGTGTGAACAGACTGGTGGGAAGCAGCCACTAACAGAAGGTCATCAGTGGTGGTCAGTAGTGGTATAGTTAACGGTCTGTCTACACATATCCGGGCCGTGCCCGTGGTGCTGTGGTCCGTCAGGAGGGAAAACGATTCGTCGTCATGACAATCGGACACGCCGTGCCGCCGGGGCTACGGCCCGGACACGTCCCAGGCACGGCCCGGATCTGTTTAGTAGACCTTTATGAAGAAGCATGGATGAGCCTTTTGCCCAGCAGTGGGATGAAAAATAAATAACCATGTTTATCTAGGACAAGTGTTTTCCCGCGATTCAGTTTGCGGACCCATAAGTTTATTGAAAAACTATTTATAGACTCTAACTTAGGAAGAAAGAAGAACTCTATAGGTGAAATAATTTTTCAAATCGATCCAGTAGTTTGAACGCCTATCAGATACAAACAAATAAATCTTTTCTCTTTATAATATAGTGTGAGGTAGATAGAAGTATCAAATGATGTGTTTTTCCAGTTGCAAGAAAGGTCAATTAAGCTAATACTCCATTACCTACTTTGAGTATAGAATATATAACGAGGTGCTATACCGTCTGGATCTGCGTGCCTGGTCCGGCGAAAAAAGGCTACCTTTTTGTATGGAATTTCTTATCGTTTGACAGGTCATCTACCAAGAAAACTATGAAAAACTAGCGCCAACCTTGGCACGCTGTCAAAAACTCATTTGTTTATGAAAAAAAATGTGGCACCACCTTATATATTCTATACTCAAAGATTACTTACACCTATAGCTGTCACTGTCATTGTCAAACAATAGATTAAGGCAGCGCGGCGGCGGCGAGATGTTCACTAACTTTATGAACCTTTCATGCAACTGGAGGTAAACTAAGGCATTCCTAGACTATAACAAAACATTTTTCTTTTTAAAGGGAAATTAATAAGATCAAAATTCATGGAGGATATAAGAAGTGATGATACCCAGCCGCTTCCAGAACCAGTTGGAACATCAGAAAACCCTTTAGACGCAACATCAGAGCCAGTAGCACAAACGACCAGTCAAACCTTGCCTTTCCCTCATGAAATGCCAACACAAAACCAGGATCCGTCTCAACAATACGCCATGCAACCATCTGATTTGCAAAAACTGAAGAATCAAGGATTATCATTTCTACAATGGCTGTATTCGGATAAAGTTAACCTGTTAAGTCCTCAGCCAACTGCCTGGACAAATAGAGGACCAGTTCTCGTAAAAGTCGATTCAAACACTCAACAGACATATCCGCCATCAAACCAGTATTATGTCTTCGGAAATAACCAAGATCAGCAACAACAAGATTTTCAGTATTTAGTAAAAAACCTGCAACAAAATCCGAATCAGGATCTACCTCAAAATCAAACTCAATTAAATCAGTATTCACTATACATGAATCACGGTCCACCTCAAAACCTAGAACAATATTTCAATCAGTATTCATCTGACAATCAACCGCAATCACTACCAATACCGTACGCGTCTCAAAGCTCACAACAATCAGATCAGTATCCGCCCCAGAATCAACAATATCTCCCTTTAAATCCACAGCAATATTCATCTGATAGTCAACTATATCACTCTCAGAATGGACAATATCCATCAGGAAATCAGCAATATCAGACTCAGAATCAACAATTTTCATCAGGAAATCAACAATATCAGACTCAGAATGTGCTATATCCACCTCCAAATCAACAATATTCACAATACCCACCTCCGAATCAACAATATATTTCAGAAATTCAACAGTATCAATCTCAAACTCAGCAAAATCCATCTCAAAACCAACAAAATTTACCTCCAAACGTACAATATCCGACAGAAAATCACCAATATCTATATGAAAATCAACTATATCTACATCCAAATCAACAAAATCCACCTTCACCTCCACCTGATCAACCACAATCAACTGAAAATCCAATTAAATTTTCAATTGAAGATGACAAACATCTTGAAACCGCATATGAAAATAAAGAGAAAGAAATTAAACACGAAGTAATAATAATACCTAGTAGCTTAAATCTAGCAAGTTACATCCAATTGTTACCATACATCCAACATTTGCTCCCTGCATATTACGTTAACCCATTTTTACTGCAAAGGCTACTTCTCGCTCGTTTGAACCGACTACGATTTCCATTGAGAAACACAGAAGATACTGAAAATGACACGGAATTTAAAAAACAAGCAGAAAAGGAACCCGAAGTTGATGTTGAAGACAACTATATGGAATATTTTTAATATTTTGAGAATAGGTGTAAAAATAATAGGTAGTTTAAAAAACAAAAACACGCTTTAGCTCGCACTAAACCTGCTCCATCATCAGATCTGTTCGAAAGTACCATATTATTGTATTGTCATCAGAACTCAGAGCGTGTGCAACATTTCGTCCTATTCGAAGACCGGGAAGTGGGTCAAATTAAGATTCCAAGATTTTTTTACATACATAGTTACTTACAAGTGAAGCTAATATAAAGCGTGTAAAAATAAATCATTTTTGTCTGGCACTGAATATTGTTTTGTGAAATGTTATACGTTTTTTTTAAGAAAGTACTCAGATACCTTATAATATGATAACTTAATTTATTAATTCATTGCATAGTCCCAACATGAAACCCTGTTAGAGCGTTGCAATATACTTTGACTCTACATAGGTACATACTTTAGATTAAAAGTTTATAGATTGAATTTTAAAAGACGTATACCTAATATGTATCTCATTACAGATTTTTACTAAATAAATCTTTTTTTTTATCAGACTATAGATTACGTCGACCTCTACATTTGTAAGTATTTATTCACACATAATATCCTTTAACTGTATTTTTGAAGCCCATCGCAAGAAACAACATTCTCAGTTGTGTGTCGGCAGTGTCAATGTCATTTTTTCACATATTTGGTCGCAATCAAAGTCAACTGGTATCTACACACCCAAGCCGCCAGCTTTTTTGACAGCTGCCATTCGTATGACGTAAAAGCCGCCGGCCTAGCACGGCGGCATGCCGGTGGCTTTGGTGTGTAGATAGTAGTAGCCATTGTTTAGCAGAATATCAAATTTGTCAAAAAATACCATTGATGCTGCCGACACACAACTGGGGCTATTTTTAAGTAGCAGACTTGGGCCCCTACTTATGTTGCGTATTTTAGAAGAAATTAATTGAAAATCATGTAATAAGTAATGACATAATAAGTATATAAGTAATGACGTCATCATTGCTATTAAATGATGACGAGAGAATGACGAAAGAAATATAAAATACCAGCTTGTGCTTCGCTCACGTGTTACCTTAGTACCCACTTAATTATTTTGTATAGAGTTTACATGGGTACATCATTGTGTCGTTTAAGTACGTTGTTTTTGAATAAAATTAAATCCAAACGCAATTGTTTTTAAATGAGCAATGTAAAGGCTCCCACATACAAACACGACACCACGTCGCGTCGAGGAAATCTTAATTAACATTCTTAATAAACACCATAACTTTTTAATAAGAGTCTACCGATATGTGTCGTAGATTTCCACGAGGCGACATCGTGTCGTGTTTATGTGTGGGAGCCCTAAATACTTAGAAAAAAAAATAAGTTCTAAAAACTAAAACCCTCCTATGGAAAACCTGCGACCTTAAAAGTAAGAAACAAGAAATAATTATTTTCTTCTTGGCATCTACACACCAAAGCCGCCGGCTTTTTTGACAACTGCCATTCGTATGATGTAAAGCCGGCCTAGCCCGGCGGCATGCCGGCGGCTTTGGTGTGTAGACAGCATTAACTACCCCATAAATGCACAGACGTAGCGATTTTCAGAGGATAGCCGTGGTCCCTTCTTGCTTTGCCGTAGTCGGGTAAAAACCAGCTCCCTTATTTTGTCTAGTTTTTTTTAAGTGGAGTGGAAATCTTTATGGTAGGTTTATTTCTAGCAGTGAACGTCCTTTCGGTGATGATGATGATGATAAAGGATGAATATAAGATTAATAAGAAGATAACAATTTTAGTAAATGCCTGCCTCTATAGAATCAGAAATCGTGGGTTTAACGCATAGCTGTACCATTGCGTTTTATTTAGTGACCGTTTCTCCGTCTACAGATTAAATTTAACTGACAGATAAACCTAGGTATGTCTATTTCATAAAACATGACGTTTTACACAGAGACAGGTATAAAATAACTGTCAGATAAATGTTATCTGTAGGTGAAACAGTCCCCACATACACCCGCCATTCTGACTCACACGGCCACAGCAATAGAAGCACTGACTCTGAGGCTGGCTTCATATTAGGTCGCAGTCCGTGCGACTGCCGCGCGACTGCCGCGCGACTGTCAAAGTTTAGTATAAAAATTGACAGCTGACAGACGCGCGTGACTTTCGCTGCTGTCAATTTCCATACTAAAGGCCAAAACACACGGGATGCTTATGCGTAGACGTATGCGTACCTCTGAGTTATAATGTATGGAACTGTCACTGCTTGCGTAACGTAGACGTACACGTTGACGTGACGCGTAGCCCGGTGTCACATCGGGTTACACCGTAACTACGCGCGTGGCTACGCCGTGCTTACGTCTACGTTACACGCATCCGGTGTATTTCAGCCTTGAAGGCAGTGACAGTCGCGCGGCAGTCGCACGGACTGCGACCTAATGTGAAGCCAGCCTAAAATCAAATATAAAACCACGACGAAAGCCGTTAAAATACTCTTTATCAGTTAGCCTAATAAGTTTTCACAGCGGCTTGTTATTAATAAAAATCAATTATAGTGTTAGTAGACGGTAATCAGCGTGCAAAATGTAAGCAATTCAATTTATAGATTCATGGAAAGATGACTAAATTTCTCAATTCTTTATTTGTCGTTTTTATCGGTTTATTATGTGACGGGCAGAGTATTACAATAAACTTTAACGAATTAAAAAAAGGTACGTATTAATCTCTTTTTTTTTGTTTAAATGAATAGAATTACATACATACATACATAACCGTCACGCCTCTCTCTCCCATCGGGGTAGGCAGAGACCACTTCATTCCACTTGCTTCGATCCAAACACACCTCTTTCGCTTCATCCACACTCATCAGTCGCCTCATACATGCCCGTCGGTTTAGGGTACTCTTGATTCAATGAGGATAGAATTGAAGATAAAGTTATTCCTTTCCAATTATGTAATAAATCTCTAAAGTCTTACAATTATTATAAAAGTGTGAGGACGTTTGCCACACTTTTAATTAAAACTACTGAACAGATTTTAATGAAACTTAACAATATTGTAGCTTACAAGTCAGAATAACACATAGGCTTTTTTATTTTACGATATTATGGTTTGTAAGACATGACGATTAATACCAACGAATATATTAAAATCAATAAATATGGATATAGTATGTAGGTAATCTTTAAATGTTTATGTTTCTACTTATCCCCTTGTCTGTTGAGAATCCCAGTACAGGACTTGACAGTTTACTGTCAAATATGCCGTGTCTGTTGAGTGACCAATACAGGACTCATAATTATAATAAAATTATTATGATTACAGTGTGTACGCAACCTATCGATATTGGTCCTTGCGATGCATTGATAATAAGGTGAGATATAAATGTGCTTTTAGACCCAGAACACACGATGAAACGCAACTGAAACTAGTTACTTTTCAGTTGCATCGAAGTTTCTTCTATAGACTTCTTTAGAAAACCATACACGACGCAACTAGTTTGAACGTTTCATTTCAGTTGCGTAAAAGTAACTAGCAGTTTCAGTTGCGGTTCACCGTTTGTTCTGAGTTTTAATGTTTATATATTTAACTACTTACATAACATTTCGCTATGTATAATGTATATGGTTCTTTCTATGATGAGAAAAAAGAGGAAAAAATTCTACATCATTGCCCGATCACCATTTTTTTATTGATTTGTACAAAAATAACTGTAAATATAATAAAAATAGGGAAAAGCATAGACAAACTCTTTAGCCGTGCGTGAGGCCCATGTCTGCTAATTTAAAATAGCCTCAGTCGTGTGTTGGCAGAGTTTCAATAAGAGTATCAATGTCATTTTTTGACACATTTAGTCACAAACAGTGTTTAGCAGAATACCAAATGTGTCAAAAAATGCCATTGACACTGCCGAGATACAACTGAGACTATTTGAAATTATCAAACTTGGGCCCAGAACTGCTATCTATCTTTCTTTATAGGAAATTACTACATTATATTAATTTCAGATGGGGCTACAATCCTAGTTTAAGAGATTGCGTCAGGTTCGCTTACGGCGGCTGCGAGGGAAACGCTAACAACTTCCTATCGATGGCAGACTGCCAAAGAATATGCAAACGACTGCAAGACCCTTATATTCGGAATGGTAAAAAGTATATATTTGAACACAAAAACTATTTTAACTTACCAAAGTATTCAAATGGCAAATACAAGCCCGTTAATGACTTTTTCGGCGTATCACAATTATATAACCGAGATCCGTTCAGTAGTTATGAATTCTGGAAGCGATCGAGCAAGCCGCATTATATTGACTTGTCAGAAACAAAAGAAATCCGAAAGATATGCGAGAACGAAGCATCTTGTGATAAAGTTGCGATAGGAGATGATAATACCAAAATATCTGTAGACTACTTCAACATCGGTGACGACATTGATCGATTAAAGAAAAGAATCAGAAATCCGAGATACGCTTCCAAAATACGTTTACACGAACCATCTCAATTTTTGACAGGTCAATCGAAATTCCTCATGGATGACAATTTCGAATCAGACTACGCGATGGGCTCAGAGTTGGACGAGCTCATTTTCGAAGGCATTGCATTGAAATCGAATAGGACTAAAAAGTTGGTAAAAAGAAAGCCTTTTTTGAAAAACGGTCTGGGAAATAAAGATGGCATGCTTCTGGTAAAATCGTGGATAATTCCTATTGTTACTAGAAAAACGGGCTATGTGACAGAACCAGAGGAAGGACCACTTAAAAAATCCTATCGTTTCGTATCCAAAAAAAAGGCGAAAGATAAAATATATTTTATTCAAACTAGACCAACTAAAATTTGGCAGTTTGCTCCTGGAGAATTAAGATATAAGTTGTCTAATAAACAACATTCATTCAAATTCCGCCCTTATAATAAAGGAGTGAGAAGTGATTTGTCGGAAAAACCGCTTCAGATTGCGGACAATGGACTAAAAATTGAAATGTCACTCGTTGGCTTAGATCTGCCAGTTTCTAAACTGAATAACGAAGAGAAATATAATAGAAGAAGTGGTATTTTGAAAAGAAATTATAAAAGAATATCTGAACCAAGTGAGAACAGTTTGAGATGGTTTTACAACTCGAAGCATGGGTTTCATCACCGTAGGAGGAATTCATCAGATACTGGCGTTATTAAATACAGATTCTATGTACCTTTCCTAAATAATTAAACGATTTACAACAAAGGTTTTTAAATGGTCTCCGCGCGCTACGACTAGATACCTCTCTATGAAGAAATAAACAGCATGCACAATTCAATTTCGTGGCGGTGTCAAAAAATCGACTACTAGGCGCAACTCGGCGGCGTAATGACTAGCGCGATACGCCCCGATCGGTGTAGCATTTTTGTCGCATTTTTTAAGTACGCCAACGGTATGTAGTCGTAGCGCGCGGAGACCAATTTATTTATCTATGGTTTACAGATTTTTTTAATGTCAATTTAAATACAATGTATGTATTAACAGCTGGATGCAAAGCAAAATTAATTTTTCAGATTCATTTCAAAAAAACGTTAAAGTTGCTCCAAAATTAAAGTTGTTTTTACGAATTTGTGAATAAAGTTTGTTATGTAACCGGTGGTTAAAATATTTCATTGAAATTGCACGTTGTTTTATTTCTCCTTTAATTATCCTTAATTCAGTGTACCCTACTTAAGTATAGAACAAAAAAGTGCACAAGTCAATAAACATTCCATGTAAGTGCATGTATAAGGCGACTAATGAATGTGCCATATGGATGAAGCATAAGAAGTGTGTTTGGATCGAAGCAAGTGGAGGGAAGTGGTCTCTGCTTATCCCTATGGGAGAGAGTCATGACGGATATGTATGTATGTAGGTATGTAAGTATGTAAAACAATTATTTTTTCGTGTAGGTACAGTAAATTTTGAGAAGTCCTTACAAACATAAAGTGCTCAAAGAAGCTGATCCCACTAGTATGAGTTCCATTAAAATCTGTTCAGTGGTTACAACGTGAAAGAGTAGTGTAACATTCTCGCAACCATTGTCACAAATATTGACCTTTAAAATATAAATAGGACTATTATACTGCAATCTTTATTTAAAAAAATAACAGAATCCAATACACAAATAGTTAGAACGAAATCTCTTACAATAGGTACCCAAAAAGCTAGGAAATATTTTAGGTATATATTTTGACACCTTAAAGAGTTGAACAAAAAATTACCTATTATGTATAAGTATATAAATATAGCGGAACTGTGTAAATCCATCATAAAAGGTATCTATGAAGCTGTGGTCTTCTTTCACTAACTGTGATTCATATCTCAGACAAAACCCCTTGTAAAAACAAAAATAAAAATTTTCGACGCCCTAGCTATAACAGTTTCTGATATACCGGCCCGTTTCCCTCGTGACAGAAGGACAGCCGAGCCTTTTTTTTTACGTGGGGAAATCCATTATGGATACCCTAGGGTCCCGTTTTCACCCTTTGGGTACGGATTCCTACAAAGTGAAGCATCATATTAAACTCGTTACTTGATCTCCAGTGAAAATCGAATCCGCGACCATTTGACACGCTATAGCCCAACCAATTAAGAAACCAATAAGCTATTTATAGGTAACACATAAACTTATTAAAAACCTTAAATTATAGGAATAATTATTAAAAATTACGAGCCGATTAGTTTTAATTGTTCCGCTGTGTTTATAAAAAAGTTAATTTGTTAATATCGTAATCAATTTTCAACACATTTTCAATTTGCAATGTTTTGAATTGATTGAAAGGGTTTATTATGAAAAAATCAATGGAAGGGGCCAGTCTAATTATTTTACTTTTTTCTATTTCCTTTTGTGCCTCTGATTATGGGGAGAAAGATTCCAGTAAGTACCTTTTTAACTTTTCATACACATTATGTAGCCAAGTCAAAGCTTCTCTCAACCAAAGTGCATGTAAGAGACGACTGATGAATGTGGATGAAGCGAAAGAATTGTGTTTGGATCGTAGCAAGTGGAAGGAAGTAGTATCGGCGTACCTCGATGGGAGAGAAGCGTGTGTACTTCTCTCCCATCTTTCCCATCATCCAATAAAAAAACTATGTTTTTTTAAATTGTTATATCTTGGGTACATAAAAGGCCTGGGGGCCAAGTCTGCTGATTTAAACTAAGCATTTGCGATCCGTTTGATAGTCGATTGTGATTGATTTATATGTATTGTGTCTTTGGTATTCTACTAAAAGTTTTACCAAACGCAATCGCATCGCAGTCGAATCGCAGAAGCTATACAGAAGCACGCATTTGTCGGGTTGCCTATCAAAAAATAGCGATGAGAATACCGATTTGCCAACTTATGAACTGCGACTGAAGTGAGATAGATCAAAAGTAGGTAGTTCAAAAACAGTCCGAACGCACACCGATAGAAACGCAGTCGCTTAAACCGTTAGTAAAACACCAAAATGGTCACATTTTGCGACTGATGTTCTTTTTTTGCTTTTCTATCGCGATTCTATTATTGCATTTAGTAATTAGCAGACTTAGCCC
Source organism: Anarsia innoxiella (assembly GCA_947563765.1). Taxonomy (NCBI): domain Eukaryota; kingdom Metazoa; phylum Arthropoda; class Insecta; order Lepidoptera; family Gelechiidae; genus Anarsia; species Anarsia innoxiella. Next base: position 2,957,474 of record OX387417.1, read on the forward strand.
CCTGGTTCTTTGGGAGGCGTACATAGGAAAATATGTGCTCAAGAGCTTTAATTCTGTTAAACTAACTAGTTATTTTTTTTCTAGGATGCATGTCCACCATTGATCCTGGCGACTGTTCTCAATTTACCACAAGGTAATACTTTGAACTCATTTATGGCCACAACAGGCAATATAATATACATATTGCATTTTTAAAAAGTTACAATAAAATCACACAAAAATTATGCCTGTTTTTTAGATTAAACTTATTTTAAGAATAGTCTGCCAATTTACATTATTCTCAGTTGTGTGTCGGAAGAAAAATACCTCGATTATATGTACGTCGATTTAACAATCTTAAACAATGAGATAAAATGCTATTAAATCTAAAACTAAACAAATACATAAGTAACCAAAGTTTCTCGTTATTAGTTCAAGTTTCGATTTTCGATCCTTTTTAAAACTAACTTCATAATAAAACTTACATTTTGCTGCTCTGTAAATTACTTACAGTACAATTTAATATGGACATTTTGTTTACCAACCGCAAATAAAAAGAAGCGATTAACTTATTATTGCAGTTTAAAATTAATATTTTGTTAAGATTTTCCTGAATTTGCTTAGTATAAAAACGATACTCTCCAAATTGCAAGGTTATGGGTTTTGATGATCGGTCAGTGAGTGAGTGTCAAAAGTAGTGAACTTTGACTGGCGGTAACTTTTAAATTTGGTACAATAGCTGGTTATAGTATGAACTCTCGATTGTAAAAAAATATTGGCTTGTAGCTCTATCCACTAGTAAACCACTAGTAAGCATAAGGTTGGTCAAAAGTGCCTTGAATTGCTTCGAGAAAAGGATGGTACGGCCGTTTTGTTTGGGCTCGACTTGGCGGGGGCACAGCCGTGCCCCCAGATAATTTAATCAAAATGTTGCGTTGAAGATGTAGTGTAGATTTGTACAACTGGCTTTTTCTTTTTGCCGGCGAACACCGAGTAAGGCTTCGCGACCGCCCTGGGGTTCGCCACCCACAGTTTGAAAAACGACGGTTTAGCAGGCTACCAAATGTGTCAAAAAATGACGTTGACATTGTCGGCACACAACTGAGAATATTTTGTGAATCAGCAGACTTGGTCCTCTGTGAACGTGTTCATTACCCTGTTTTCCCCAGATGGGCGTACAATATCACAAGTGGTAATTGCGAGGCGTTTGTCTTCCGAGGCTGTGGCGGAAACTCTAACAACTTCTTCTCTAAAGAACACTGTTCGCAAAACTGTGAACGAGACCAGAATATAAACAACGAAAACTTAAAATACGATGACACTATTGTAAATACAACACCATTTTGGCTAGATGAAACAAAATCAACCATAAAAAGTATTGAAATTAAAGAAGTGACTAATAATTCAAAAGCAATTGAAAATAGTTCAAATCATGAAAACTTTAATGAAGACGATAAAGTATTAAAAGGTGATGACGCAAAATTAGTAGATTCAATAATAACTCAGATTATGCAATCTAAAGAAGTTTTACGTCCAAAAAATGAACTTTCCATAGATGGTGCTGCAAAATTGGAGAAAAGGAGTATAGAATCATTTCCAGATGAAATATTTTTAACAGGCAGAGGTTATAAAATACCTAAAAGCCCACACACCAATCAAGCTGAATCAACACAAACAAAAGATTCCGTTTTAAGACAATCTAATCGTAAAGAGAATGAAATCTCTAAACCTTTTAAAACAGATAATCTACCTTTAAATTTGAATTTAACAGAAGCAAAACTTGATGATGTGAACGGTACAAATCCAAAGATAGATAATCTAAAAAGTGATCCAGACGAAGTATCCCATAATTTAAAGGAAACAGAGAAAACATTTTTAGGACAAGTTGAGAGCAGCTCTGACTTACTCAAAAGACTGCAAAGAAAAGTCAGTAATCAACGGCGTGAAGTACAAATTCGTGAAAACAATAATTTGCAAGAAGAATTCAATTACCAAGAGCCGTATCCACCAAAAAAAATTGCTAGACATATTGCTGACGTAGTAGATCATCTTATAGTGAAACCGGTTAGCTATATTTTCTATGGTTCTACAACTAAAAGTCCAGTCATTCATTTCAGACCCTACGAAGTGCAATACAAACCTAGCTACATTTATCAATATAGCAGAAGCTTAAGCAAGCATTCCCCAAGTAAAACCGCAATTGATACTAAAGAATCAAATCTTGGTTGTAGAAAGAGAAATAAAATAAAGAAGAACATTAACGATTATGACGTCATTCCACAAAGTCAATTTGAATTTGATACCGACGGTGATTATGATTATGATGTTAAAGCAAATTTACTTAAATGGAATTGGGCAAATAATCAAGGCCAGAGACGTTCCAAAAATCGCAAAAAATCATTAAGACACCTTACTAAACTTTTTGATAACGTTGTTGTTAAACCCGTCAATTATGTATTTAATAGCGATACTACTAAAAAGCCTCTTATATATTCAAATCCTATTGAGGGACATTATATACCTCATGACTCCAAAAAAAAGGTGCATTACCAACCTACCTACATTCATCAATATAATAGCAGAAGCTTGAGCAAGCCTTCCCAACGTGAAGCCTCAATTGACACTAAAGAATCAAATCTTGGTTGTAGAAAGAAAAATAAAATAAAGAAGAACATTAACGATTATGACGTTATTCCACAAAGTCAATTTGAATTTGATACCGAGGGTGATTATGATTATGATGTTAAAGCAAATTTACATAAATGGAATGGGGCAAATAATCAAGGCCAGAGACGTTCCAAAAATCGCAAAAAATCATTAAGACACCTTAATAAACTTTTTGATAACGTTGTTGTTAAACCCGTCAATTATGTATTTAATAGCGGTACTACTAATAATCAAGGCCAGAAACATTCCAAAAATCGAAACAAATCATTAAGACGCCTTAATAAACTTTTTGATGACGTTGTTGTTAAACCCGTCAATTATGTATTTAATAGCGGTACAACTAAAAAACCTTATATAATACATCCAAATCCTAATGAGTATCACCGGCCTTACGACCCAAATTATCGGCCTGATCAAAATAATTATCGGCCTGATCAAAATAATTATCGGCCTGATCAAAATACTTATCGGCCTGATCAAAAAAATTATCGGCCTGATCACAATAATTATCGGCCTGATCAAAATACTTATCGGCCTGAGCAAAATACTTATCAGCCTGATCAAAATAATTATCGGCCTGATCAAAATAATTATCGGCCTGATCAAAATAATTATCGGCCTGATCAAAATAATTATCGGCCTGATCAAAATAATTATCGGCCTGATCAAAATAATTATCGGCCTGATCAAAATAATTATCGACCTGATCAAAATACTTATCGGCCTTATGACGTCACTCATCATCCCGATCAACACAATTACCAGCCGTATGATGTAAGTTATCGACCTGAAGTTGTGACTTATCGGCCAAATAAAAAACAGAAAAAAAAGAAGACTACTGAAGCTTATGAGTCCGATGAAGATTCTCACGAAGAAACTAAGAAACCCCGTGAGAAATGTAAAAAAGGAACTCACTCTGTATGTTTGGTAGTATCATCAGATACTGAAAAAAATATAAAGAATAAACCGAAAAGGGATTTAGGTGCTGATATGCACTATGATAACGATAGTTCGGAATATAGAGGCAATAAATCACTAAGACACCTTACTAAACTTTTTAATAACGTTGTTGTTAAACCCGTCAATTATGTATTTAATAGCGGTACTACTAATAATCAAGGCCAGAAACATTCCAAAAATCGAAACAAATCATTAAGACGCCTTAATAAACTTTTTGATGACGTTGTTGTTAAACCCGTCAATTATGTATTTAATAGCGGTACAACTAAAAAACCTTATATAATACATCCAAATCCTAATGAGTATCACCGGCCTTACGACCCAAATTATCGGCCTGATCAAAATAATTATCGGCCTGATCAAAATACTTATCGGCCTGATCAAAATAATTATCGGCCTGATCAAAATAATTATCGGCCTGATCAAAATAATTATCGGCCTGATCAAAATAATTATCGGCCTGATCAAAATAATTATCGGCCAGATCAAAATAATTATCGGCCTGATCAAAATACTTATCGGCCTTATGACGTCACTCATCATCCCGATCAACACAATTACCAGCCGTATGATGTAAGTTATCGACCTGAAGTTGTGACTTATCGGCCAAATAAAAAACAGAAAAAAAAGAAGACTACTGAAGCTTATGAGTCCGATGAAGATTCTCACGAAGAAACTAAGAAACCCCGTGAGAAATGTAAAAAAGGAACTCACTCTGTATGTTTGGTAGTATCATCAGATACTGAAAAAAATATAAAGAATAAACAGAAAAGGGATTTAGGTGCTGATTTGCACTATGATAACGATAGTTTGGAATATAGAGGCAACAAATCATTAAGACGCCTTAATAAACTTTTTGATGACGTTGTTGTTAAACCCGTCAATTATGTATTTAACAGCGGTACTACTAAAAAACCTTATATAATATATGCCAATTATAATGAGGGACATTATACACCTCATGAAATGCATCACCGGCCCTACGACCCAAATTATCGGCCTAATGAGGTGACTTATCGGCCTGATGAAAATAACTATCGGCCTGATCAAAATAATTATCGGCCTGATCAAAATAATTATCGGCCTGATCAAAATAATTATCGGCCTGATCAAAATAATTATCGGCCTGATCAAAATAATTATCGGCCTGATCAAAATAATTATCGGCCAGATCAAAATAATTATCGACCTGATCAAAATACTTATCGGCCTTATGACGTCACTCATCATCCCAATCAACACAATTACCAGCCGTATGATGTAAGTTATCGACCTGAAGTTGTGACTTATCGGCCAAATAAAAAACAGAAAAAAAAGAAAACTACTGAAGCTTATGAGTCCGATGAAGATTCTCACGAAGAAACTAAGAAACCCCGTGAGAAATGTAAAAAAGGAACTCACTCAGTATGTTTGGTAGTATCATCAGATACTGAAAAAAATAAAAATAAGATACAGAAAACGGATTTAGGTGCTGATCTGCACTATGATAACGATAGTTCGGAATATAGAGGCAACAAATCATTAAGACGACTCACTAAACTTTTTGATGACGTTGTTGTTAAACCCGTCAATTATGTATTTAACAGCGGTACTACTAAAAAACCTTATATATTATATGCCAATTATAATGAGGGACATTATACACCTCATGAAATGCATCACCGGCCCTACGACCCAAATTATCGGCCTAATGAGGTGACTTATCGGCCTGATGAAAATACCTATCGGCCTGATCAAAATAATTATCGGCCTCATCAAAATAATTATCAGCCTGATCAAAATAATTATCGGCCTGATCAAAATAATTATCGGCCCGATCAAAATAATTATCGGCCTGATCAAAATAATTATCGACCTGATCAAAATAATTATCGGCCTGATCAAAATACTTATCGTCCTTATGACGTCACTCATCATCCTGATCAACACAATTACCAGCCGTATGATGTAAGTTATCGACCTGAAGTTGTGACTTATCGGCCAAATAAAAAACAGAAAAAAAAGAAGACTACTGAAGCTTATGAGTCCGATGAAGATTCTCACGAAGAAACTGAGAAACCCCGTCAGAAATGTAAAAAAACAGTATGTGTGGTAGTATCATCAGATACTGAAAAAAATAAAAAGAAGAAAAAGAAAACGGATTTAGGTGCTGATTTTTACTATGATTACGATAGTTCGGAATATAAAGGCGGTGCGTGGGTTTTGCAAAGCGCAATAAAAAACAAACAAGCAATTCCGACTGTTACAGAATCCCAGAAGACAGACACAAATGAAGACAACATCCAATCATCAACTACTCCTAATATCTAAACTAGCCTCTAAACGCAAGAAGGCTCAACAATGTAAACGAAACAGCAACAATTATGTCTAAAAATACATAATAATCTAATTCTTTGGAAGCTGGAGCATTTTGTTGTAATTTAAAATATTTGTAGCATAAAATTTAAGAAGCTCCAATGATAAACTTTAAAAAATCAAATTCAAACATTATATAGAATAAAATAAAAAAGAAAATACTGTAAAGTTTTATAGAAAATATGAACTTAATATTCGATTAATAATCTGTGTTGAAAGAAATAAAATGTGGACTTTTTTTTTCTTTCCTTCAACTATAGTCAATAAATATTAGTGACAGAAGATTTTTTGAATTGACTGCTAATAAGCAAGGACAAAGATACTAAATACAACCTGCCGGAAATATCTGCGCATCTCGCTGGGATACGCTTCCCTTCGCGATATCCAGCAACGTGATGAGTACGCACGAATTGCATAACGTCACTAAGCCAGGCGTCCACATTTCCGATGGCTTATAAGTTTGTTAATGCTACAAAAATCTAAATATTTTATGGCCACAACAGGCAGTATACATAACATGTAGCATTTGTAAAACGTTGCGTAAAAATCACACCAAAATTATGCCTGTTGTTTATATAAAATAACCTGGGGCCTAAGTCTGCTAATTTACAAAATTCTCAGTTGTGAGTCGGCAGAGCAGCATGAGAATGTCAATGTCATTTTTGGCACATTTGGTGAAAATCTGTTTAAGACATTGTTTAGCAGAGCACCAAATGTGTCAATGCTAATTTGATGCTCTGCCATTACTCTGAGAACCGAGACCATTGTAAATTGAAAACTTGGGCCCCTGTAAGCATGTTCATTACTCTCGTTTTCCCCAGATGGGCATACAATATCACAAGTGGTAACTGCGAGGCGTTCGTCTTCCGAGGCTGTGGCGGAAACTCTAACAACTTCTTCTCTAAAGAACTCTGTTCCCAAAACTGTGAACATCAAGACCAAAACTCAAACAATGAAAACTTAAAATACAATGACATTGTTATAAATACAACACCATTTTGGCTAGATGAAACAAAATCAACTATAAAAAGTATTGAAATTAAAGAAGTGACTAATAATTCAAAAACAATTGAAAGTAATCTAAATAATGAAAACTTTGATGAAGATGATAAAGTATTAAAAGGCGATGACGCAACATTAGTAGATTCAAGAATAACTCAGATAGTGCAATCTAAAGAAGTTTTACGTCCAAAAAATGAACTTTCCATAGATGGTGCTGCAAAATTGGAGAAAAGGAGTATAGAATCATTTCCAGATGAAATATTTTTAACAGGCAGAGGTTATAAAATACCTAAAAGCCCACACACCAATCAAGCTGAATCAACACAAACAAAAGATTCCGTTTTAAGACAATCTAATCGTGAAGAGAATGAAAAATCTAAACCCTCTAAAACAGATAATCTACCTTTAAATTTGAATATAACAGAAGCAAAACTTGATTATGAGAACGATACAAATCCAAAGATAGATAATCTAAAAAGTGGTTCAGACGAAATATCCCATAATTTAAAGGAAACAGAGAAAACATTTTTAGGACAAGTTGAGAGCAGCTCTGACTTACTCAAAAGACTGCAAAGAAAAGTCAGTAATCAACGGCGTGAAGTACGAATTCATATAAACAATAAAGCATCATACCGAGGTGTAAATGAAAATAGCGTTGCCAAACTACGCAGTCAAAAACTGATCAGTGATAAAAATGATAAATCTGAAAATCTGCGTAATGACGTAAGCAAACCTACCGAAAGGCCAATCAAAAGATCACCATATATTAGAATTAAAAAAGGTCTTCAAAATATGAAGAAAAAGACCGTTTGGCGACTGGGAAACAATAATTTGAAGGAAGAATTCAATTACCAAGAGCCGTATCCACCAAAAAAAATAACTAGACATATTGCTGACGTAGTAGATCATCTTATAGTCAAACCGGTTAGCTATATTTTCTTTGGTTCTACAACTGAAAGTCCAGTCATTCATTTCAGACCCTACGAAGTGCAATACGCACCTAGCTACGATTATCAATATAGCGGAAGCTTGAGCAAGCCTTCCCCAAGTAAAACCGCAATTGATACTAAAGAATCAAATCTTGGTTGTAGAAAGAGAAATAAAATAAAGAACATTAACGATTATGACGTCATTCCACAAAGTCAATTTGAATTTGATACCGACGGTGATTATGATTATGATGTTAAAGCAAATTTACATAAATGGAATGGGGCAAATAATCAAGGCCAGAGACGTTCCAAAAATCGCAAAAAATCATTAAGACACCTTAATAAACTTTTTGATAACGTTGTTGTTAAACCCGTCAATTATGTATTTAATAGCGATACGACTAAAAAGCCTCTTATATATTCAAATCCTAATGAGGTACATTATATACCTCATGACTCCAAAAAAAAGGTGCATTACCAACCTACCTACATTTATCAATATAATAGCAGAAGCTTGAACAAGCCTTCCCAACGTGAAGCCTCAATTGATACTAAAGAATCAAATCTTCGTTGTAGAAAGAAAAATAAAATAAAGAAGAACAATAACGATTACGACTACATTCCACATAATCATTTTAATTTTGATACCAACGGTTATTATGATTATGATAAAAGTAAAGCAAATTTACATAAAGGGAATTGGGAAAATAATCAAGGCCAGAGACGTTCCGAAAATCGCAAGAAATCATTAAGACACCTTAATAAACTTTTTGATAACGTTGTTGTTAAACCCGTCAATTATGTATTTAATAGCGATACTACTAAAAAGACTCTTATATATTCAAATCCTATTGAGGGACATTATATACCTCATGACTCCAAAAAAAAGGTGCATTACCAACCTACCTACATTCATCAATATAATAGCAGAAGCTTGAGCAAGCCTTCCCAACGTGAAGCCTCAATTGATACTAAAGAATCAAATCTTCGTTGTAGAAAGAAAAATAAAATAAAGAAGAACATTAACGATTACGACTACATTCCACATAATCATTTTGAATTTGATACCAACGGTTATTATGATTATGATAAAAGTAAAGCAAATTTACATAAAGGGAATTGGGCAAATAATCAAGACCAGAGACGTTCCGAAAATCGCAAGAAATCATTAAGACACCTTTCGAAACTTTTTAATGACGTTGTTGTTAAACCCGTCAATTATGTATTTAATAGCGGTAGTACTAGAAAACCTTTTTTGAACGTTGTTGTTAAACCTGTCAATTATGTATTTAATAGCGGAACTTCTAAAAAACCTTTTATACATCCAAATCCTAATGAGGGACATTATACACCTCATGACATGCATCACGGGCCTTACGACCCAAATTATGGGCCTAATGACATGACTTATCAACCAACTCAAATGACTTATCGGCCTGATCAAAATAATTATCTGCCTGATCAAAATAATTATCGCCCTGATCAAAATAATTATCGGCCTGATCAAAATAATTATCGGCCTGATCAAAATAATTATCGGCCTGATCAAAATAATTATCGGCCTGAGCAAGATACTTATCGGCCTTACGACGTCACTCATCATCCTGATCAACACAATCACTTGCCTTATGACGTGAGTTATCAACCTGAATTTGTGACTCATCGGCCAAATAAAAAACAGAAAAAAAAGAAGACTACTGAAGCTTATGAGTCCGATGAAGATTCTCACGAAGAAACTAAGAAACCCCGTCAGAAATGTAAAAAAGCAGTATGTGTGGTAGTATCATCAGATACTGAAAAAAATAAAAAGAAGAAAAAGAAAACGGATTTAGGTGCTGATTTTTACTATGATGACGATAGTTCAGAATATAGAAGCGGTGCGTGGGGTTTGCAAAGTGCAATGGAAAACGAAGAAGCAAGTCCAACTGTTACAGAATCCCAGAAGACAGACACAAATGAAGACAAAATCCAATCATCAACTACTCCTAATATCTAAACTAGCCTCTAAACGCAAGAAGGCTCAACAATGTAAACGAAACAGCAACAATTATGTCTAAAAATACACAATAATCTAATTCTTTTGAAGCTGGAGCATTTTATTGAAATTTAAAATATTTGTAGCACAAAATTTAAGAAGCTCCAATGATAAACTTTCTAACAAGAAATTCAAACTTATACAAGGTGACTTTAAATTAGTGAATGATAAAAAAGGATATGCATGTACTCGTGAAAACAAACAATTTTTACTATAGGACCAAGTTCCAGATCACAAAAAAAATGTTCCCCCATATTATCAGCTGATGCGTTTTGTATGGGGAGTTCAAATATTTTTTTACGATTTCGACCTTGGTCCCATAGTAAAAGTTGTTTGTCATCACAAGTACATGCATATTATATTCTTTTCTATCGTTCACTTATTTAAAGTCACCCTTTATAGAATAAAATAAAAAAAAAAAATACTGTAAAGGTTTATAGAAAATAGGAACTTAATATTCGATTAATATTCTGTGTTGCAAGAAATAAAATGTGGACGTTTTAATTTTCTTTTCTTCAACCATAGTCAATAAATAATAGTGACAGAAGATTTTTGATCTTTTTGAGAATTTAAGAACCCGACGACAATATCTGCGCACATCGCGAGAATCGCCTCGCGCAACCCAGTATCGTGACGACCACGCACCAACTCGTGCGTTGCGTGTGTTAGAAAAATAAGAAATTGAGAAAAATAAATAAAAAAAGGAATTTATTAGAAATATCTATCATATTATAATAATTCTGATTTGATACTAGCTTAGTAAATTAAACAACTTGAATAGAAATTATCAAAAAGAATTTATCTAAAACTACTACCACTTCACTCCGGTATAGCCGATCGGAAGAAAGCGGCAAGAAACCTCCGGCACAGGGCCCTACGTCAAATATTATCTTCTTTTAAACCAATAATAATAATATGTATAGAGATTACATACTTAGTATAAAGTTTTACATTATCATGCACAATTCATAATAAAGGAAAAATATGGAAGAATACTCATCTTTAAAACACTGCACCACATTCATATCAATAAATAAATGTTCCAATCACGTTATATCTTCAAATTTCATTAATTTACTTTGTTAAAACATAATATTTTATAACAATCTCACATTCTCGGCTCTTTTTGCGCTGTCAAACTGTCATTTGTTTTCATTCCCGCCTTTTTGTTTATTTTTAAACTTGAAATAATTGAATGAATTATCGTTTAGAAATCCAAAAAGTATGTATAACCACATTAATATTTAAAAATAAGATCAGTTTTAACAATTATATGACACGTGCGTGCACATGACGTCAGTAAGCAAGATGCACTGATATTTCCGATGGCTTTTAAGTTTATTAATGCGACAAAAATCTTTATTCAAATTCAGTAGAGTAATGTACACTTTATGGAACAATAAAGAATTAAGCATTGAGAAATATTAAGAAGATATGCACAGCTGACAAGCATTTAATAAAAACCTGCATCTTGCTTCAGAACCTGTTTGATGCAACTGCACTTTACTGCATTTTAAAGTTCAACAAACAGATGTTTTTGCAAAAAGTTTAAAAGTAGTTGAAAGTACAAAAGTAGTTAACTAAATATCAATTTTATTGTCGTAGCCTTTTGCTCAATCAAAAGTTTTAGGCGTAAGATATTGCTGCTTATACCTATCTATCTTAAACCTATATCTATCTATTTATAGATATTTATAGATATTTAGATAAAGTACATTTAATTTTAGATTCAAATTATAATGGTCTATCAGGGGCCATCAGGGCCGTGTCAGGGACTTGTCAGGGTAAAAATATCATTCCATACATTTTCTATGGATTCGTTCACACACGTTGTCATGACGACGTATTGTTTTCCCTCCTGACAGGCCACTACCCGGTCACGTCCCAGGCACGGCCCGGGTACGGCCCGGATGTGTGTAGATAGATCTTTATACTTGCAAACGCCCACGACTAGTGACCATACGCAACTGAAACGAAACGTTTCAAACTAGTTGCATCGTGTGTGGTTTTCTAAGGAAGTTTATAGCAGAAACTGCGATGCAACTCAAAAGTAACTAGCAGTTTCAGTTGCGTTGCATTTGCGTTTCACCGTGTGTTCTGGGTCGTATTGATATGCAGTAATTTCTTATTCACTCATGAATATTTATGTGAGAGAACGCACTGATTGACGCAACGACGTCCTTTTAGCTGATTCTACTATACATACATACTTGCACTAATAGATATTATACAATACAATACAAATATTCTAATTGCACACAAAGTTATAAGGTACAGACACAAACAAGAATATAAGAAGCAACAGGCGGCCTTATTGCTAGGTAGCAATATCTATATATTATGTGTCCATAAAGTTTATAGTTATAGGGATATAATACATATATATCAATGAAATTGGACGACTTTCTCTAAGAAACATGTGTCAATGTACTTGTAGAATATCTTTTTTTGAGTATTAGTTTTTGAGTGGTTTCAGTTTCATGAGCATATTACTTGTAAATTACCTTGCCCTTTTTTCAAATGTTTTAATAAAACTATTTATCTTCTAGCAATAAACTATGAAATAAATAAATAGGTAAATTAATTACTTACACAGCCAATTTTGGCCTCACAGATGTTAATATTTACTAGTCTTGCGTTAGCGCCCTATAAGCTCATATAAAAACCTAAACCAGAATTACATTTTACCTCTGACGTCATATTTTATTGCATACAGCCTTTGGCAACGTTCACATATAGCCCTTCTATCTATAGGCTTTACTTACGACCTTCTTCTATCGAAATATAAGGTGAACTGCCTTTGAAAATGTTGCCAGGTATGTGAATTGCTACAAAATTTGTAGAAATTTACGCATAATAAATGCTCTTGTATTTACCACTATTTTGCTATAAATTAGGGTATTTTATGTAAAAATAGTTATTTTTGCCAATAAATAAAACTATTTTTTTGTATAATATCAAAGTTTATTATGAAAAAAGTGATAAAAATCTATTCAAATTTATCATAAGACAAATTCGTTAAGCCAAGAACGCGTTGATGTCTTTTCTATGAACATCTTACTTTGGTGTACAGAAGTCGCAATTTTCATTCAATTCTTTACAATATATGAATATTAATTTGGTGAAAGTAATAATTCTCATGGTTTTTTTAAAGAAAGATTAGATCTTTTTTTATTAGAACTAGGTTTTATATAGGTACATCCTAGACTAGATTGTTGAAAAGATGAATACTTAATTATTGAAGCAGACTCTACAGGCGCGTCAGAAAAGCGTTTGCGGTTTGACGTTTAAGTGACGCCAAAACCGCGCGTCAACCGCCCATCACGGTTCGCGTTTGTATAACCGCAACCGCGTCGTAACCGCAGTTACGTAACCGTTTATTGTATTGAAGTAGTTTTGAATGAGGCCTTTGCCCAGCAGTGGGACAACAACGACTAGATAAGTTAAGTTAAACACAAGTAAGTATATTAAGTAGGTAATATATTGTTTACAAAAACTTTTTCTTTATTAATGTATCAGAGTCTAGGTTTTTTTGTTTAAATCGATGAAAATATTCAATTTCATGATATATGCGAATCTAAATACACATAAATGTATTTTTCTTTGAATCAATGAAAATATTTTTTATACATATTCCATTTCATTCAACTACCAAAATCTAGATCAATGTTAGCACGCGATCAATATAATATCCGTCTCTGACTTCCTCAAACTATAGAAAGGGACAGTAAACATTAAAACATTGGTAATTTTGTAACTGGCAGCTGGCAATCTTGCGCGTACGCAACTCGGGCCAGTCAGCCAAACGACGGCGCCCGCGACGCCGCCATGTTACACAAAACGATCAAAATAAACGACAACGAACTTCTAAATTTAAAAAATCTAAATAAAACTCGTCATTTTTAAAAAAGTTTTTAATCTTAAAATTTAAAAAGTTAAATCTTGAAAGAGTTTTTATTTAAAAAGTCTTCATAAGTTACGGCCACTGGGTCCAAGGATGTGAACGTTTTTTTTTTAATTTCTTGTCCAGAGGAATGTGGTTTTAATGTCCAAGAGCAAAAGGACGAGTGCTGTGTTTTTTTCTTTTTATGTGTGTGGCTGCAGGCTTTTAGGATTTTAAATTAAGGATTTTTTTTTTAAAGGTGAGACGCTTTATATATTTTGTTTGACTTATATTTCAGTTAGACTAAGTTTATGCCTTATTATTAGATAAGATGTTTTAGGACACTTTTAACAATAAAATGCGCCATTGTACAATTTGTACATAATCATTTATATATATTTTTTTATTGGTAACAATACTTATAATATAACGTAAGACAAGTAATAGAAATATACAACAACAAAATATGCTATATACCTTTTGTATAACTTTTCTTTTTTTCTGTATCTATGTACTATCATCTTACAATAAACTGTTAAATAAATAAATAAAATATACCTAAAACATAGATTCCTAAATTAAGGTAGAGTTCTTCCAAATAAGTACTTATACCCGTTCTCACAAACTAACTCCTAACGTAAGGGACCCCTAACGACCCCTTAGCAATACAACTGACAACGTCTGTCAAGTCAGTTGTATGGGTAAGGAGTCCTTTACCTTAGACTCACCCTTAAGGTAAGGGACTCCTTACCTTAGGGCCTTAGGGGTTAGTTGGTGAGAACGGGCTTTAAACTGCCAAATCCAAGTATATTTTAAAAGTCGATTGAAAAACGTAATGCAACAAGTTTACTTAATAGTTATTTAACAAAAACCCTAAAGTTAAGGTCAACCCAACGCAAAACAATCATTCATTTGTATAGAACATGTTTTTTCTTAACATTTCTTAAGACAATCTTAATCGATTAATGAGACTTGCTTAATGAATAAAAAGTTAATTATGAACTTTTTTGAATTCACTTCTTATGTTGGTAGGCCTTTAAAAAAGTAGTAAGCGTTTATGCAACTGCGATTTAAATGCCTAGCGTGGTTAGAAAAACTTATATGAAAAAACGCGAACTTAGGAAAGAAAAAAGCAGCCTGTACCTTTTTGTATTATTTCCCTATTTTTATGTATCAGCGTACTATCCTCTAGCAATAAACTATGAAAGAAATAAATAGATAAATAACCTAAGCTTTTGTTAAAAAACAAAAGCCTGTCTGTCTGAAAAAAAAGCATTTTTTTATTTTCATGTACCCAGTGTCACTCTCACAGTAAATACGAATGTAACGACACCTCTCAAGCTAAAATCCATCAAGTTGGCTGTAGGGCGTGCCAAAGAATTATAATATAAACATACATTCATACTCTCGAAAAAAAACATAACCCTCCTTCTGACGCTGTCGGGTAAAAAGATCATTTTTTTTAGTCAAATCTGGACCACAAAGCTTTGTTCCTTAAATCAATTATAAAATTCCTAAGCACTATAGCAATGACTAAAGTATAGTGTTGTGCTAAAGTTCCGGCTTGTGGTGACGTGATCGCGTTGGCGGTGCGCGGGCGCAGAACCTTGACTTATTCTCAGCCTGTAATTAGCACATGTTAGCTTTAAGGCTGCTTGTGTTTAATTGATTTGTTTGTTAATTTTGTTATTGTCTATCATTATCTATCTATCTATATAAATAAAAATGAATTGATGTTCGTTAGTCTGATTAAAACTCGAGAACGGCTGGGCCGATTGAGCTGATTTTGGTTTTAAAATGTTTGTCGTAGTCCAGGGTAGGTCTAAACGGTGAAGAAAAATTCGAATAATTGCCGGGAAAGTCCTAAAACAGACCTTTTCTTTTTCCCATACAAATGTTTTCTTACTAAAATGTAGAGTCAATTTGAACTTTATTCCTACACAATAAAGTTCATTCTAAGGCGGGACAAAGTTTGCCGGGACAGCTAGTGATATATAAGACACCTTAATTTTATGGTAGTTAATTTCATTTTTATAAGAGCTTCGTATTCTTAATGCCCGTTTCATTACCTATAGATAAAATTTAACTGACAGATATACCTATGTCTATTTCATAAAACATGACTTTTTAGACAGAGACAGGTATAAAATATCTGTCAGATAAAATATATGGTGAACGAGGCTCTTAATCTAACAAAAGAGTAGAAATTAAAAAGTGGCAACACTGTAGTGTCGTCCCGTTTTTCTAAGACTATTTTGTAAGGGACGACGCTACAGTGTTGTCACTGTCACATATTTAGTCGGAATTTTTAAGTTGAGTTGTTTTGACAGTGATTTTAAACTACATAATAATATAAGAATTAACCTGCTGTACCTAGGTACCTACTTACTTATGTGGGAAACGGAAGTTCTGGATGAGTGAAAGGGATGCATGTTACGGAGCGAGTGACTTTATGCGTAACCTAGTAAGGAGGTAACAATAAGAAGATGGTGGAGCTGTAACGAGAATTTTCCAATAAAAAAAGAAATTATAGAAAAGATGATTTACGCCCGTTATTAATAACCTATCCTGATCCGTTTTTTACCAAATCGAGATTGAAAAAACAAAACACAATTGTGTTCTTGACATGTTTTTGGTACACAAGTGACAATTGTGTTTTGTTTTTTCAATCTCGATTTGGTAAAAACGGATCAGGATAGGTTATTAATAACGGGCGTTAATCTATCTACACTTATAAACCTAGAAAAAAAGTAAATTACAGTATTTATTTATTTATTGCCTTGCTCTACTCTACAGTCTTCCTAAAGTAGTCCTACCACAAAGGTTGTCTGGAAGAGATCACTTTTAGCGATAAGGCCGCCTTTGCGCACAATGTTTTAGTTTTAAGTTTTATTTGTATTTCTTTGTGTGCAATAAAGTATTTTTATCTATCTATCTAAAAAAACCTAAAAATATATACTTACCCATTCTAAACATGCATAACCTCTCAAAACATATCAAAGTGCAATAAAACTATCATTTTGGCATCAAACATAGGTAATAAATGTCGTAATACAATATTATTGCATTTGCTCTAGCGTAGGCGTGTTGTGTAATCACGTGAATCGTTAATCGATTTTATCTCTAATCGATGAAGATGAATCGATTATTAAGCAGTGAATTGGTTAATTTATTATTGTTCTAATAATGGTTTAATGGGAGTTCTAATTATATTTATGTTTAAAAATAACATCGTTGAGATGTTGTTGGTAATGATTTTATCTTTTTTTTTTGTTTGAAATTGTTTTAAAATTGGCTTTAAAATGTAAATCACTTCTCTCTCTGTGGTAAGTTTCATCAGTGGCCGCCAACTTTTTTTTCTCCATACTAGCTCGAATAGGGGATGTGTGGTGTGATTGATACCGAAAAACTATACCAAGCTCCATACAAATATGTTCAATGCCATTTATACATTGCGTCTGTCTCTACCTTAAAAATTATCATCCGAATGACTGACCTGACTATCATGTTACCATCATATTTGCAAACCATCATCCAGTTCGTAGGTGTACTCTGTGGCAATCACACAAACACCTCGCCCCCGCGCGCCCTCTGAGATGACATTGCTCGTCTCCACCTGTGTTTGGATGCACTCTTGCGCAAGTTTACGTGGATGACCTCAAGCTAAGACTAAGTTTAAGAGTAATAAAATTTAAAAATCCTTAACGCATTAGAGCTTTAAAGTTTAAGTTTATTATGAAATCGCGGCAAAAGGTTAAGACGGTCTTATCGCTAGTATGGTAAAGCCTGTTTCGTTCCACTGCTGGGCAAAAACCACGTTACTTCATATATTCCTGTCAGTGGCTGCTTCCCACCAATCTTCCCTGAATGTGCGTAGGTCGTCACGCCATCGTTTCTTCGGTCTACCTCGGCGACGTTGGCCGTCACCTAGAACCCATTCTGTGGCTATTCTTGCCCGATGCTTCTAAGCTTTAGTCACTTAAAAGTGCCTTGTTACAAATTACAGTTGTCGTGTAGCTGGATTTGCATACCCGGCGTCGGAATATTTGGAAATTCATACATATACATTATATTCCACCCTACTAATACTACTAATAATATTTTTCTTTCCTTTGTGAGTAAAACCATGACTGTTATTAAACACTTTTGTGGGCGAAGGTATTTTAAAACAAATGTTATACGTCAGACTCAAAAATCGTCTAATGGAAGCTGTCAGCTAGGGTTCTTTTTACGTAGCGCGACGTATACATACTTACAATTCGAATGAGTTACGAGCGTGAAATATGGATATAAAATAAATTATAAACTTGTTTTAACAATCTGTATGCGCATCCTATGATTTATTATAATAAAACAGGTACATATTGTAGTAACTGACAATTTTTCCTCAGGCAATGTCCGTGAAATTACTGTCTAACAAATTAGCTATTTAAAATAAAAATATAAGTACCTATGTATTTTTATTTTAAATATGTTTTTATATGGTGGTTTTCATACCCACTAAAGACGTTGGAAGTCGTTGGATGTGGGCAGCGCAAGACCGGTCGTTGTGGAGATCCTCGGGGGGGGGCTTTTGTCCAGCAGTGGACGTCCTTAAGCTGATATGATGATGATGATGATCATGATGATGAAAGACGTTCTTATTCGTATTTAGATACCTACAGTAATTAATCCTACTAATAATATACCTAATTGAATGTCTTTTGTTTCGATATAGTATTAAAATGTTTGCGCGGATGTTTATGACTCTTTCACGCTAAAACCACTGAACCGATTTTAATAAAACTTTCATTGTAAACATCAAACCACTATCGTGCCTCAACTGCAAGTGCGTTCGTTAGGTACCATAATTCCTCTACAATCTATGGTGAAGATAAAAAAACCGACAACAACCTTAAAACGTAATTTATCAAACCACAAAATCATACTTCGTGTTTGCTATCGTTATCTTAATTTAATGTTTCTCCTATTCATAAGTCAAATTTTAATTCCCACGGTGCTACAATTAAAAAATATAGTTAAAAACGTTATGTAATGATAGCTTTACGTTGGTTCGAGTTGGTGTAATCTGTTGATCTCGACCGAGGGTTTAAATTGTGTTTCAGAAAAGGCCATTACAGTTATTTATCCATTAAATATTAGATACGTTTATGCAACCGTAACTGCCGTAACCATAAAACAATAGAACGTCAGTTTTCAATTATTGAATAAAATGTAGTTTTTGCAATTACTTAACGAATAATTAATAGCATAATTCATTTCCATGATCAGACAATGTTTAGGAGACTGACGAATGGATGAAATGAAAGAGTTGTATTTAGATTGTAGCAAGTGGAAGGATGTCGTTTTTGTATACCCCGACCTGATGGGGAAGAGGCCAAAAGGGCGTGTGCGTCAGAAATACATTATAATAATGATAATCATCTCTCGATCTTCTTTTATTTTTATAGTCTAAGCTGTTCTAGTAAACCTCCTTATAGTCCTGTCATTTTTTGACATTTTGTCTATAGCCGAAACGTCATTTATCTGAGTTTATTTTAGGACTATAAATAAAACTTGTTTTTTTAATATGGGGGATAAAGACCTTTTCTAGTTGTATTTTAGTCCTAAAATACATTTTCAATTGAAATCTATGTAGAACAAACCTCCTTGGTCCATATAGGTAGTTAGTAAGTAACCAAGTATATCTTTGCGGTAGAACCCACACATACAGACAGCTGTTACATGATGCGTAACGCACAGGTGACATCATTCTTGAGGATCGACGTGTAGTAGCATAGTTAACGTAGAAACAAATTGATCCCTCGTACGCAACGCTTATGACAAACTTTAGAAATATTGTGATTAGAAAAATACTTGTGACACTCGCACGTGGGATAGTGTTGCGTGTGACAAGTGTGCTTCTAGTACATGATTCTATGGAGCAGATGTCATAATGCGTTGCGTACGTTGCGTACGTGGGATCAGTCTCTTTCTATCTTTAATGCGTTTCCACCTGTCCTTTGTCGATTCGGTTATCGACATAGGATCGACGTGTAGTAGCATAGTTAATGTAATTCTGTCTAACACTGCTTCCCACTTGTCGTATGTTAGTCTGGGTCACAAATCTGCTCATTTAAAATAGCCTCAGTTGTGTGTCGGCAACGTCAGACGACAATTTTTTAAGACATGTGTGAATTGCTTCAAAAAATGTTCTGCCTTGTGAATCCATAGGAAATCGACAAAGCCTTTTAGTATGCGGTCTTCGAAACGTGCAAAATAATACTCAAGTATGTTAAGTCGTGTATTTTCGACGGATTTTTATCATAAGCTCCAGTGGCAGCACATTTTGTATGAAACTATTCACACTTCTTTTGGCTCACATAAAAAATCTCGTCAGTTAAAGGTCTTTCTACACAGATCCGGGCCACGGCCCGGACACGTCCCGGGCACGGCGTCTCCGGTTGTCAAGACGACGAATTGTTTTCCCTCCTGACGGGCCACGGCCCAGCCACGTCCTGGATATGTTTAGACAGACCATAAAACGGTAAAAAACCTAACGACACAGAGTCACAGTCATTTAGTTTTAAATCTACTTTGCTTTCCAATATGGAGGTTCAACAGTTAAAATATCTTACACAACATTCAATACAAGTTGTTCTTAATAAAGCAAGTACAAGCAGAAGCCGCAAGTGATTAAGTACGGCCTCGCCTCAAGGACCAATACAACGCCCACATCAAACACCTTATCACCATCAAATAAGGCTCCATTTTCCCCAACACAACCTTAACATAACTCCGCAAACCATATTTGTTAAATTCACTTAAAATTATAAGAATTTAGACTTTATTTGTTGTAAATAAGGACGGGTTTGAAGGAAAATTGGTTGGGGTTTTTTGGTGTGATTTTTTTTTCGATTCGCGATTGTTTTTGTCAATGATATCATTAGTTTTGAAGATTTTAAGTAACAAAGGAAATAGGGGCGCCTATAAAAAATAGGTACTTGTTTTCATATCCTATTAGATGGATGGATGGTTGGTTTGGCAATTAGTAGGAGAGAGGAGAGCCATTTTGAAGACCAAATTGCTGAAAGGAGAGGAAATATGCTGGGTCACCAGATACGACAAGACGACTTAAAAAACTATTAAAAAAAAAAGACCGAAGACTTACATAGATCAAATGAAAGAGGGAATAGAAATTGTGTCGTATCAGGTACTCAGACAGTATAGTGGCCTAGACTCCACCGACAATAGAGCGGTGCTCGTTTTGATGATGGTGATGTACAATAAGCGTTGCTGAAACTTGATGGAACTAGTAGGTATTCAAAAATATCTCTTACTCATCATCATCATGTCAGCTTATCGAGGTCCACTGCTAGTCAAAAGCCTCCCCCAAGGATCTCCACAACGACCTTTTTTATATCTTACTAATCCAATTTAATTATCTATATTTTATCTCCTTTCACAATTTAAGGCAAGAGACCGTTATAATTTCGAAATAGCTGATTAATTAGAAATAACCTTTTTTGAGAAATCTGGATAGTTGTAATTTTCATATATGTAGATATAAATGAATCATAGGCGTATATATTTTGCTGTTAAAAGTTATATTAAGTGCGTGGGTGTGGCGCCCACTCTTTCCTTGAAGTTTGCGAAAAGATTTTGCAGTTATGAGCATTTGGTAGGCAAGGTGACAGTTTTCAATTTTACCTAAATTGACATCAACTTTAAGCCCAAAATATTTTTAAGGGTAGAAAGGTGAGGGAACGGGGCTCAAGTCTGCTAATTTACAATATTCTCAGTTGTGTGTCGGCAGAGAGTCAATGTCATTTTTTGACACATTTGGTCGCAATCTGTGTAAGCCATTGTTTAGTAAAATACCAAATGTTATTGACACTCTGTCGAAACAACTGAGCAGACTTGGGCCCAGAAGAATAACACTAGTCAACTTTCCCTTTTTTTTTTTAATTCACTGTCAAAACTACTCAACTGTGTAGCCCAAGTGATCAATATTTGTAGCAAACGCTTGACAATACTTTAAACTACATCTTTTAAACCAGAGGTGTACTCGCAAAATACCTATAACTGGACTGTCAGTCCAGTATGGCCTAAAAGATAGCAGCATTTGCTTTTTTTAAATCAACCCCCTTTTTTGTAGAGTTATGTCTAAACTTTAGGCTCTAAAATATGGTAAGTCAGTGGCAAATAGTATGAACACTATGACGTAAGTATAAATATTGATATTATGAAAAATACTTAGTATCAACTTAGACAGGCATTTAAAAAAATTAGTAACACAGTTGAGTTTAATTATAAGATCTGTAAAAATCCTGTGGAGTGCAATAAATGATTGAGTATTGACAGTGACTCCAATAGAGAGGAATTGACTGGCATGTCTCTTCTTCTCTGGGGAACCTGCCTTCCGAAGTCAGCGTAGCTTCAGTCAGTTAATTTGCTTTTACTTTTGTTAACTTGTTATATTTTTGTTTTTATTTTTTGTTTTATATTTCTGACGCATCCAAGTGTAATTTTGGGTTACCTATGAATAAATCTTTATTGAATTTAATTGAATTGAAAAATAGATACCTACGTATAATAATGTCCATATCATCACCTGGCAATCAGTATGGCCATCGCGCAGGCGCGTCAAGGCTGTTGAACCATGTTTCCCACACGATATCGTATATGGACAGGCCACTTTTGCTCAAGACTCCGCCATATTGGGCCAACTGGCTCTGGCGTCGATTAATTCTCTTAATGTAATGCTTATTGCTTCACGCCGGGTTTTTTCTTGATGTGATATGTCACTTGTTTTTGAGGCAGAAGTGGTTTGCAGATGGTGTCCCATTTTTTGGCAATGAGATAGTAATACGTACACGAGAGGAAAAGTTACATCATGGGTCGCACAGTTTCAAAAACTTATTTCTTTTTTGAGGTTCTATAGTGACACATTTTTTAAATAATTATTTCTGATTAATCACACTTAAATCATTTTTATTTTGTAGGCAAATCTATTGCACTTGAACTTGTCGTTAATATATATTTTTTAAAGCTAAAGCACATAATACCAATCAGTGCAAGTAGCAAACGCTAGATTCGCAAGGTAGCAGTTTTCACCAGGGAAGAATCCAGCAAGAAATTTGTTCGGTTTCATATCAATTTTCAAACTGCTATTGCAGATATTTCTCTTACAGAATATTAATTGTGCCAAAAGGTCTATCTACGTGACGTGACCGGGCCGTGGCCTGTCAGGAAGGAAAAATACGTCGTCCTGACAACGTGTGTGAACGAATCCATAGAAAATGTATGGAATGATATTTTTTCCTGCCACGGCCCGGATGTGTGTAGATAGACGATCTGTACCTGAGTCATTTAAAGACTAAATATCAAAATACCTGTTTCTATTTATGAATATTATCATCATAAGTCACCACATAACTTGATACACCTACATCGCGTTACATAAGTCATATTACTATTACTTATAACAATTGACAAGTCAAAAGGTCACACGACAACTTATTTGTGCTTAACAAGGCCAGAGACAACCAGCCTAACTTGAACTCTTATATCTTTACACTTGCTTTAAACCAAAGATCTTGTGCAACTGGATTTTGACAGGCCACCTCCAAGTTAAAAAGAGCTTTGGTTGGTAAGAACTTTTAAGTGTTGGGAGGTCTAAATAAATTGGTGATAAGACCTCGAAGATTGTTTTTCTTCCTTGTAGGAGGTTGTAGGAACTAGTATTTAGCGAATTATGTATGGGTTAGCGTTTAGTGCATAATTTGAGTGAATTACTTTAGAGGACGTTCGTGAATCATCTACAAATCGGCTACGCATGTTTTGATGATGTTATGCAATACTTACTTGGAAAAGAACTTGTATGTTGGCTTAATCCGGCTTTTGGACGAGACCTTCGCCCAGAAATGAAGTTTTTGGTAGGTAGCTGCGACGGGGCGCGTACACACCTGTAATTGCAGTTTAGTTTTGATATAAAACCGCGACTAAACTGTCTACAGTTGGTCGCGTTTTTTCACCGCACTGACGTCATAGGTGCGTTAACGCCCTTAAAAGAATTTTTAACTTATAAACCGTAGTCATAGTTTCCATCCTGTAAACACTCATTAAAATAAAATTAATAAAAAATGGGAGCTGGCTTTTACTTGTCTTATTCAGAAATAGTTTATACCTCCAAAATGGCTACTATTAAAAAAACATACCTACCTACACATCTGTCACGCCTTTTTCCATCGGGGTGGGCAGAAACCACTTCCCTCCACTTGCTACGACACAAACATACTTCTTTCGCTTCATCCACATTCATCAATCGCCACATACATGCCCGTCGGTTTAGGGTACTCTTGGCATGGCTTTTCTTCGAACTCTGATTAAAATAAAACATTACAAATTCTACTTTAAATTCGAAACTCGTAACACGATTGCTGATTCGAATCATCTACACACGCGATCGCACGATTGAGGCCAACGTCAATGTCAAATGACATAATCTGACATCTTTCGACTGGACATTAAGTGACAGATTGCTCTAAATACGTAAATGGAGATACTTATTTATTTCGTAATGGTTTTAGGGAAAATGCTTCTAGGCAAATGGATTAAAAGTAGGTAAGTACTTATATTTTGTGTTTGTCCTCAAAACTAGCTTTAAAGACATATTTGATTGGAGAAAATCTTTTAAATTGGGACTTGACCATAGCCCGTAGCCATAGCTGAAACGTCAAAGAATGACATTAGTTCTAGAACTATCATTAAACTCGTTATGTAATAAGGGGGATAATTACCTAAATAAAGTAGTTAAAAAGCTTAAGGTTTTTAGGACGTCCCTTGAAAATATAAACTGTCGAAATGTCAGCTATAGTTTCCGAAATATATGTAAAGACATCGAAGTAGTAATTTCAGGAATAATTAATTTTATAACTTTTGCAAACTTCGCAACTAGCTAGGGTGTAAATAATCGATCTTTCCTAACCACATTTCTGTTCAAACAAAACCATAACAACTCGAAAACTAATACAAAACGTATGATTACAAAATCGCAGTACCGTTTCACTATCTTACCGCTTAGTACCCTGTTATGATAGACCCAATTTGGTGACGTGCTGTTGTCTCGTTCTAATACAAGCGTGAGTGATAGAGACAAAGCGTATTCTGTGATAATGTGATCACAATAGAGGTATTAGGCGATTGCTTAAAGAATTGGGCTTTGGTCTAAGATAAATTGACATAACTCAAATTTAGAAAAGGAACCTTTTTTGTTCTACATTAAAGTCAACTAACATATTAACAGAATGGGCGCCACTAGATGGTCACAGACGCCGAGGTAGACCTCGAAAAAGATGGAGAGACGATCTGGATACATTTTCACGGGAACGGCGGGACGCTACCGGAGGGAGACCGTGTTAAATGGAAAGTCGCGGGAGAGGGCTTTGCCCAGCAGTGCAAACTTTATGGCTAATTTTAAAAAAGGTCAACTTACATTAGAGGCAAGGATCAGACAGAGACCATGCAGCCTAGTTTTTAGTAAGAAAGGCTTGTAAAGCGCATTATTGACTGTCATTATCAAAAATAAAAATATATTTCTAGCTAAGTTTTTCATTCAACTTTAATATTTTAAAGAACATTGTTGACTGACTGTCATTGTCAAAAATTAAATAAAATCTTTTCCTGTAGCTGGAATAAAACTCTTTTGAAAAATCTTTTGAATAAGGTTATTTAGCCCCTTGGCTGTCATAAAAACTCTTTTCAAATAATCTTTTTTTTTAAATTAGGTAAATTATCGGTTCGAAATCGAATTCCATTTTACCCGCTCCCGCCTAAACTTTGTCCCATCTATTGCATAACGGGCCAGTTTTTTTTAAGGAGTCACCTCGTACCCGTTATATTTTTTATTATACAGCGTCAGACAGACGGACAGGTTTTGGGCAACTGTTTTAGAGTTTTATACACGTAGCTTACTGTCATAAATAGGATATGATTCACAGTTTTCTTTTGGAAGGTTGAAATTACGACAATTTTGGTATTTTGTATTTAAATTTTGTTTAATTGTCAGAATAGTTTATTTAACAAATATATCTACAAATTAACTTTAAACTATTTAAACTAAATTTGTTTTGTTTTTGTATAATTTAATGGACTGGAAATAAATATTTACTTACTTACTTACTTACAATTTCTGTTTAAAAAGGTTTCTACTTTTTTGCAGTAGCTCTACATAAAAATATGAATCAATTTATTATGTTTGACGTATAAAACTTTTTAAAAAAGTAGAATATAAAACTACTGTATTAAAGTGCGTTTCATTAAATATTTCCTATGCCGCCGCCATGTTGGCAGCATTAAAATGTGTACCTACTGCCACATTACCCTCATAGTGTTTCGCAGACATATTTTCAATTTTTTCCTCGGCTATACAGGTAGTGAACCGCTAGTAAATTTAGATCAAAAAAGTGACATCAAAAAAGTGTAATGGATTTTGCCTATTTTTGAATAAAATACTTTTCATTTTCATTTTCAAAGCTGCCAAAATGGCGGCATAGAAACTATTTTATGAAACGCACTCTATCTACAGATTTTTAACCACATACCTATTAAACATAGACAAATATATAATACTTATATACAATCTTTTTACAATTAAGTCAGTTACAAAATAAAATATATAATACTACAGAGTTTCACAATAACTAACAATTACCGAATCCATGTCGTTTTAAGTAAATAACGTGTACTGTAGGTGATTACTGATAATTTTCAATGACACTATGTGAGGAATGACTTTAATGACATGTGCCACGAGAAGTAATGTTGTGGACGTTGCTTTTATTTTATTTAAAGAGATTTTTTTTGTAATTTTACATGACAGGAGGCTGTGAAGTGTGTATAGTGGGTTATAATTACTTTTAGGGCGCTTGTACACCTGCGGTTGGGACGCGATATCAAACATTAAACCGCAGTCGAGTCGCAAACGCTTTTGCGTTTCGCCCTTTCGTTTAAACTTACTTGATTTGATGAAATTTAGATTATAACTCGACTTTTTAAAATACATACATATCAACGTCGGAATTTCCATATTTCCAACATTAATTTATATTTACTAGGATTATATTATACAGAGTGGTTTTGACAGTGATATTAAACGAGAGGAATTAAATTCAAAATTCAAAAGTTTGTCCTATTCTTAAGTATCTCAAAATTAATAAAAAATAAATTAAATTATTATTTATATTATTAATACTTGAATACGTCGAAAATTACAATAATAAATAAAAAAAAATAAAAAAAAATATGGAAAGAAGCTGCGCTAGTTACGGAAGGCCGCTGGAATGCAACACCACATTGGAATGCAAAGTCCATCCACATTAAATAACCTATTACATAGGTAACCATCAATTAACGTCGCAAGCTGCATGTCAGGGGTTCGAAGGTCAATACCGATGCACATGGATGCACACCACGCCGCGGCGCCGCCACAATACTTGGTAAGGTCACTTCGAGTGACGTAGGCTGTAGGCTTATTTCTTATTTGTACTTACGCCTACACAGAGAAAAAGTGAAGAGATGAATGTATTTGCATTAAAAGATGAATCAATTTGCATGAAGTTTTGGTTAATTCTGGTATACTTATACCTACATATTATTATTATTAGGCCCACTTGCGCAGGCCAGAGTTAACGCAATAAACCCGGAGTTAGCTTCTAACACAGGGTTAAATCAAGATAAATTAATAGCTACAAATTATTTATTTAACCCTGTGTTAGCAGCTAACTCCGGGTTTATTTGGCTGCGCAAGTGGGCCTTATTGTATAAGTAGCCAAGATTAGTAGCAAAAAAAAAACTTCTCACCCCAATTGATCGAAATAAATAAATTTTACCCAAACCTGCCAAAAGCGGGCAACGCGTATAGCGGGTCGCCCGCAGGTGCAAAAGTGGCCTTAGGTTAATTAAGTGACGATTAAGAGAACTAGCATAAATTGCTAACTTATTTTCTTATCTAATAAAGTAAGTAATAAGTTATTTTCTTACGCTTCCAGAGGCCAAATCAAAACCTAATAACCGCAAAAATTACAATTTCATGTCTTGACCGAGACGAGTTCAATTGACCTGTTAAATTTTACTTTTTCACTTAGCTCTCTTTGTTTCGTAATTGACTATAATTTATAATGACTTAATCATTACTAAAATTACTTATTTAGACAGGTAATTAGTTTTTTTTTTTTTGTAAACGGCATTCGCTTATTGTTAATAAAAATAAAATTAATAGTTACTTACTTAGAAGTGCCAAAAAGAAAGAATAAGCATGTTAGAATAATTATCAAATTATTTTAACATTTAAAAACTAAACAAAAGAAATTACTTGGTCAAAACATGAATAACGGGACATAATCACTTTACCTGTCCCTCACGGATAATAAAATAGACTTTTTTATAGGCCCGTGTAACCCTAAATTAGTTTATTTCTCATTGCGATCCGACCGCCATTGTTGTATGAGAATATTACGAAACTGGAGTTACTACATTTTGTAATAGCCCACTTGTTAGATCAGCTGATAGGTTCCGAACAATTTAGTTTAAAAATTTGGTAATGATTGTCGTGAATTGATAGTAAATACATTATATAATTAATTCGAATTGAGTGCTTATTTGGTAATGGCACATTTAGGTACAAACGTACAAGGATCTTTTGGCGCATGACGGAAATCGGAACTAACGATATCATCTTGTAAATTGTCATTACATATTTTGTATTATTTATTTACCACCCATGCCATCCTGACAACGTCACTCAAGTGCCAATAGATCCTTATAGCACTAATAGGTACCTACTTATTTCATGATTTAGTAGATTTGTAATTTTTCCCGCAACTTCGTACGCGAGACTGCTATATCTACAGTAAAGGGCGATAAAGAATGCACATTGATCTTTGGAAATAGATCAATGTGCATTCTTTATTTAGCTGATTAGCTAAAAAACTTCGTATATCTGTGTCGCACACACCACATCATGACGTTTGTTTTGTCAATGGATCAAGTCAAATTAAAACGACAATAAAGAGTTCTAAATTCAAATTGTGAAGTTCTAAATTCAAATTCTGAAGTTCTAAATTCAAATTCTGAAGAACGATTAATCTAATAAATTGATGTACCTACATGGAAATTAGCATTCGTTTGTATTCGGAAATGCGATGATTGCCGATGCGCATTCTTCGCCCTTTTTATTTTGTATTCGACATTTGAAAAATGTCGCTCTCCCAAACCAACGACTTTATCAGTGAACTAACAGTATCTGTCCAACTGGTTTGTCTTGCACAACGTTACGTCATCTGCACCAACGAGTAGCGGCCTTTTACTTTGAATATTTCGAGGAAAGAGATTTAGACCCTTGTTCTTGTCTTTGAGGTATACTTAAACTACAGGGGCCCAAATCTGCTAATTTAAAATAGCCTAGATTGTGTGTCGGCAGAATATCAATGGCAATTTTTGACACATTTGGTCGCCAACAGTGTAAGCCATTGTTTAGCAGAATACCAAATGTGTCAAAAATGCCATTGGCACGCTGCCGATACACAACTGAGGCTATTTTAAATTAGCAGACTTGGACCCCAGTTTTAGTCAATATATTAGTCCTTGTTAAGGAAAGGCCAAGTCAAGTACCCTAAACCAAAAAACTAAAAAAAGTGCATGTATGAGACAACTGATGAATGCGTGTTTGGATCATAGCAAGTGGAAGGAAGTAGGTGTTTACGCCGATGTAACAGAGGCGTAACAGCTAGCTATGTATGTATGTACTTAATTAACATAATATATTTATACGAGTAGCTATCTGTCACAGTAATAACACACAACCAATAATCACGCAAAATGAAACCTTAAAATAAACACTAAAGGCCTCCTAACCTAGATTTTAAACAAAAGCCCCGCACCTACAACAAGTGTGTCATGTAAACTAGTCATTATGTAAAAGGACGACTTTATGTATGTCACTCGATGTTCGGATGTGTGGCGTCATTGTTAAAGTGCTTTTGGTATTGTGGTCTTGACCTGAAGGGTTTTTTTTTAATTGATGGCTTGGTTGTTTTAAATTGTATACTTGATGACTCAGTTGACGCAATAAATCAAGAGCCCAGGGGCCCAAGTGTGCTAATTTACAATATACTCAGTTGTGTGTCGACAGCGTGGCAATGAGGGTTTCAATGACATTTTTTGACACATTTGGTCGCAATCAGTGTACCTAAGCCATTGTTTATCAGAATACAAAATGTGTCAAAAAATGTAATTGACACTCTGCCGACACACAACTGAGGCTATTTTAAATTTGGGGGCCAGTTGTCCTGGGTTTTAACCGTAACCGCACAGTTTCGTCAATTGACGATTGCAAGACGAATGCTTGCATCTTGCATAGAAACAATCAAATCTGTGTCCACGAAGCGGCTGAAGGGACATTGACACGTCGTTGTCGCCGCTGCGTTTTAAACCTAAAATGTGCGTTTCATAGGGCAGATATTACCTACATTGAGTGTATGGGATTGATGGCCCACCATGTTTTAGCAGTAGTTTCAAAGTTATTTCATTTTGGCCATCATTTCAGCGCATAAGTAATTGTTTTACAATTTTAGCAGTAATTTAGCAGTAATGATTGATGCCAGATAGGTATCTGGCTATAGAAAGCAAATCTATAAATCCAACTCTTTATTTTGAGTTTACTTGTAAGCTAGAATAAATATAATACATTTATGAAAAAAAACGAAGACGAACTTTATTATAATATTACTAGATAATAAGATACTTTAAACAACAAAGCCATAACTTTTTGCAATAATAAAAATGAACTTAGAACATCGTTAATAATAAACCTGTGGAGTTGTTTGTCTGTACGCGGAAGCGGTTGGAAATCACAAAGTGTGACGTCATAATACAACCTGTGTTTTTTTATAATCACATACTTAGATCTAAGATGATGACTAGTAATACGATGATAACGGGTAAATATGGTAGCAGACGATTTTATCATGTATATTTATGTGTCTAGGATCTAAAATGTGTGATTTGTTTGGTAATAAAACTTCTTTTGTTTTTATAGTTTTTGTGTTGAATAAAGTCTTTTTTAAGCCATTTTTTTTGAGTCTTGTTGTTTACTTAGATTTTATCTTCGTCATTTGTTTTTTTATCTTCGCCAAGCTCAACTCGCATGTAGTTTTTAAAACAATCTGGTTTTATAATCATCATAATTTTATTAATTTACATAAAAACGTATCTTTCACGCGTTTTCCGCATCGGGATAGGCAGAGACCACTTCCCTCCATTTTACTAAGATCCAAACACAACTCTTTCGTTTCATCTACATTCATCAATCGCCTGATACATGCATGTCGATTTAGAGCACTCTTGACTTCACCTTTATTTGGCTAATCCCCGATTTGACAAATCTTCATAAAACAATCTTCTTATCTTAACGCTAAATATGCACAACGTAATGCTATCTACACACCAAAGCCGCCGGCATGCCGCCGGGCTAGGCCGACGGCTTTACGTCATACGAATGGCAGCTGTCAAAAAAGCCGGCGGCTTTGGTGTGTAGATACCATAAGATCGCATTAAACAATTTATTACAATTTACTCTCAATTTAAACGAGTAGGTAGACACTTAAGTACCTACTTAGCATTCAAGTAATCTTACGCTTCTCGTTAAGACCTAGCTTAGGTCTTACGCCAGTCTGAGCTAGGCATTGCGTCATATTGCTAACACTTTCTCTAAGGCGAATTGAAAGTAGATAGGCATATAGGTAATTGTTGTTATTTGACCTAGGAACCCTAGGATTATAAAAATCTTGATTAAATACAGTTCTGAATACCTTGAAAAATATAAATAAACCAATTTTTAAAGGAATGCTTATCAGCTTCATAGGTTTTATACTACTAGCATTGATTTGTATTTAGTCGGGTTATAGTTCTCTACTGAACAGATTTTGATGAAACTTGGCAATATTGTAGGTATCATATCAAAATAACACTACGGGCTGTTTCACTCTCTACAGATAAAAATTATCTGACAGATATTTTATACCTGTCGCTGTCTAAAACGTCATGTTTATGAAATAGACATACGAGTAGGTTTTTCTGTCAGTTATTTGACCGTTAAGATATCATGACTTTCTTCCAAGATATGACGATAAATGCGTACGGAGTCGCGGGCAGACTCTATCTCTCTATCTATACTACTCGTATAATGTAGGTACCTATATCTAATTCAAAGTAAGAAATGTATTACGCAGTCCCTAGACGTTATTTCCCAAGTGAACATTAAACACTTTCTTTCCTTGAAGACTTTGCATAATCAATATGTTAATTTTTAATTTACTATGTAGTTTAAGTAGGTACGAAGAAGGATAGTTACGTGAATTTAACATAAAGTAGGGCGCCACTAGATAGTCACAGACGCCGAGGCAGACCTAGAAAAAGATGGAGAGATAATCTGGATGCATCTTCATGCGATTGGCGAGACGCCACTGGAGACCGTGTTAAGTGGAAAGGGGGAGGCCTTTGCCCAGCAGTGCGATCTTTATGGCTAGAAAAAAAAGGTTCTTAGGGCGCTTATGCACTTGCGGATGACCTGCAAAATGCGGTTCAGCCGCTTGTGGTTTCGGCAGTAATTTTCTTAGCGGTTCACCCGCAGGTCTCGGTTTGACCGCTAGTGCGTAAGAAACTGCAACTGCAAAAAAGTTTTTTACCTTATATCTTTACAATAGACACCTTTTTGGAAAACATTTTGAATGTAATAAGTCTATTGGTTTTCTATTCAGAACATTTGATCAGCTTGCACATTCAGGTTACAATTTCCAATATATTTTGAGCCCTCATTTAATTACAAACACGATCTGTATTGACCTAACCCAATAACTCAAATATCTAACTAAATATGTCTCATTATGTAAACATTTGTACATATATGTACATTTAAACTAAACCGGACTTTGCAACATATGTTTGATCAGTTTGTATTGCGACATTGTGTGGCAAAATTGAGTCGCACCATATTTTAGCTTTGACTAGAAGCTTTTGTTTAACTGTGTAGTTAGATATTGAAATATTTTAAGCGCTATTTAGAAGTCGAAGTTAATGTCAAGTCAAATCAACTTATCCTAAACTCGATGAACTAAATCATCATTTCTCTTCTTCTTCCAGCCTCGACAGTAATGTTAAGGCTACTACTCTTAACCATCTTTCTTCGTTACCTACTCTTACTTTCCCCAGCTTTTCTCTAAGTCAATTTTCTGAGGATGATGTTAAGAAGAACATCCACTCGATCTCGTCGAATGCCGTTGGCTGTGACAGCGTCAGCCGTTACATGATCATTCCCCTCATTGACATCCTTACTCCCGTCATCACCCATATCCTTAACTCATCTATCACCTCTGGCACTTTTCCCACTGCATGGAAAAATGCAGACGTTATCCCACTGCCAAAAAAGTCCAATCCTACTTCTCCTTCTGACTACCGTCCCATATCCATTTTACCTTTTCTTTCCAAAGTCCTTGAAAAGCTTGTTCATCACCAACTTACTGTTTTCCTTACCAAGAATAGTCTTTTCAATCCCTTCCAATCCGGTTTCCGCACTGGTCATAGTACGGCTACTGCACTTGTCAAGATCTCCGATGACATTCGTTACGGAATCGAGCAGCAGAAACTCACTGTCCTGACATTGTTAGATTTTAGCAATGCCTTTAACACCGTGGACTTTGATATACTGCTTGAAGTGCTGCGTTCCATTAACATTTCTCCGACGGTAATTGACTGGTTCCGTAGTTATCTATTCGGTCGCCGGCAGCGTATCCGCATTGAAGATTCCTTCTCTGCGTGGTGCGATACCACTGCAGGCGTACCTCAGGGTGGCGTACTATCTCCACTTCTTTTTGCTATTTTCATTAATTCTATCTCTCTACCTCTTTCTTCCTCTTATCACCTCTACGCAGACGACTTACAAATTTACACACAAGCCTCGCTCACTGATTTGCCGGATGCCATTAGCTCCACCAATCGCGACCTCGAGAGTATCTTGAGCTGGAGCAACGCCTTCGGTTTAAGGGTTAACCCGAAGAAGACGCAATGTATAATTATAGGTGGCTCATGGTACATTTCGAGGGTCAACTTCAACTCCCTTCCGTCTGTTGTGTTCGATGGGGTCACGATACCGTACGCTGACACTGTCAGAAATCTGGGAGTCATCTTTGACAACCAACTTTCATGGAGACCTCATGTGGCTGAGATGAGTAGGAAGATGTTCGCGTCGTATAATTCTTTAAAGCGCCTCCGCAATCTCTTACCTACTAAAACTAAAATTTCACTTGCCCAGTCCCTCCTTCTTCCCATCCTGGATTATGCTGACGTTTGCTTTCCTGACCTTACCCTAGAGCTCCTTAATAAGTTGGAACGTCTGCAGAATCTCTGCATACGGTTCATTTTCGGCCTCCGGAAGTTTGACCACGTCTCTTACTATCGTTCCCTTCTTCAATGGCTACCTATCCGTCGTCGGCGAGACCTTCACATTGTTTCCCTCCTATACTCTGTCCTTCACCATCAACATACTCCTGCATACCTCAAAGATCGTTTCTCTTTCCGTTCTTGCTCCCTCAACCGCACCTTACGTTCCTCTCATGAACTCTATCTCAATATTCCCACCTTTTCTTCGGCCTCCTACTCCAAATCCTTCACCGTGCAAGCTATCCGTCTGTGGAATTCCTTACCTGATTCTATCCGTAGAGCCCCTTCCATAGCTTCCTTTAAATGCCTCCTCCGCAAACACTTCCTTAATTCCTGACCTCCTTCCTACCACTACTTGTTGTCTGCTATCCTACCATCTTACCTCATTCATCACACTTTATATCTATTTCCTCTCTGGTGCATTTATATATATATATATATATATATATATATATATATATATATGTAATATTTATTTTATCAATTGGATATCTATTTGTTTATTTTTATTATAGGTATTATCTATTTTTGGTATGTATATGTAGTTATGTATGTATGTATTCTGAATTATTTGCACAACCCGCAACCATTATTACCTCTTTCTTGTTATTTCTTACCCTAAGGTTGCCTGGAAGATATTGCTACCTAGCAATAAGGCCGCCTGTTGCTTCTTATATTCTTGTTTGTGTCTGTACCTTATATCTTTTGTGCAATAAAGAATATTTGTATTGTATTGTATTGTATCAAAGTCAGGTCAAGTCAAAGCATTAGTCAAAGTCAGGTCAGGTCAAGTCAAAGTCAAATTAACAAGTTAATGCAAAGTTACCTTGTTTTTTATTATTTTATTATTATTATTGAATGTCTTTATTATTGACACAAAAAATACAAACAATTCAAAATAAAAATAAATTGTTTTTTTTTTATTTATTTTTAAAACTGTGTTTATGTCTCATTTCGAAATTCATTTTACATATTTCTATCTGTGTAGGTTCCTCTTCCAAAAATATTTTAAAGTTTTACTAAATAAATATTTGTTTTGTTTCAGACTGAACAATGTGGCGTATCCTAATGTTAGCGGCTGTGCTAGCCACCGCACACACCAAACAGCTACCTCCGAGCACAGGTAACTATACATACATAACTTACAATATCGGGTATGCCTCTTCCTGCCAATTTCTATGGTTAAAAATCACCCCTGAGGAGGCGACAAACATCTTGAGCAATCTTGACTACGTATAAATGAACTGGGACTTGGGAGACATTTGCCCAGCAGTGGGTCATGAATTCCCATCTCTCCTTTCCCATCCCAATTTCTCATTATTGCCCAATCTTTCCAACTAATTGCGTTTATGAGAAGAAAACAAAAGACTGTGATTAAAAGAACAAAATCTTAATACCTAAATGAGGTGTATGGTTTTTTTGTATGATAATCTCTACTCATCGTACACCCAAAAAAAAACATCTAAATCTACATAAAAACAAGAAATATGACCTCTTAGTACACCCATAAAAAAATCTCAAAAATTTCAAAGTTTCACACCTAATGATACTTATTTGAATGGAACTCGGGCCCGTCTTCACAAAAGCGAGGTGCGTCCACGCAGACGTTGACCTCAGTCTCCCTCCCCTCCCCCTACAAGACCCTAACCCCGCAGGACTGGCCCGGGGACGTCGTGCCATCGATTTGCATACATACTTTTTAGACTGCACCTCTTTGGAAGTAATGCCAAGTTTTATGAGTTTTCAAAGGCGGTGTGTGAAGAGATTCTATGGATTTGAGTGTAAAACTTTTTAGTTGGGATCTCTTTAGAATGTTTTTTTTGTAGTTATGTTTGTGAAATAGATTGGTGTGAGAAGATTGAATTTATTTGAGTGTTAAAAATTTAAATGCTTTAAAAATTTGATGATGATTTCCATAAAGCATATTTTATTACTTAGAGATCGCATAAAATAACTCAGCCAAATAAAATAAAATAAAATAAAATGACTAGGTAGCCATTTTCCTAGATGTCTTTTTTCATATTTTTTTTAAAAGATGCTGCCACTGTTTTTCTATGATGTAGGAATCAAACAACATGACATTATCAGATTAGATATTATGCCAAATTTTCTTTTTTTTAAATTTACATAAGTAATCATGTGTTTTCATAAACTAAGTAAGACTATATTATTTGGAAAAGTTTATAATTTAACGTTTACCGATCTAAACAAAGCCACATACCTAATTTCATCCACTTAGTAGATGAAACTATTAATTATAAGATCAGAAAGCATTACAAATTACGTGTAATGTAAGCGATACCGTACTACGTTAGAAAGTTACTGTTACAGTTGTTCTTACGGAACGGTAGCTGTTATGTGTTGTGGAAAAAATTAAATTGTATGTCCGCTATTTAGATTTAGTTACCTACGTACTTTGTGTGTGTATTCCTACACTTAAAGGCGCGTATTAATAGGCGCGCAGTTTCTCAGTCGGGTACAGTGACTCACCATCGGTTTGTAGAGAAGGAAAAGAGATACATTCATCTCTTTTGAACTTTTCGGAAGCTTTTGACATACGCACGCGCAAGTGCAAAAGAGATGAACGTATCTCTTTTCCTTCTTTACAAAACGATGGTGAGTCACTGTACCCGACTAAGCAACTGTTTCCTCCTTAACCATACTTACTGTAACCAAAAAACATACTGTGTACGTTGTTCGCTTATGGTTCGCGAGCCTGCTGCGAGCGCGCATCTTTGTTCCGCACATCCTCTAAAGGCCCCAGTACACAATGGCCCATGCTGGCCCACTACATGCCATCGCCATTGTATACAGTACAGGGGGTAATGATATAAGTAATATCAATAAGCAATTAACATTGCCAAATACTCAGTGGATGAACCAAATCAAATATATTTGTATCGTAGCAATTGGAGTGAAGTGGTATCTGCCTATCTTGGTGGGAGAGAGTGTGATTTACATGACATATGGATATATGTTTGTAATTATAAGTGTAGGTATGTAAATATTCAGAAAAAAGGTAGATTTTAATAATAAACTTTACTTGTTCTATCTCCCAGAACTATCAACATCGATAGCGTCAGCAGCCGAACCTGATACGACGCCGTGGCCGGGTGCTCTTGCGCCGCTTGACACGCTGACCGTAGCGTGCGAGAGAGACAACATGCATGTCACTATCACACTTGCTAATCAGGAAAACAGGTAAGCTTTGGTTTTAGGGGAGGATAGAAATAGTAAAAAGTTATAATTCAGCTAAGATTACATTAATTGAGAGAAGGCCTTATTAGAGGCTTCCCGCGACTTCGTACACATTTATCGTCATATCTTGGAAAACCTACTAAATATTTCAAAATAATGTAGCCTATGTGTTATTCTGATGTATAAGCTACTATATTGCCAAGTTTCATCAAAATCTGTCTAGTAGTTTTTGCGTGAAAGAGCAACAAACATCCTTACATCCAATGTCAATCCTTAAGCACAAATATTGACATTTACAATATAATTAAGAATTCCTCTAGTGATGATTTTACTGTGTAATCGTCTGCATATTTAATGAATGATTAATTTTAATGTCCTATCCTGCAACTTGGAGTGTCTCCGACAAAACAATAGGCTATAAAAAGTCTAGAGTTTTTTCTTTTTTTTACACTGCGGTAGGGTGCGGTGAAGGCAAAGCCTTGATGGAATGAAAATTACTTGCAATTGATTTTTTCTTGGAACTTATGGACTTTGTTTAGTTATTTTTTTAAAAGCATGGCGGCCTTTGCCTAGCAGTGGGACGCAAATAGCTCGATTAGATTATCTTCTTAATATCCAAGAAATGAGTTATAGCTTGGTCGTAACCAAAATATTATGAATCTTACCTATTTTAATTTTATTTTTTGAGACTGACTCTCTACTTTACCCAATCTACTTTTTTTACTATGTTTGAATGAATACATGACACTCTGAGTAGTTTTTTTTGCTTTTTTAACATTGTACCTATTATTATGTTTTAATTAGTATGTAGGTATATTAATTAGTAATTAGTATTTCGAATTGGATGGCGGAACTCAAATATCTATCTAGTACATATGGATTTACTGGCACCAACGTACCTATGAACAAGTGCCGCTCAAGAGTTTAAGTGGCCGATTCACGATCCACAGATAAAATTAAATTGACAGATAAACCTATGTCTATTTCATAAAACATGAGGTTTTAGACAGAGACAGGTATAAAACATCTGTCAGATAAATTTTATCTATAGATGGTGAAACATTCCTGAAGTAACTGGTTCATTTTCATTTTGAGCATTTTATTTATAATAGGTCTTTACCTATGAAATTGCCGTTTTACAGTACTGGCCATTTCAATTAAAAATATTTTTTGTTTAGCTAAGAATTCTAATTTCAAATTAATTTCATTTTAAAAATATGGAATTCTTTTTCCAAAAACAGTCATTTTGTTTATTGGTTAGTTTTACATTTTCATTGCATTTTAATCATTTTCGTCAACATGGATACGTTAAAAATTCGAGTACCTAATTGTGGAATATGAGTTCCGTCGTGGCAGCAACGCGGCACAAGCGGCTCGCAACATCAACGACGTGTACGGAGCTAACACTACAAACCAACGAACCACTAGTTATTGGTTTGCTCGCTTCCGTTCTGGAAATTTCGACCTGAAAAATGAATATATTTATTTATTGTAAAACCAACAGCTTTACTAAACATAATAGAAAATTATAAATTACCAAACGAGCCAATTACAGGTTTTCACAAATAGAAACATAATATAAAGGTATTGCCAAAGCACTTATGCATTGATTGTTATTCTTTGCTACCAAGTATTTACGCAAAATTTATACAGAATTATACCATACACCTAGAATTAACCAGATTCTCCTCTCCCCCAGCATTTACGAGACATTCAACGGCATCGTCTACCCGGCGGGGCTGGGCAGCAACTCCTCGTGTCTCCGGGAGTATGTGGAAGCTCACGGCGACCTGCAATATACCCTGCCGTTGAGGGGATGCAACACCATGTCTACTGATAGCGTAAGTTGTTTTTTTTTTAATTGTGTGTTTTTGGGTGTGTGTCTTTTCGTGTATATGTGTGTGTGTGTGAGAGAGAAAGAGATTATAGAGATCTACGTCACTCCATTGATTCTAAGACGCGCATATTATAAGTAAGTCATACGTAATCAAGCATACATAAGTAATCTGTAGTTAAAAATACCATTCTTGTGGATTCTAACAATGTCAAGTGTACCAATTGAAAATTATTACAAAAATTATGACGTTGATAGGCGCTCATTCAAAAAGTTGGGATTCAAAAAGGGAATATGACAAAGGTTTTTATTAGGGTGCGTTTCATGAAATAGTTCCTATGCTGCCATGTTGGCAGCATTGAAAAGTACTGAAACCAGTGAGGAAGGAATATAAGGAGTGGCCCTATTTTTTTATATACAAATGAGTTTATGACAGCGTGTCAAGGTTGCGCCAAGCTTTCTCATAGTTTTCTTGGTAGATGACCTGTCAAACGTTAAGTAGTACTATACAAAAAGTAGCCATTTTGCGCCAGACCAGGCACGCAGATCCAGACGGTATGGGTCCTCCTTATAAATTCTATACTCAAAGCTTCGCAGTACAAATTTTCAATGCTGCTAACATGATGGCATAGGAACTATTTCATGAAACGCACTCTAAACGATATTGGGTTTTTATCAACGATAATTAATTAACGACACTTCATTTTATTCAAGCTTTTTTATCCAACAATCATTTTAAAGCTCGATTATCAAAATGAATTGCATCTTTCTTAAACATGCGCATGATCATGACATCATGCGACCTCAATACTTATATGTCGGTTTATGTAACACGAACTTTAGCAATACTATTAGCATAAAATAATAATATTGACATAGATTTGGTATGAGACTTTAAGTAGTTAATGTAGCCAGTTTTTTTGTTTGTTTTTTTATTTTTATTTATGGTGTTGTTTGTTAAGCAATTGATAGATAAGTACTGGCTATTTGGCTGTTACATAAAGACGAATGAAGTAGGTATTTTATAAGTATAGATAGGCTGATGGATATTATTGCTCTTTCTTTCGTATTTCGAAAAACAATAGATAGGTACTGCGAGACATAGAAAAGTTTTTGAACTAAAGATGGCAACTACTTACCATTTTGATTCTGCCAATGTCAAATCAATTAAAGTTTACTATAATTAGATATTTTACTATAACTACTTACATATTACACACATCTACAAACACCCAAACTTAAGACAAACATCTCTGATCATCATAGCAATGTTTTTATCTAATCGAAATCGAACCCACGACTTGCTTACTGCATGTAAAGCACTACCAACAGTACCAACGACGCAAACTGGGCCGTCATTTGTTTTATATTTAGGTCCCAAAAATGATACGTACCTAGATATAAAATGAACCATTTTTTTTTTTAGTTTATCAAATGACATCCGTTGATCCAATCTATTTTATTTTGTTGTTTTTTTCTTTACTTTATGTCCCTAAAGAATGCAGTTTATACTTAGGGGGAAGTGGGGCACATTGATACACAAAAATTCAAACTCCGTTTTAATACACAAATGTCAACATATTTGATAATTTTTTTTGCCGGGTGCATGGCCTGATATGTTAACTTATAATTAAGTTTAAAAAAAGCTGATAGAAACGAATAGGGAAAAAGTTATGGCGACTTTTATAAAAAATGGATTTTGTATCATTCTGCCCCACCGGTGGGGCACCTTGATACAGAGAGTGGGGCAGCTTGATGCGTATTTTATTTCCGTAAATATTATAATATTTTTTAAAATAAATCGTTATATTACTTAAATTGACCAAATAAAAAGCAAATAATGCTTGGTATCTGAAAAAATCACGTTATTTATTAGTTATTATTCGTATTAACGATAATCACAATCAGCCTAATAATGAAATGAGCTAGGAAATAAAATTGTCATCAAAAATCTAGAATTTATCAAGATCTTAAACATGTAATTAAACATAATTACTCAGTAATCAGCCTAAAAGTACTACAGAATTGGGCATAGTGAAATATAGAAATAACAAAATAAAATCCTCTATCAAAATTATAGGAACTTTTTCTTAAAACTCATAATCAAAAACATCACAAAACTGAAATCCTAAACGATTTTTTCACATTTCTCTGCTTAACTTTAAAAGTCCAGACCATTTTCTATAATAAATAAGATTTTAAAGACTACTTTAAAATACTAACGGGGCACTTTAATGCACTAAAGGGGCACTTTAATACACTAACGGGGCAGATTGAAACGTATCATTCTGCCCCGCGCTTTACTGTATCATAGTGCCCCAAGGGACTATATTCACGAAAAAGTAATTTATTATTTTTTAAATCAATATTGTATTAAATAAACATATTAAATAACATTTATTAAAGTATAAACGTACTTTTGGTAAAATAAAACAATGAAAACAACTGATAATATGGAGCTGAGACACAAACACATTGCTCTTAAAATTTTAGTTGTCGGTCCCAAAAACACGTTTGTGCCTGTAAAAGCAAAACGGAGAATAGGCGGCGAGCATCGTCATAACTATCATCCTTGTGGATGTCCTTGAGCGTTCTAATGATGTGTCCGTGTGCGTATCGTTTTTCAGTATTTCAAAACAGGTACTGTATCAATGTGCCCCGAGTATCAATGTGCCCCGCCTCCCCCTATTTAACAAAACCTTTTTAATTCAACATTGATAAAAAACTATACATTCAACAATATTTAAAGTCCTATATCAACAGTTGAAGCATACAGTCTCTTTTGTAAACTAAAAAAAAACGAAGTTTGTATAGGCCTCGGCAAATAAAATGGCTTCAGACCTTTGTATAGGATATTTATAACTTGTACGTTTATTATGGGGTAGGGCAAGTTTAATTTAGGACTACTCTAGAGGCTGTAAATTCATCTTGATTAAAACTACCGTCAAAATCACTTAATTCGGCTTAATTCTAAGAAACGTTTGGTCTTTATAAGCTCTATTTCTGCCATAGATCGTGAGTTCGATTTTCACTTGAAACAAACATTGCCGTGATAAACAGAGATGTTTGTCTTTAGTCTGGGTGTTGTGTGCATTGGTATCTACACACCAAAGCCGCCGGCTTTTTTGACAGCTGCCATTGATATGAGGTAAAGTCGCTGGCCTAGCCCGGCGGCATGCCGGCGGCTTTGGTGTGTAGATAGCATTATTATATCATTATATTAGTAGATAACACATACACAAACAAAGCAATTACACATACACACATATTCTACATTATTAATAAATTATAGTACAACTAGTAATTAAAGTCAGCATTACCTACTCCACTAGACGTTGGCAGAATCCATTTTAAGTTTCAATTTACAAGTCAGAGTAGGGTAGGTACTCTTATATGGAGGATATTTATAAGTTGTGTGATACTGGCAAATAAGACGAATAAAAGTGGAACTTGTTTTAAATATCAAGGTTTTTGATTGGATTTAAAGATAGATAGGATCTCTGAGTCATGGTAATTAAAATATAATAATGGAGATATAAAAGGAAGAGTTTTTCTGTAGAAACACTGAGGGAAGCGAATATACCTTCTTATTAATTATTTTTTTATTTTGCGGCAAAAAGTTGGATTATATTATAATAAAATTTATTGTTATTTTGTTTACCAAATTAGACTCCATCAAAATACAACCCATTTTGTATGTTACGTAGGTCGTGTTTTCAAAATAGAAATATCAAATTAAGAAATGCATGCTTAATCAAATAATAAATCCATAAATGCTCAAGAATTTCGCAGGAAATTATATATCCTACTTACTTATCTACTTATTTTTATTTCTCAAACTTTCATAAACTCAAAACTCATACCTTTTCTTTTTGCCTTTTTTATATTCAAATACCTATTTAACCTTTATGTATCATGTAGGTACAGTCAGCATCATAAGTCGATTAACACATTCAGATTTTCAAAAGTCATATACACCATTATTAAACGTAAAACCTTACTTATTTCCCTTATTTTGAACCTTATTGGATGTTCATTTAACTCTGGAGTATTTTTGCTAAGCTATTTTCGTCTTATAATGGTGTATTTTACTTTTGGAAATCTGAATGTGTTCATCGACTTATGATGCTGACCGTACCTACCTACTTATTTATCATCCCTTCACACTTTATTTTTTTAAATACAGAGCTCTTTTGTCCAACCCCGGTCCCAAACTAGACCAACCCAATAGAAAAGTTATTGAACTGTTTACAACTACGCTGACAAATCGGCCAATAACTGTCATTATGTAGTCACGAGTTTGTGTCACGTCGTGACAGAATAACGTGACAGATCACTTATTGTTCACTTTTTTAACTCTCTATGCTGTGAGGTTCCTGTTTTACAATGTGATAAAAGTAAAAATATTGGTGGAAAATTGTTATTTAATAATTTGCAGTAAAATACATAGTTATCGCGGCAGACCTAAGTTAAAGTTGGTGAGGCGAGCTCGACTATTTCAGTACAGACAATATAGGCAAAGAATAGAACAGATATAAAGAGGCCTTTGCCAAGCAGTATAGACTAGTGGCAATGATGGTTTGACCGCTATAGCAAGTGCGTAAGATACTAATGCCGGTTTTTACCAACTAACTCCTAACGTACCTATATCTTACCAACTTACCCCTTATGACCCCTTAGATTACTTTTCCTGGATATTGCAGGGTCAAATTTTTATTTATGGATAGCTCTTTTGAAATATTAATTTTATTAGGTATATGTTTGTGTTTATGCCTGAGATTTGTAAAACTTAAATTGAAAAGAGCAACCTTACAGAGTTTCTTGCTAAGTTCTTCTCTGGGGAAAACTGCGCTCTTGCGAATCTAGCATTAACTTTAAAAAATGACCCGTCCTAAGTGTTGTCAAAAAACCTACAGGATTAAATGATCATTTCATTAGCTGTACCTACATCTGACAACGTCTAGCAACGTCAGTTGT
This sequence comes from Anarsia innoxiella, assembly GCA_947563765.1. Lineage (NCBI taxonomy): Eukaryota > Metazoa > Arthropoda > Insecta > Lepidoptera > Gelechiidae > Anarsia > Anarsia innoxiella. The sequence goes on from OX387417.1 coordinate 3,001,768, forward strand.
ATGGCTAAGGAAGGGCTCGTGAGGATTTAATTGGTGAAAACGAACATAAATATCAATCGGGGGTAGAAAGACTTAGAATGAATCTTTTCTTATGAGATAAAACCGTAGAGCGTGAAATCGGTCTATTTGCAAACATATTTATCTGTCCCTTTTCTCTTCCATCGAGGTAGACAGAGATAACTATGCACAAAAAAATATCTTCTTTAGGGCTTTGAAAAACCTAAGAATCTATAAAAAATGAAATGTAACTATACATGCGGAAGTATAAGCAAAACCCATAAAAAATATTAACATTTAATTATAAACTTACTGCTTTGGCCTTAAAACTTGCAATTCATTCATACATTGTATTCGACAAGCTGTATAAAGTTATCACATCGATTCGAATCACGCGTTTCCTCGTTGGATGCGCTTGCGCAACCTTTCAAGACACTTTATTTACACATGAGGTTAGATCACGCTATGTGGAGTTTACGTTTTAGGTTAGAGTGCACCTATTTTTTTTTATTTTGCTTTTGTCTTTAGTATTAACGCTTTATGTAACTTCTTATGTACTTAAATATAAGTTCTGTAGGCATGTTTTATTGAGAAAGCTCAAAAGTACCTTCGAGTCTATAGTAAAGTAACAGCGACCATGTTTTCCGTTTTCAAAAAGGTACATTGAACTTCAATAATGGTACCTACAATTATTAGTCAATGAGGAAAGCAAATAATGATTAAGGAGTGGCCCCATTTTTTTTCATATATTACAAATGAGTTTATGACAGCGTGCCAAGGTTGGCGCAAGTTTTTCATAGTTTTCTTGGTAGATGACCTGTTAAACGATAAGAAATTCCATACAAAAAGGTAGCCATTTTGCGCCAGACCAAGCACGCAGATCCAGACGGTATGGCACCTCCTTATATATTCTATACTCAAAGATTTTAGTACATCGCAGGTACATTTCTGTGGGATATAAGATATTTAAATCCCCCAAACACACCCGACATTCTGACTCACACAATAGATGGAGTGAGGAAGGTTTCTATACTCTCACGCATAAACCACTGAACCGATTTTAGTAAAACTTTACAATATTGTAGCTTGCACAGCAGAAGAACACATAGGCTTAAAAATTTTAGATTTCATGTAAATTATCTAACAGCCTCTACCTCTAGTGCTGGGCTGGGGCCTAAGTCTGCTAATTTAAAATAGTCTCAGTCGTGTGTCTATTGAGTGTCAATGGCATTTTTAGACACATTTGGTATTCTGCTAAACAATGGCTTACACTGATTGCGACCGAATGTGTCAAAAAATTACATTAACACTCAATAGTTTCTTAATAGTTATTCTTATAGTTTCTAATATTGTTGAACCAGTGATGTAAGTGAAACGGATCGGTGAAAACTTTACTGGCAGATGTATCGTTCTAATTTAATCTAATCATAGGTGTTAAGTTAGTGCTGTTTGTTTTCTATAATAAATAAATAAATAAATAAATAAATAAATAAATAAATAAATAGTCACACAACTGCTTCACTACTGAGACTATTTTTATACGACTTCAAAAAAAAGGAGGAGTTTCTCAATTCGACCGTACATATTTTTATTTTTTTTATGTATGTCCGTCCACACTCCACGCAAAACTTCGTCGTTTATGAATCGATTTTAAATTAGCAGACTTGGGCCCGTGGTATAAATCTTAAGCTATCCATATAATATTCGCTAAGCCAATGACGTCATTCGCCTTACAAGGAGATTCACCTTCAGACGCCAACTTTGCTGAATACAGGTTTTGAACTCGCCAGGGTTGTCAACGTTGAGAAACGATATTCATAAAACGCTTTTTCACATGTCATTCATTATATGAGCCCTTTAACGTCCCCTTTATAGGGGCACGAGCCTCCAGTGTATGCAAGTTTCCTCACGATGTTTTCCTTCACCGTTAGCGAGTGGTTATCGATTAATTAATTCGTACATGAGAAATAAATCTCAGAGGTACAGGTTAGATCGAAACCGCGTCTCCAAGATTGGAGGCGGACGTTCTACCAACTAGGCTACCAACAACTTACTTAAAATAAAACATTGTTTTTTGTTTTTCTATTATTCCCAATACTGGAGTCTATGTTATTAATCTTTTATCTTTGCGCAACAGTTCTGCGCCTGTCCATAATAAATAACGTACTAAATCATCATGAATAACCCTAGTGCATTGCGAAACTAGTTTTATCTTGAAGATGCGCCGGAGCAGTCTATGAAGGTTTTATTAGCATTTATATAGAGATTGATCTATTATCTACTAGCAATATTATAAGTAAATAGGTATAGTTAGGTATTCATATCCTATCTTACTTCCTACTTATATTTTATACCTAAATGAGAAAGTTTATGCTTGATGGATGCATATCTATTTCACGTAAAAACTACTGAACAGATTTTAATGGAACTTTATAATATTATAGCTTGCAAATAAAGATTACATTTAGGCTATATTATCTTAAATTATTGTGTATATTTTCCGAGATATGACCATAAATGCGTATAATATAAATACGGTAAGTACATAAAAAGTAAAATATAATATATTCCTTATTTATAAGGTACATAATATTAACGTATCTTCCTATTTAGGTATTATAAAAGTGACTAAGTATTATTAGTACTTAAATATATTACCTAGGAAATACATAAACGATATAAAAAAGTATCTAATAACTATAATAAAGTAACATAAGTTATGAGTATTAAAAAAGGTATTAAAGCATAAAATTAACTACCTAAAACACAATAGACACCGTGAACCGTGACAAATTATATTATAACGTAATTTTTTTATATATTGTTTAGGCTCAGAACACACGGTGAAACGCAACTGCAACGCAACTGAAACTGCTAGTTACTTTTGAGTCGCATCGAAGTTTCTGCTGATAGACTTCTTTAGAAAACCGCACACGACGCAACTAGTTTGAAACGTTTCGTTTCAGTTACTATTTTGAAACGTTTCGTTTCAGTTGCGTCGTGTATGGTTTTCTAAAGAAGTCTATAGAAGAAACTTCGATGCGACTCAAAAGTAACTAGCAGTTTCAGTTGCGTTTCATCGTGTGTTCAAGGCCTTAGAGTACAGTGACATCATTTAAGGAAATTACTTAACAATAAAAATATTTGCAACTAGGGAGTCCCCGCGACTTCGATCGCATTTATCGTCATATCTTGGAAAACTAACACACAATATCTTCAAATACTTATTATACTCTCTCGTTATTACAAAACGAATTATAAATATAGTTATGAAATGAAATGAAATATCATTTAATCCTGTAGGTTTTGACATCACTTAGGACGGGTATTTTTTTTTTTTATACTAGTTTCGCAAGAGTGCAGTTTTCCCCAGAGGAGAACCTAGCAAGAAACTCTGTAGGGTTGCTCTTTTCAATTTAAGTTTTAGGAGTTCTAGGACTAATGTCATTTTGTGACGTTTTTTCTACAGCCGAAACGTCATTTATCTGAGATAGTACTAGATTATAAATGAAACTGTTTTGTAATAAGGAGCTTGTGTATTCTGATGTGCAAACTACAATATTGAAAAGTTTTATTAAAAATTGAGTGGTTTTTGCGTGAATGTCCTATCATTACACCGAAAGTAAAAGAATAAGCATAACTATGCGGTTTTAGAAAATGTCGCCACGAAATGGCCTCTACCTATACTTACCTGGTCAGATATAGAGTAGGAATGGAAAGGGTCGACCATATATTAGGCTAGTGGCAGCTCGCAACTGTGTACGCACTTACAGTCATATGTCGGAAAATTTACCTACAGTTAGGTAGGTACTTAAGCGATATTTCAATATAATGGAACTGCATTGTAAAGTTTAATTAATTTTGTAGAGTATTGTAAAGTTTCATTAAAATCTGTTTCTTTCGGTGACAATCCAGCAGATTTAGGATAAATATTAAATTTTAACCGTGCCGTAACCGTAACGGTAAATTACGTGTAGCTATTCAGTAATCTGTGCCGTAGATGCGAAAATGCCCTATTAATCTCATCATATACCCGACTGCGCCAGAAGGAGGGTTATATTTTTCGAGAGTACCTAGGTATATAGGTAGGTATGTAATTGAATTTTTAAACGCAGTCAGTCGGGTTTTTTAAAATAAAAAGTAAGGTTATTCATAAAGACAGGTGATGGAAAAATCGCTTACATCACTAGCGTATTATATTCAAGTCCCCTACAAGCTACATTTGGCAGAGAAAGACAAGTGGCCTTTGCTTTGGCCTTGAAACGGCGAAATGAGAGGCGGGGTTATTTAGAGCAGTGGCTACCATATGGATAGATATAACCAGACTTTTTTAAAGGTATTTCTTAATTCAATTAAATATTCAGGTGATGATAACATATCTGCATACATATCTGTCACGACTCTCTCTTCTATCAGGGTAATAGAGACCACTTCGCTCCGTTTGCTACGATCCAAACACAGTTCTTTCGGTTCATCCGCATTCATCAGTCTCCTCTTATGCTATCTACACACCAAAGCCGCCCCGGCATGCCGCTGGGCTAGGTCGGCGGCTTTACGACATACGAATGGCAGCTGTCAAAAAAGCCGTCGGCTTTGGTGTGTAGATAGCATTACCTACATATCTACACGTCGTTTTATTCCAAGCAACTCTTCCATGGATTAAAAAATATATATATCTGCATATTAATATGTTGATCATGTTAATACGTATTGAATAAATGCTTTTTGAGATTAAAGACAATTTAAAAATACTTACTTTTAGATTTCAAGAAACTAATTTTATCTCAAGTAAAAAACATGATAATGTTCAATTTCCTTTTCTAAGCGTAATTTAAACAATTATCCAATTCTCTGTACCGACAGCAGCCGCAATTACACACTTCGGAGGAGCGTCAGCAAAACAATTACACTGCAATTTGATTCGCTACCTGTCTCTACTTTGAGATGTGTTATCTTTGGCTTCTATCGGTAAATCTGTGTAACTTAGGTGTTACTTTTTATAATGTGTGATGGACAGAAAAAACTATAGTTTTCTTCACTTACATACATACATATATATGTTACCCCTCTTTCCTTTATATGTACCTCTATCTATACCTAGTTCTCTTCGCTACATAAAAATAAATAAATGTCATAAATACTTAATCAATTAAATAATTATAGGTTTATGCATGACCCTGTTTATAAATCGACAGGTTGATACTATAAATAAGCACCTAATGTTGAAATTTAAGTGTTAGTTATCTTTGGCTAGTTTATCTAAGTTTTAATTCAACCTGGTCCCACTGTTGGGCAAAGACCTCTCTTTTCGTAGCTATCTTAGCACACTTTCCATATTAGCGCCCCTATCAAATCGTCTCTCCACCTTATTCGAATTGGACATTAAACTTTTTGTTACTTATTCATCTTTCTGGTTAGAAAGCATTTTTTACAGCTTCAAAATTCTAGCGTTCTCATAAAACAAAACGAAATTAAAATTTTACACTTGCGGTCAAAACTCTCTCAAATATAACCGTTAGTGTAATAATTTGCGAACACACCACGAACTGTAATATTGAAGACAAATGTAACTGGTACGTCAAACGCGACCTTAATTACTTTAACTTTATGATTTTCGTGTGTTTGAAAGCTTTTTTTAAAACTAGAGGCTGCTCGTGACTTCGTACGTATTTGTTGTCATATCTTGGAAAAAAATCGTGATATTTTAAAATTATATAGCCTATGTGTTATTCTGATGTCCAAACTAAGTTAATGTAAAATTTCATTAAAATCTGTTCAATGGTTTTTACGTGATGAAGTAACAAACATCTATCCATCGGCACAAAGATTGACATTTATAATATTAATAATAGGATTATGAAAACTTACCTACACGATATCTTAAAATAATATAGCCTTATAGCGGGACGTTACCGGAGACCGTGCGTGTTAAATAGAAAGTCCCGCAGGAAGCCTTTGCCCAGCAGTGAGATCTTAATGGCTAACAAAAAAATATAGCCAATAATGTTAATCTGAATCATAAGCAACAATTTTGTCAAGTTTTATCAAAATCTGATTATTAGTTTTTGTGTGAAAGAAAGAGGTGAAAGAGTTGGTGACGCATTAAGTACATTTGATCCGATAAAATTACCATAGAAATAGTTCTCGGATCTATACCACAGATTACTAAATAGTTACTAACGTTATCTATATTATTCTCGGATCGGATTTAAGAAGGTACTGCCGAACCGCTCTAAAAATTCTCGCATCCAGTCATCCATTCACTAATCCCACAAATTACAAGAATAAACCTTATCGAATAAATAAGATAAATAAGGAAGTGAATCGAAGTTAAAAGTGAAGGTACATTAACAAGCCTATTCTGAGAGCTACAGCGCTATATAAGTTGCATAACAGTGATTGTTATACGCTATACAGCTGATATAAAATGTGATAATTTTTGAATGTGCGAATTGTTTCGTTATGCAGACGTGAAAGGATTTTACGGTTTTCACATTGTTTGTTTGGTTTTGCAAAAGAACTTACCTATTACCTGTCTGCCTACACACAGATCCCGGCAAGTAGGTAGGTAGGTAATCACTTCGGCAATCATCAGATTTCCGAATATAAACGAATCCAAAACGTCAATAATGACATGATGTCTAAAAATTTTTTTTAGTCCATCACATAAATTATTTTAAAATATTCAACACGTATTTTTTCTTTTTTTTCTTAAACTAAAAATGACACAGATACACTGGGTTTAAGTTGCTCATGACGACACACCTTAGTACGATTTTTAGTTTACGTAGGAGTGACGTCAATGTTTTCCGTAACTTTGATGCTCTGTATCTTTGTATTTATTTATGTATTTGATCAGGTAAAAAACTTGTACCAATATTTTTAATAGCCTAAAAGACGGACTACTTAATTATTTTTTGAATTTTCGAATGTACTTAGTCATCATCCCCATTATGTAGGTACGTAGGTACTTCCATTTATTGTTCATCAGAATTCAAATTGATATGATAGGTATAAAACTAACTCTTCCCTTCACTTTCTTCATATAAATCTACAAGTTTCTCGATTTGTTCACGAATTTATCGACCCAAAGAAATCTAAACCCCGCACCACACGTCCCAACACGACAAGTGCACACAACTTCATTGTCACGTTCATCACGCCACACGATGACATATGGTGGACGTGACGTCATATCCTGTGACAGACACCGCGACGGAAGGAAGCTCACCCTATGCATTCGAAATTAGAATTCTACGAATTAAATTAGTTTTAAATTGTAGGAAAGCTCGTTAAAGTTAATTATCTGTTATGAGTTAACGTACGTTAAGTAATTTAACTTTCTAGGCGATGTTAATTGTAGGATTTTTTAATTATTTAAACTATTAAATAGGTAACTTACCTACTTATGAATTTTTACATCTACCTACTTACTTTTTGATGTTCTTTGTTCCTCACATCAGCATGTAGGTACCTAAGAAAACTCGTAAAGTGTACCTATCCATATAAAGCAACGTCTTCTAGACAATCATTAGGCTTGAAGAATGTTACTGTTATTGTTGTCCTACAAAATGTAACTATAGCACATTTAGGTACACTCTTATCTTCAAAACTACAAAAAATTACCTAAATTCCCCCTTTTAAACCCCCCTTTTTTACTTCCAGGAGGACGGCACAGTGGAATTCTTCAACAACATCATAGTGCAGCCGCACCTGAAGCTGGTGACGGGCCAGGGTCGAGGGTATCACGTCAGGTGCCGCTACAGGCGCCGTGATCTGACCAACTTCCACGTGTACAGACCTCATGCTGATCGGTTGACTGATGCCAGGGCGCCGATTGTTAGGTTGGTGTTTTGGGTTATTATTCAAATTGAAGTAACTTAGGCGCTGTCTGCACGAGCGATAAAATCGCGGCGATATTATCGTTGTTCCAAGTATTTCTATTAAAGTATAGAAATAATTGCAACGGCGATAGTATCGCCTAGTAGCACATTAAGGGCATTTTCATACGCATCAATCGTGTAGCTGAAACGATGGACATTTTCCTTAAGTTATTGCCAATTTATGAAAGTGCTTAATGAAAAAGTCATGTCACAAAAATTATGAAGCGATCATTTTAAATAATTATTTTTTAACTTTCAGTGATGAATACGATGAAGAGTCAGGGTTACTGCCTTCCGTCACGATGAAGATTTACAAAGGGGACCCCGAAAATAATGAGGTACGCTTACAAATT